>OY992532.1:224680505-225280505 GCA_963921185.1 Dasysyrphus tricinctus | reverse complement strand
CTCCTGAGCAATGACGCGCTTGTTTTCAAAGCGTTCCTTAAGCCTCTGCAGAGCCTCTTCATAATTTTCTTCCACAATTTTTAGTCCATCAATTGGAGATCTCGCTGCTTCTCCTAGCTTGCTGACTAGATGATGGAATTTGGAAAGATTGTTGAGGTGTGGGTTGTTGTGTACGAGAGAACTGAAGGTCTCAAACCATGACATCCACGTAGTAATGTCGCCTGTAAAAATAGGAAGTTCAATTTTTGGAAGTTTAACTGGGTCAAACCTGTTTTGAGTCATATTAAATGATGATGATGAGTCCAACGACGGACTTTCCAATTTATTTAGCATAACCTGAAGTGATGACGATGTGGAGTAGTATTTTTCCTCATTATCCGATCGAGTTGTAGTTTTAATTTCGATGGGATCTCCTTCTTCAATTTTTAATTGTACCTTCTGAAAGTTGGCGAATGATTCCATGAGTGCCTCGTGTCGAAGTTTGATTTCTGGAACTGAGGTTAGATCGGGTTTTTGCTCAACTCTCAACACAAAATCACTGCATCGTTTTATTTGATCGATGAGAACAGATCGACGTGTTCGCAGTTGTTCCAATTGCTTCTGCTTCTTATCGCTAACTGAACCTTTCTGCCCATCGTCATCTACGTTTTCGTTACCCATGTGGTTGCGGTAGGGTTATATTGAAAATTTCTTTTTTATTAATTGACGTGTATCTTGATGAAATCACGTCGGGGTCACCAATGTTTAACGTGAAACTAATGATTTTTAATTTCTTAATATTTTAAAATAATATTTAGTGCCTTGTATTTTAAGAATTCTTTTATTAAGTTACAAAGGATTTAATGGCTGACACGGTCAGCAGATTTTGGCAAGTTCTGAATACAAAAAAAGAGCTTCATAAGATGTTGCAATGTAATTTATAGATTAAGGTTAGTTAAGTTAAGTTAAGATTAATGTTAAGTTGAGTGAAGTTGTATGTAATTCATTTAACAATTGTTTAGAAAAATAGTTATGTTTGTTTTGTTATTTCAAAGAGAATTTTAAACATATAAAATAATTTATACAAAATTTAGAACTTAAAAGAAATTAATGAGATTAACATTAGAAAGAATACAATGAAAATTTTACAAAACAAGTTTCATGCTAAAAAAAAACCATTGCTGTCATGGAATGTCTTGCAAAACAACTCACCGGCAATTGTTATGCATGCGAAATAAAATGCACGACTGGGTCGCACGTACTTGCTCTTATGTTCAAGACACTGCGGGTTTAAGAAAATTGTATATAAAAACATGGAAATTGTGACAGAAAAAATGTAGAGAAGCATGAAATACGACATTTTAATTTGCTAAAACAACTCTTTTGACAGTTTAAGGTGAAAAAAAGAATACTATTTTAGTTTTTTGATTGAATATGATTGTATGGCAAAAAAAATTTTAAATCGTTGGAGCGGTTTTCAAAAAATAAATTTTTTATATATAAAATTCTTAAAACATTCTTAAGAACAAATTTTGGTATGCAAATCTAAAGTATATATTTATGTGTATATAAAAACAAAATTCGAAAAAAAAATTGTCAACCCGTTTTTGAGATAGAAATTGAAACTTTTTTTAAAAATCCTTTTTTTTTTGAAAATTTTAATATGCAATATTATTTAATTTTATCTGAAATTTGTGTATACAAAAATTCATCTAAATCTGTTTAGCCGATAACGAGAAAATTCAAAATAAAAAAATACGTTCTATGACAGGTACTATTAATAGTTGCTAAGTGTAAAATTTTTTAATTTTTAGTAGAAGTTCGTACTAATTTCGGTTTATGAAAAAAGTTTAATCAAAATCGTAGGAGTCGTTTTTAAGCAAACAAATATTTTCCTTAGCGGTTTTTTAACTTGTGTATAGAAGGTACCGTTATTTTTTCATATATGTTAAATAGTTTCTAAAAATATTTTAGAGAGTACTAAAAAACTCTTAAATATCGAGCTTAAAAAAAAATCGATCATGACATTTTCAAAATATTTGATTTTCCAAAAAAAAAAATTTAAACATTTTTTAAAAATCCAAAAAATATTTTTTCAAAAACTTTGGTACACAAAATTATTTATATTTTTTGGAAGCTTCTGCATAAAAAAAAATAATTGAAATAATTTTGCAGAAATTCGAAAATTAAGAAAATGGTTCTTTGGGAGGTACCATTAAAAATCATTTTTGAAAAATGGTTTTCCACGCAAAGGAAGCCTTAACTTGAATAAATTTATTGATTTTTTGTTAAGAAAAGTTGTCGAGCCGTTTTTGAGAAAAATATGATTATGTAAAATTGCTAAACAAAATTGTATGGCAGGTACCGTTATTTTTGGTTCTAAAAAATATGAAAAAATGTGTGGGTATAATCACCAAAAACCACTATTTATCAATTTTGAAGAAAATCGATCGAGCCATTTAAGCTGTAGACGAACAGACAGACAGAATTGTGCCACCCACTTTTTTAGTGTTCTCTATCATCGTAATGTCATGTTTGATTGTTATCTCAAATTTTTTTTTTGCACGAATCCAAAACTTGCCTTATAGTACCTATATTGCAAGTAAAAATAGTGTGGTGAATAAAAAATATTTTGATCATGGGTGGCTTACACTTCCCAAAAAAGAAAATATATTCACCTCACAGCAAATGGTGTTTGCATCCAAAAATAATTGTTTTCTATTTTCAAGCTAAGTATACAGTTCTTTTGAGTAAAAAAAATCTTCAAGGTGAAAAAAGAAATATTTTCAACAAAGCAAAAATGTCCGTGGTGAACATTTTTTTTATTCGTTGCCAGTTTATAGTTTCCTAAAAAAAAATCTCAATGAGACTGATCTATGAAAAAGCAAACACAAATGCCAAACGCAATTTTTTTCGGAAAAGTTTTGTACGAAACAAATTCGTGGTGAATATAAAATTTGTTTTTGTAGTTCACAGTTCGATAAGAAAAATTTAAACGTCAAAAGATTTTTTTCGCAAGTAGAGCTTCCATAAGAAATGCATGTAATTTTTTTTCGACTAGGAACTGTATACTTAGCTTAAGGGAAAATTAATGACTGAAGGGGTGGCTAAGGCCGAGGCAACCATTTTTTTTAAATATTATGCCCAGAATAGGTGGAAAATTGTTTTGAAAATTTTAATTTTTTTCGCATGGGAACTGTAAACTATGCTTAATAGAATGTTGTTGACATTGTTTCTGGGCGAAAAAATGTTTGGGGTGAATAAAAAATTTATTTTCTTTCGGCTTGTTCCCACTTCGATAAAAAAAAATTAAACGTCAAACATTACAATGTGGCTTGCTGAATATGTATTATAAACTTAATGAAACCATTCATGTTTAAATATTAACTAAGAGCCCCGAAAACATTTAAAGGATCTGGTCGGTCCCTTGGAAGCGAGGGGCCCTGCGCCACCTCTGTTATTTTGAACCAGGCAAGGAATACAATGTTCTTTTTAATAATAACCTAATTTGAAAAAGAAGTAGAAGTTGTTAGTAAGATAAAATCATCACAAACTTGAAAAATATTAAATGAAAGAAATAAAGCTAAAATAGTACATACCTACTAATGTACCTATAGCAATTAAATTAATTGTGTTCATTAAAGGTTAGTACATAAATATTTTTGTTGATATTATGCATTTATGTATGTAAATATTAAGATAGGTCAAATGAAGTCAACCTTTTTCTCATTTTAACCTTGAAATGTTGGATGGTTGTACAATTTTCCGTGTAAAAATAAATACAATTCACGATTAACTACCTGAACCTGAACTGCAACTGGAGCTGCAGCTGGAATAGCTGTCAAAAAATATCGTACGTGATTTTTTTGTACGCCCCCACAATGTAGCTGTACAGCTTTCTGATATTTCAGTATCGAAAATAAAAATCAAAATGAATAATGACAAAATGAAGCTAAAATAACTTTACGTCTTTATGAGAGATTGAAAAGAGTTTGAAACTCATTTCAACCCCCATTTAAATACACGGTTCCGCTCGGAATTTCGATGCGTAAAAAAAGGAACACGCAAAAGTTAAAAGTCGGCGAACTTGTCCAGCTGCGTCTGCAGCTCCGTCGTGTTGTGTTCGTATCATCGAATTTGTGTGTATTCAACATTTTAACAGCTATTTCAGCTGCATAAGTGCAGATCCAGTTGCAGCACCGTCTCCATTCTGTTCGGTCGGCTGGTATCACAGGAATTCTTCGAAGTATAGCTTTCGCGCCATTGAAGCTGCCTTTGACCATGGCGCGTTTAATTAAGGATGTTCTCCATGACATGAGTTTCTTATTTCTTTACCTTCAACCTTGCGTAGTTTTGCTTTTTTCAGTTTGCGCATTACTACCTTACTTTGAATTGCTAAATGTGGTGTGGTAAACTGAGCACATCCTTCAATTGGATAGTTTGTTGCTTCGTCATAATTTGTAGCGCGATAAATTTGAACGACTGCAGTTGCGGTATTGCTACCATATATTATTTTGAAAAAATAGTTGCGATCAATATACGGGAATAGTTTTCTAAAAAGTTCTCGTTAACAATTATTGATATTTTTAAAACAGGGTGTTTGAAAAAAATGTCATAATTTTGCAACTTCGTTGTTCCTTGAGTGATTTCAATTAAATTGAACTGTGTTAATTTTTGAAACACCCTGTTGAAAATATTTTATCTATTTTTTTTTTACGGATTATGAATGGATCTTCAATAGTTCCCGCGTGATAAATTCGGTAATAAATCATATTTCTCGGATAGCAGCAGCTTTGATTCAATCGTGAAAACGAATTTAATTTTAAAAGAATCAAAAATTAAGATTCGTGATCGATAATAAAATAAAATAAAATTCCCTTTCGAATTTTTCACAAATCATATTTTCTCCTTCGAAGAACCTTGTTCAAAAGTGAGTATGAGAGCGTAACGCCATCTGTTGGCTAGTCGATGTTCTTGAGGTAAAAAATTATCCGATTGTCTGTAGTGTTTGTCATTCCTTAGAATATTTACAAATCAGCTGAGTAAGGCATGAATGAACAAAAGATGAATTCAATTTTATGGACAATTATTTCTTTGCAAAAATGAGAGATTCTCCGGATAATTTACTAAGGGCAAGTTTTTCAGTTCAGGCCTTACTCTGAGTTAAATCAGAGTAAGCTAATTCTGAAAATAAATTAACCCTGAGTTAACTCAGGAACAGTTTTTCAGTTGAGGATTAACTTTATCTTTCAGCTGTCAAAATTCTGAGGCCAACGATATGCGACACTATGGATATCACCCTTCTACACCTTTTACGCATAGGAATAGAGATGACGCCACAACGAATTGCACTGGCAAAAACTTTCAATATCGAAATCGAGATGGTGCCAAAACTAAAAGCACCCTCAATTTGGTGCCTGAGCTAACTCACCAAATTAGACGAGTTAACTCGGAGTTAACTTTCGATTTCAATTGACTGAAAAACACGTTTTTGGAGACGAAAGAAAAACGTTCATGATGTATTTTACTGTCCCCCAGATCTGATATGGATTGGATCACAGATCACACACGAAAATAAATATAGGTTACATTTGTCACGAAAACAATACAAGATCCATCTTTCCTTTTGAATTATTTGGATTAATTTTTAGCACACACCCTTAGCAGTTTCTTGCAGAAAATAGTTTTTACTTTGATGGATAGATGGCTTTTTTATTTTAAAAATGGAGTCTGTTTGTTTTACTATGATAATCTTATCCGGATGAGATCAACAAAAATCTAAATATCGCACACCCATGCAACGAAATCATTTCACTTTTCACAAATTCAAATAACAATCTTATCTTTTCGAAATGTATTCCTATAAAAGCCATCTTATTTGGCAAATTAATAAAAAGTTCCACAAGTGCGTTGTACCAAGTCGGTTGATCGATGGTATACAAAAAAAAATATAACAGTCATCATTGAAAAACATGAACCGTAAATCGGTTAATTTTATACGCCTATGGGCTTTGTGTGATATACTCGCCCAAATAAATGGGGCAAATATCTTAGGGTTAATGCCTATTGTATCCCCAAGTCATCATATTTGGTAAGAAGTAACTAAAAAACATACAAAAACTAAAATTAAATTAATTAATAATTTTTACTAAAATTAGGAATAGTGTTCTAATGCACAAACTTGGCGAACTAGGTCACAATGTTACAATTTTATCGGTTGATATACCCAAACCACATGATAAAGTCCCACCAACTGTTCATTATATTCATTTGGAAACAGGATACTCAGTTTACAACGAAAGCGATGAGAAATTTTTCAAATTTGATGTAACTGCATCCATGAATATTGGACCATTCCAAGGAGCTCGAATGTTTAGCGACATAGCCCTGGCTATGACTAAACTTATTTTCGATGCAAATGGCTTTCAAACACTTCTTAACTATCCGGACGATTTTAAATTTGATTTGGTTATACATGATTACACATTGGGACCAGGACTGCTTGGGTTCTTGCATAAGTTCAACTATCCACCAGCGGTTGGTATAAGTGCATTCCATAATCCACCAATAACTATGGATTTCATGTCAAATCACTATTTCCCCGCTTACATACCTTTTCATTCAACAACGTTTAAGACAGAAATGAGCTTCTGGGAACGCCTTCAAAATACTCTTCTGATTATTTACGATACTGGGTTAGTACAAAGTTTGATATAACTTATCAGCAAAATTATCAATTTTTAAATTTTGTTTATAGATATCGCCGTTTAGTTCTTATGCCTAAGCTTGACGCATTAGCGAGAAATTATTTTCCCTATAAAGATATGCCATATTTAGCTGACCTTGCTCAACACACCGCAATTGCTCTAGTCAATTCACATCCCGCTACCAACTATGTGGAACCTCTGCCTCCAAATGTCATTGAAGTTGGTGGCATGCAAATACTTGATCCCAAACCATTGCCAAAGGATTTAGAAGATTGGATGATTAAATCCAAGAATGGAGTTGTATTTTTTTCCTTTGGAACTAATATGAAGAGTCAAGATATTGGTGACGAACGAGTTCGTTTTATGGTCAATGCAATGGCTGCACTTCCTCAGTATAACTTTATGTGGAAGTTTGATGTCAAATATTTGAAGGAGAAAATACCAAAAAATGTTCTTGTCAAACCATTCTTTCCACAAAGAGATATTCTTGGTAAGATTACTTTGAATTTGATGATAGTTATATACAAAAACATATTTAGTTTGTATTTGTTAGATTTCCTTAGACTTTTGACTAGCTATAGATAGTTTATTGATGGTTCTAAATAGTTTAAATGACCGACTCAGTTCTCTTAATTAGAAAAAAATTGTTGGCAATAGTTGAGTTTGTTTTAGTACAATTATTAGTTAACTTTTTTCTCTGTTGTCTAAGGGCCAGTTTTTCAGTGCGAGATCATCCTTGTCTCGGGGTTAAACCGGAGTTAAGTCCAAAAACGTGTTTTTCAGTCAATTGAAATCGAAAATTGGCTCCGCCATTGTTGCGAGTTGAGGGTGTCACGGAGACGTATCTTTAGGAGTTGGAAAAGGGCTGTGGCATGCTTGCTCTAGCTCGGCTAAGCTCGTCGGGTTGGGGCGGTTCTTGCCCTTTTCCAAAAACTCCTCTCACTCAGCAAACAAAATTAAAACATGCCGGTGTTAAAGGAAGAGGTTAGGAATAGTGGAGAGGGTATATAATAGGAAACTGGAAAAAAAATGAAGGAATTGCACAAACTTAGCTACCTATGCCACTGCATTAGTGTAAGGGTGAGGCTTTGGGTGAATCTTCCAATGGATCAAAAGAAAAAAAAATTATTTTAAACTAAAATTAACCCCACCTAAAAGCTAACCCCTAAAATCTAAAAATTATATCTATAAAGATATAAACAAAGCTTAAAACCTAACTAAACTAGAAAAGTATTTTTTTTTTTTTTTCCACCGGAAAATCAACCCCTGCCCCACTGTCGCACCGGTGGTGAGTTAACTCAGGCACCAAATTGAGGGTCTTTTTAGTTGTGGTGCCATCTCGATTTCGATATTGAAAGTTATTGTCAGTGCAATTCGTTGTGGCGCCATCTCTATTCCTATGCGTAAAAGACGTAGAAGGGTGATATCCATAGTGTCTCACATCGTTGGCCTCAGAATTTTTACAGCTGAAAGATAAAGTTAATCCTCAACTGAAAAACTGTTCCTGAGTTAACTCAGGGTTAATTTATTTTCAGGATTAGCTAACTCTGATTTAACTCAGAGTAAAGCCTGAACTGAAAAACTGGCCCTTAGACTATCAGAGTAACTTAAGTGACATTTAATTCAATTAAATAAAGCATATTTTCAACTGTTTAGAACTATTAAGACACTGGCTATAACTTAATTAGTACACCGTCTAAGAAAATCTAATAAATAAGACATGCGATCCTTGACTACTCAAAATTGTGCGGTTCTACCAATTTTAGTACAAAGTTCTGCGAAAATTTATTAATTTAAAACTAGGGCAAATTTTCAGTTTTGAAAAGTAAAGCTATTTATTTATAACTTTTTGAAGTTTGATGGATGTCTTAAAGAAGACAAGGTTTATATTATACATATACATATAGGACTGATTAAATAATTATGCAGCTCATCCTAAACTGAAGGCATTTGTTACACACTGTGGAGGACTCAGTTCTCATGAATCAACATGGCGCGGAGTCCCAATGGTCGGTATTCCACTTTTTGTCGATCAACATAGGGTAAGTTTATTTTTTCTTTAAAAAAAAATCAGACATTAAATTCTTTTATTTATTTTCTTATTTTAAAGAATTTAAAACAATCCATGGAAGCCGGAATTGCAGTGAAACTTGATTTTTTAACCATGACAACCAAAGATATTGTTCAAGCAATTGAGAAAGTTATTGAAGATCCACAAATGAGGGCAAATGCCAAAGTAAAATCACAACAATACCGAGATAGACCAATGAAACCTTTGGATACTGCAGTATGGTGGGTTGAATATATGCTACGAAATCCAAATCCCTATCATCTCCGATCACCTGCACAAAAGCTTTATGCATTCCAGGCATATTCGTTGGATTGTTTGTTATTTATTTTGTTAGTTTTTGTATTGGTTTCATACTTCGTGGTGAAATTGCTGATTTTTGCGTGGACATTATTGAACAAAAAAAATTCAAAGAAAATTAAGAAAAATTGATTTTGTAGGTGTTTTATAAATAAAATTAAATTATTTCCCAAAAATTTTTGTGTTAAAAATATCAATTCCAATCAGGGTTGTCCGATGTGGTGATTGGTCGCCAAACAGTCGATTTGAAATTTAATTTGGCAACGCGAAAATCGGGTTGGCGATGTGCTTTAAAAATGGCGATATTTTTAGGTTTTGGCGATTTTATTTTTGTAATCAAAATCCGAATAGCGTCGGTCAAAAGTTAAGACTCACGAATTACAGAAAAATATATGTTAAAGAAAATGATATTGAAATGCATTTTCTTAATCCAAAGAGTCTCATTTTGCAAGGTACTTAAGCCCGTGAACTTTATTTCAAAAAGACTTTTAAACCTAATTTCGTTCAAAAGTTTATATTGTTAAGTTTGTGAAGTTGAACCGACCATATTGTTTTTTTTTTCTGATCTTTACTTAAACATTTTTTATTTTTCACTGACCTTCATTTGATGCCAAAATATTTTTAATATTTTTGTATTCATCACGAATTAATTTTTTTTTACTTTAATTTAAATAATTAATGATTTCCAATAATTATTTATAAATAACAACTATGCTAATGCTTTAAGTTTTTATTTAAAGCTCTATGGTTATTTTACACATGGCTTTGGTGATTTCGTTCACCAGAAATAAATCGTAAGTTTTAAGTGCTTGGCTTTGACGCTTGACTATATGTTTATCGGTTGAAACTATGACTAAGAAGCTTAAGCTTCCTTTATATTGTTATCATTCATGTTAATTTATTTTCAAAACAAGTTAAATTTATTGAATGAAATGCAACATAACCTAAAGTTAATTCGTATTTGCTCATTTTTAACAACATGACACCTCGTTTTTTGTTACACAAAATCAATATACTTGCACCTTAGAAGCAATTAAAGTTAATGACTTATTTGTTTACTATATAAAAGGTAATAAATGTTAGTTAGTAAGTAAGTTAACACATTGTTAACACTTAAGACTAGGAATCCATTCAAATTGTAATTATTTTATTATTCTACTTCTACTGCTACTATAGGGAAATGACTTAATACATCACAATGCGTTTTTTATTCGCACCTGATCGGACTTTAAACCAATGTTTTGGTTGTTAATAATTTATTTGCTTGTGCTATTGCTGATTTTTATTCTCAATATGATCAGTAGTGTTTACATCGTTATTTACGAATTTGTTTAAACTATGAATGGTATTTTTTTAAACAATTTAAAAGTAAAACGTTTTTTTATAATTTTGTTGGTGGGTACCATGATCTACGCAGATTTATGATAGGCAGAGGTACATAGGTTGTCTTTTAGTAATGAAATAAAATACAATTTTTGTATTTATTTATTTTTTCAAGAAAATGGAAAATCAGACAAATTTGTCTATGTGAGGTACCGTTAACAACCGTTTTTTTAAAAATGCTTTTCCACCCGATAGTAGCATTGACTTAAAGTAATTTATTGATTTTGTATTGGGATGAGAAATGACTGTAGCCCTCCAAAAGTCGTATGTATAGGTGGACTCAGTGTGAGTATAAGACCCGATTTTCGGGTTCTTCCACGATATTTTAAAACCCATTAGTTTTACTTAAAAAAAATGTTAAATTAAATTCTCTACCATTTTTAAGATAGCGGCCAACTGGGGTAACTTAATTTTAAAGTGAAATAAGGGATCAGATTTCTGGGTTTAAAAAATTAAACAACAGTTTTCTACGTGTTGCCGCTGCTTTTAATAATTGGAGCTTCCCGGTCAAAAACCAGATAACTCCACTTTCTGACGAAATACGTTTTTGATGCAGAAATAGCAAAAAAAAAATCACTGCAGTTGAAACTCAGCTTTTTTTACTTTAAATTAAAAAAAATGCAATTTCGTACTGGAGTTGCATCAACCTACAATCAAAGAATATAAATATTTGCAGATATAATAATAGTTGTTTCCTTATTCAATCCAGAATATTAGGAAAAAAAAGCCGGACTTAGTTCATATGTACTAACTCCCATTTTTTTAGGAACTAAATCCCAACCGTGAACAAACACGAACGCGCGGAAAACTTAATTAAATCCAACATAAAAAAAAAAGAAAAATCAAAGATTTTAACATTTTTGTCTAAATAGCGCATAACTTTTTTTGGAGCAAATTGGATAGGCTCCTTAAAAAGTTATGTGCAAAACGTCACTTCGGTTCAAAACTGACAGCGATATACCCATTCAAACTTTACCATTCCTTATCACTTTTGCAGCTTTGGACTGGATACCTATTTTTCATTATATACTATCACAGATACTATAGTTCCATAGATATCGCACGCAGAGAAAAAAAAAATGACAATTTTTCAACCGAATGGGACGTACCTCTACGTCCCAGTTTGATCGAACTCGTGTGAATAATACTTAAACTTGATGTTCCCTAAATTGTGTTTGAGTATCAAGTTGCTTGTTGTGCTTTTTTTTGTGTGTGTTTGTTTCTGTTTTTAGTTTATTTTGGTTGAGTATTTAAATGTAGGTACCTAAGTTTTTTATGTGTATGTATGTATATTTTATATTACACTGTGAAATGTGAACGCTGCATCGCTGTAGTTATGAAATACTTCTTTATCAAGGTTGGCTACATTTTGTCTGGATAAGAAAAGGCATTTGAGAAGAAAAATGAACAGAATACATTTGAGTGTAGGTAAACATTTTTGTTGGTAGAAAAATACTTACGTAGACGAGAAGAGTACACAAAATAATTTTGAATAATTACCTTTTCTTTCTCAAAAAATGACGACAAATTTTATTATTTGGAAATAATATAAAGGTTCAGCAAGGTAATTACCGAATCGCCTTCTTAATAATGTTAGGGTTAATTTAATAGGATAGGTGGTAGGAACAATTAATATAATTTTAATACAAGTGCGTATGCAAGGGCATGCAAATGAGTTGAAATATATTTTTTGTGAAAGTAACAAATTAGAAAAATATATTTTTTGAAATGCTTAAATTTTTTTGACCAGTGGTTTTCTTAAAAAAGAAAAAAGAAAAATCGAGCAATTTCACTTTCAAATTCTGATTGTATGGCTTAAATGGAAATGATAAATAAATGTAGTGTACAATTTTTACTGTTAAACGACGTACGTAGGAAAAGACTCCTTGCCAAACCCTAATCTATATTGATCCTACATTTGTTTTGATGAATAATAACAGAATCTTAAGAAAATCAATATTTCAGAAGTTGAACTTTTACCTTTTTTTGTATTTCAAAAATAAAAAAAAAATAAAAACAATTTTTTAATATCTTTAAATCTATAGTATATAAGAGAGGTGGTAGTAAAAAGATTTATTCATATTCAAAAGCTGTTAAAATATTTATTTTTTCTTACAGTAACAATTTTTGGTTTGTTTATTTATTTAACAATACATTTTTATTGGTTTGTACTGTAAGATGACATGTCTGCCTACAATACAAAGTTATTAAAGCCATTTTGGAAACAAAATTGAAATATATCTTGAAAGCTAAGTCCACTTCACTGAAGGTATCTATGTATAGGTATTTATTTATTTATTGGTTAAAAGCTACTTTTACTCTCTTGAAGGATTGTGTTGGCTAAATATAGTAGGAATTTAATAATAAGGGTGCGATTAAGATGATACTTACATACATTCTATAGACCAAATTTTGGATTTTTTTATGATTGATGATGCATGTAAAAGTCAGGACCGCAATTCCGTATGCTTGTCTGTACCTCGGCCTACATCTTTAACCACTGTAAAGGTTTTCTTCAAATTTTCAAAATAAGAGTTTTTGGTGATCAGCTAGATCCTAGATCCAAGAGGGAAAATTGAAATTTTGTTCAAGCTCTAGAAATAACAGTACTTGCCCTATAGCTGTTAAGCAACTTTTTCCCAAAAATGGAACAGATTCTTTAAAATATAATTTTATGCATTAGTAGGGAAATAGAAGAGTAAACTTAAAAATCCATTACAATTTATTCAAAGTTCAATTAATTAGTATAAAATAGTTGATTTTAAAATGTTTAAATTCAAGTAGTTTAAGTTCAATTTAATTAAGGCTTAGATGAAATAACGACTTTACTACGTGACGAATGAATTATAAAAGAAAAAGATTTTATTCTTAGCAAAGGATTACAGTTCATGATTTAAAGCTAGATAAATTAAGTGAGGCTTTGCCAATCGTTGGTGATTTAAAGTGCAGACAGCTGATAGGGTGTTCCTGTCATCGACCCTACATACATATATGTATGTACATACTGTACTTATATACATATATGTATACTTACTGCTTACTCATACATATGTATGTACCTATAAATACAATTTTTAAAAAATCAAGAAAATATTTGGGTTATAGCGATCAGAAAAACCCATCCGAAAAACTTGAAACAGTATGAAATTGATTTTTTTTTCTGTTGGTTGTTTATAGCCATCAGAAAAAATTGTTCAGTTTATATTTCAGGAGTGCTCACTGAGCTGACGGAGCAAAGATTTTGTTTCCTTAGCTTTTGACAGCCAAACTGGGGAAATTCTCTGAGCCCTCAGAAATATAAACTGGACAAATGTGTCAGAAAAACTAGATTCTTCGCAAAACAAACAAACAGCCGCCAAGATTTTTTCTGATTGAAATATCAGAAAAACTTTTTCGGATGGAGTTCTTTCAGTGGAACAGAAAAAAATTGGAACACAAATCAGTGGAATGATTTGTTCCTTTTTCTGTCAAAAAGTAATCAGCTGATACGGAAAATGAAATTTCATCCGAAAAACAAATAAATCCATTTAAAACATACAAAACTATTGTTTTGGCAATTTGTTTTCGCGAAAAAAATTCTACGCTGAATTACGCGTCGATTGATATATCATTTGGCTATCAAATCGAAGTGAAAAATAATAAAAACTTCAATAATTTTGTTTTCGGATGGTTTTTTCTGATCGCTATAACTGGCGCCTTAAATAGGATAAAGATAAAAATTAAATTTAAAAAAAAAATCTACCCGATTTTGAAATAACTTTCGAATTTTCAAAAAATATTTTGATTTTGGTTTTTAAATTCATAAAATAATTTGTGAGCGTGTTGATATGCTATATTATCTATTTTTAATTTTTGGAGGTTTTCGAAAACAAAATTTAATTAAATCCGTTCAGCCGATAGTGAGAAAATAAAATTAAAAAAAGACGTTCTATGGGTGGCTTTGTTTCAAAATGCCTGATATAAAATGTTTTTGTATAAGTACTGGTAGACCATTTAAGTTTTTAGACATGGAAACATTTATATCTTCATTGTATTCCCCATTTTTTAACATTTTTTTTTTTTTTGCATAAAAGTAAATTTTTTTTATATATTCTTAAGTGTTAAAAAACCATGTAGTACTCTGTTTCAAAAAACCTTCCTAGTTGTTTCCTAGATATGTACTGAGTTTTCAACAAAAGAAATCAAAAGGTATTTTTTTGAAAATCCAAAACATATTTATACTTATATACCTTAACTTTTTGTAAGCTTTTCCATGAAAAAATATGATTTTAATCAGCTAAACGGTTTTTAAGAAAATTGAAAAAAAAACTAATTGGTTTCTCACCCATATGTAGTCAGTAGGGACATTTATATTTACTTAAAATAATTTAAAAATTTTGTTTAGACAAATAGGTATGTGAAGCCGTATTGGAATAAAATAAGATTTTAACGGCAGTTTCCTTTATTTTTGGTTTTCAAAAAAAAAAAACTGGGGAACGTGGAAATAATTTTTGCCGACTTAATAGAAAATTAATCTAGCTGCTACAGACTGTAGCCAAACAGAGACATACCTAATTGCGAGACCCATGTTTTTTATCTTCCCTATCATCAAAATTTCGTATATTTTTCAAGTAAAAATAAGCAGAACCTACTTAAATCTTTTTTAAACTAGAGTTTGAACTGTTTGTATTGGTACTTATACTGTATATTAATAAATATTAAAAATTGGCATACCTACCTACCTACCAAACTTTTTTTGTATGCTTAATAAACGTTATTAAAGTAAGAAATACACTTTTTAAAAAACTAAACAAATATAAATATATATGTATGTATATGCCAAAGCTAACCTTCACTCCACCACAAATACCCCTGTAACGATCACCAAAGCCTTCTCTCTTGAACATTTCTTCCTAAGCTCTTGTTACTTGTTCTACCGCCAAAAAGCGATTTCTTAAAAAAGGAGCAAAAACTAAAAAAGAAACAACACAGAAGCCACCGCGCCGAACAAAAGATAGATAGCTACATACATACATATACACATAAATACACAATGAAACGACGACATCACACCCAACAGATCGTAGGTACTTATAGAAGAAGACGAAGAGGGCTGTAGTAGGATTATGAAACAAAAATGTGTGCCTTTTCCTTAACCTTGGGTAAACAGTCAATTGTGCCTGTGTGTGGAACTGACAAGAATGATCGAACACGAATTATACTCAAAAGGGTTGCTTTGGTATCCGAAGTTTAATCGAAGGATGTGTATCTTGGAATCCAACCCACTGGTCGACGCCTTTTGGGGATGATCGTGTTCTGTGGGCTACATTTTGCTCTGTTTGATAAGGTTGCATGGTTTGACGCCGACAAATCGCTTAAAATAGTCGATTGAAACAGTTGTCATTTTTATTTGCACTGAATGCAATATCTATGTAACTCTATTATCTGTGATACTATTGTACCATTATGGGCCAGTTTTTCAGTGCGGAATCATCTTATTGTTAGTCTCGGAGCTTAAACTGAGTTAGCAACAGAACTGTTTTGTTCAGTCAACTTAATTGTCCAGTAACCTTGTAGTTTCATAGGACTGAAACCTTGCGTCAGGTCCGGTAGTTCTGATTTTTTGCTGAGTTGTTTATGGTGTTGGCCTAGTGATAAATCCGATTTTTCGACCTCGAGCGCCGAACGCAACATTGTGAAAAATCCAAAAAACCGCGAATTTTTCGCCATTACGCCTTAATTTCCGAATTAAACATTGCTCAACGATTTCAACCTTACTAAATTTGCTTCAATTTGAGTCCAAAGCCGATTGTGTACACATAACAGTTATCAAGGGACGGCTTTTCAAAATATAGCAATAAAAAATTTAAAACAACAAGTAGTATATAAAAGATATATAAGATTGAGCCAAAAGAAGAAAACGATAGTATCACAGATAATAGAGTTACATAGATATTGCATTCAGTGCAAATAAAAATGACAACTGTTTCAATCGACTATTTTAAGCGATTTGTCGGCGTCAAACCATGCAACCTTATCAAACAGAGCAAAATGTAGCCCACAGAACACGATCATCCCCAAAAGGCGTCGACCAGTGGGTTGGATTCCAAGATACACATCCTTCGATTAAACTTCGGATACCAAAGCAACCCTTTTGAGTATAATTCGTGTTCGATCATTCTTGTCAGTTCCACACACAGGCACAATTGACTGTTTACCCAAGGTTAAGGAAAAGGCACACATTTTTGTTTCATAATCCTACTACAGCCCTCTTCGTCTTCTTCTATAAGTACCTACGATCTGTTGGGTGTGATGTCGTCGTTTCATTGTGTATTTATGTGTATATGTATGTATGTAGCTATCTATCTTTTGTTCGGCGCGGTGGCTTCTGTGTTGTTTCTTTTTTAGTTTTTGCTCCTTTTTTAAGAAATCGCTTTTTGGCGGTAGAACAAGTAACAAGAGCTTAGGAAGAAATGTTCAAGAGAGAAGGCTTTGGTGATCGTTACAGGGGTATTTGTGGTGGAGTGAAGGTTAGCTTTGGCATATACATACATATATATTTATATTTGTTTAGTTTTTTAAAAAGTGTATTTCTTACTTTAATAACGTTTATTAAGCATACAAAAAAAGTTTGGTAGGTAGGTAGGTATGCCAATTTTTAATATTTATTAATATACAGTATAAGTACCAATACAAACAGTTCAAACTCTAGTTTAAAAAAGATTTAAGTAGGTTCTGCTTATTTTTACTTGAAAAATATACGAAATTTTGATGATAGGGAAGATAAAAAACATGGGTCTCGCAATTAGGTATGTCTCTGTTTGGCTACAGTCTGTAGCAGCTAGATTAATTTTCTATTAAGTCGGCAAAAATTATTTCCACGTTCCCCAGTTTTTTTTTTTTGAAAACCAAAAATAAAGGAAACTGCCGTTAAAATCTTATTTTATTCCAATACGGCTTCACATACCTATTTGTCTAAACAAAATTTTTAAATTATTTTAAGTAAATATAAATGTCCCTACTGACTACATATGGGTGAGAAACCAATTAGTTTTTTTTTCAATTTTCTTAAAAACCGTTTAGCTGATTAAAATCATATTTTTTCATGGAAAAGCTTACAAAAAGTTAAGGTATATAAGTATAAATATGTTTTGGATTTTCAAAAAAATACCTTTTGATTTCTTTTGTTGAAAACTCAGTACATATCTAGGAAACAACTAGGAAGGTTTTTTGAAACAGAGTACTACATGGTTTTTTAACACTTAAGAATATATAAAAAAAATTTACTTTTATGCAAAAAAAAAAAAAATGTTAAAAAATGGGGAATACAATGAAGATATAAATGTTTCCATGTCTAAAAACTTAAATGGTCTACCAGTACTTATACAAAAACATTTTATATCAGGCATTTTGAAACAAAGCCACCCATAGAACGTCTTTTTTTAATTTTATTTTCTCACTATCGGCTGAACGGATTTAATTAAATTTTGTTTTCGAAAACCTCCAAAAATTAAAAATAGATAATATAGCATATCAACACGCTCACAAATTATTTTATGAATTTAAAAACCAAAATCAAAATATTTTTTGAAAATTCGAAAGTTATTTCAAAATCGGGTAGATTTTTTTTTTAAATTTAATTTTTATCTTTATCCTATTTAAGGCGCCAGTTATAGCGATCAGAAAAAACCATCCGAAAACAAAATTATTGAAGTTTTTATTATTTTTCACTTCGATTTGATAGCCAAATGATATATCAATCGACGCGTAATTCAGCGTAGAATTTTTTTCGCGAAAACAAATTGCCAAAACAATAGTTTTGTATGTTTTAAATGGATTTATTTGTTTTTCGGATGAAATTTCATTTTCCGTATCAGCTGATTACTTTTTGACAGAAAAAGGAACAAATCATTCCACTGATTTGTGTTCCAATTTTTTTCTGTTCCACTGAAAGAACTCCATCCGAAAAAGTTTTTCTGATATTTCAATCAGAAAAAATCTTGGCGGCTGTTTGTTTGTTTTGCGAAGAATCTAGTTTTTCTGACACATTTGTCCAGTTTATATTTCTGAGGGCTCAGAGAATTTCCCCAGTTTGGCTGTCAAAAGCTAAGGAAACAAAATCTTTGCTCCGTCAGCTCAGTGAGCACTCCTGAAATATAAACTGAACAATTTTTTCTGATGGCTATAAACAACCAACAGAAAAAAAAATCAATTTCATACTGTTTCAAGTTTTTCGGATGGGTTTTTCTGATCGCTATAACCCAAATATTTTCTTGATTTTTTAAAAATTGTATTTATAGGTACATACATATGTATGAGTAAGCAGTAAGTATACATATATGTATATAAGTACAGTATGTACATACATATATGTATGTAGGGTCGATGACAGGAACACCCTATCAGCTGTCTGCACTTTAAATCACCAACGATTGGCAAAGCCTCACTTAATTTATCTAGCTTTAAATCATGAACTGTAATCCTTTGCTAAGAATAAAATCTTTTTCTTTTATAATTCATTCGTCACGTAGTAAAGTCGTTATTTCATCTAAGCCTTAATTAAATTGAACTTAAACTACTTGAATTTAAACATTTTAAAATCAACTATTTTATACTAATTAATTGAACTTTGAATAAATTGTAATGGATTTTTAAGTTTACTCTTCTATTTCCCTACTAATGCATAAAATTATATTTTAAAGAATCTGTTCCATTTTTGGGAAAAAGTTGCTTAACAGCTATAGGGCAAGTACTGTTATTTCTAGAGCTTGAACAAAATTTCAATTTTCCCTCTTGGATCTAGGATCTAGCTGATCACCAAAAACTCTTATTTTGAAAATTTGAAGAAAACCTTTACAGTGGTTAAAGATGTAGGCCGAGGTACAGACAAGCATACGGAATTGCGGTCCTGACTTTTACATGCATCATCAATCATAAAAAAATCCAAAATTTGGTCTATAGAATGTATGTAAGTATCATCTTAATCGCACCCTTATTATTAAATTCCTACTATATTTAGCCAACACAATCCTTCAAGAGAGTAAAAGTAGCTTTTAACCAATAAATAAATAAATACCTATACATAGATACCTTCAGTGAAGTGGACTTAGCTTTCAAGATATATTTCAATTTTGTTTCCAAAATGGCTTTAATAACTTTGTATTGTAGGCAGACATGTCATCTTACAGTACAAACCAATAAAAATGTATTGTTAAATAAATAAACAAACCAAAAATTGTTACTGTAAGAAAAAATAAATATTTTAACAGCTTTTGAATATGAATAAATCTTTTTACTACCACCTCTCTTATATACTATAGATTTAAAGATATTAAAAAATTGTTTTTATTTTTTTTTTATTTTTGAAATACAAAAAAAGGTAAAAGTTCAACTTCTGAAATATTGATTTTCTTAAGATTCTGTTATTATTCATCAAAACAAATGTAGGATCAATATAGATTAGGGTTTGGCAAGGAGTCTTTTCCTACGTACGTCGTTTAACAGTAAAAATTGTACACTACATTTATTTATCATTTCCATTTAAGCCATACAATCAGAATTTGAAAGTGAAATTGCTCGATTTTTCTTTTTTCTTTTTTAAGAAAACCACTGGTCAAAAAAATTTAAGCATTTCAAAAAATATATTTTTCTAATTTGTTACTTTCACAAAAAATATATTTCAACTCATTTGCATGCCCTTGCATACGCACTTGTATTAAAATTATATTAATTGTTCCTACCACCTATCCTATTAAATTAACCCTAACATTATTAAGAAGGCGATTCGGTAATTACCTTGCTGAACCTTTATATTATTTCCAAATAATAAAATTTGTCGTCATTTTTTGAGAAAGAAAAGGTAATTATTCAAAATTATTTTGTGTACTCTTCTCGTCTACGTAAGTATTTTTCTACCAACAAAAATGTTTACCTACACTCAAATGTATTCTGTTCATTTTTCTTCTCAAATGCCTTTTCTTATCCAGACAAAATGTAGCCAACCTTGATAAAGAAGTATTTCATAACTACAGCGATGCAGCGTTCACATTTCACAGTGTAATATAAAATATACATACATACACATAAAAAACTTAGGTACCTACATTTAAATACTCAACCAAAATAAACTAAAAACAGAAACAAACACACACAAAAAAAAGCACAACAAGCAACTTGATACTCAAACACAATTTAGGGAACATCAAGTTTAAGTATTATTCACACGAGTTCGATCAAACTGGGACGTAGAGGTACGTCCCATTCGGTTGAAAAATTGTCATTTTTTTTTTCTCTGCGTGCGATATCTATGGAACTATAGTATCTGTGATAGTATGGTATGGGGGTATATATCCCCCCGTTAAGGCGGGAGGGGCAATTTTAAGAAAAGTTGACTTGTGCATCCTTGGATGAAAATGAAAAAAAAAAAAGTGGTTAAGGCCACTTACTTAGCTATTTGATATGATTTTACTCAGTTTTCACTAATGCAAAACGCCATGGTAAGAAAAGACCATTTTTTTAAAAATGGTCGGAAACAGTCTGTCCGAGCAATGGTATCGGGTAGAGGGCAGTCATAGCTTTAATTTGATACCCCATTTATATTAGTTGCTTATGTTATAGGTTCATTTAGCGGAAAATGCAACCTGAAAAATACATTTTCTAACCATTACGACCAGATAAAGCTTGTCCGACAAGCAGTTTTGTAAATGTTTTGACTTAAGCTATCGGTTGGCATCCAATTTTTGTGTGGCCGCGATGAGATAGGCAATCTTACGGTTGGCTCCCGGACTAATATATCAACACTCTTTAAGTATCAATTCTTCTATAGAGAGAAAACAAAAATTGCGAACAACAAATAGCAATTTGATCCAATTATTCCTCAATTGCACAGTTTGTAAATTTGCCAAAAAGATTTGTGATCACCACTTTTATTTCGTGTTATTGCAGATCAATCTGGCTTAACTGCCTGAACAGAATGCAAGAGGAATAGATGTCAAAAATGCTGCAGCCGGAGCTGCAAGAGTTGAACAATTTTTAACTTTTACTGCAGCATTTTTGACATCCAGCTGCGTCTTGTATTCTGTTCAGGCAGTAACCCTTCATTTTGCAGGTATACGCATTTAAATTATTTTATTTTATTTTGAAATAAATACTTTACGTTGACTCTACTTGAATTTTAACTCGCAACCCTCCAGTTGCGGAGCGAGCATGCAACCACTAGCCCAATTTGCATTACAAATCATTGGTGTCACAAATTAATGATTAGATACATGCCATGTTGTGGTGCTTTATGTCTTCGAGAAGTAAATTGCGACAAGAAAGTCGTGATTTAGGAATTGTTTGTTGGTGATTTACAACTATTCTCATGTAGTTGAAAATTGCGACAGAAAAAAGGTAAATCAGTGTTTGTACAATGTAAATTACTAAATATTAATCTCAAATCAATATTTTTAAATGCTGTTTATGAAATAATTTCGTAGAGAGTAAATTACGCCAAAAAAATTGTATTTTGCTAAGAAAAGTACAACCTTGAATCATGGACTTTAATTGCAAATCACGAAGAAACAAATTTTGTAAATTGATACGTTTTGAATGTTAAACTACCAGTTTTTGTATTGATTTGGGATCAAAATGCCTTGATTTACGAATAAACATGATTCGTAAATTGCAACTGCAAATTTTTCAAATGGTGATTTTTCAATTATTTCCGTGAGGTTTTTTGGAATCCGATGGGATTCTAGAAATCTCATCTAGCATCACTGAGTGATTTCAATAGATGTTTGACAACTGAAAGATAAGGCTTATTCTCAACTAAAAAAATGTTTCTGAGTTAACACGGGTTTAACTTATTTTCAGGCACTGAAAAACTTTTTTTTGCCTTCCAGGTGATTCGCCTAAGATCTGACCAAAAATTCAGAGCATGTAGGGAGGTTATATTCCCCCCCCCCCCCTTGGACAGAATAGGGGCAATTTTGTAAAACAAAAATACATAAAATTAAAAAATAACGGCAACACTTACATTATTGTTTTGGTAGCTTTTTTTGGAAAGCCAGAAGTCCATTTTTATGGTTTATTTTCAAAAAAGTTCTTTCAATAAATAGGTTCAGCAAAAAAAATGTTCTCAAACTTAATATTTTGTTCTTCAAAATGTTGAGTTTGAAAATTTTGTTTGCCAAAACTGTTCATCATAAAAAAAAAAACTTAATTTTCAAATAAACCATAAAAATGGACTTCCTGGCTTTCCAAAAAGCTACAAAACAATAATGTAAGTGTTTCGGTTGTTTTAATTATTTTATTTTTATTAGATTGCTGTCCAAGCGGGGGGAATTTTACCCCCTCCTATGGGACTCTTTTCTTGTCTTCTTCCAACCTACATGCTCTGAATTTTTCGGCAGATTTTACGTGAATCACCTGGAATCAAAGAGAAAAGAGAAGTTAACTAACCCCTTCGGCGACTATAGGAAATAAGAATAAAAATCTGAAAAAATTAGAGAATCTCATTTCTTCATTTAGAACCGATTTAGGCCCATCCAAGATGACCTTTTTTAAGCCCCAATGTACCTACATATTTCTTAAGATCTCAAAGCACGATAGTTTTCAGAAATGATGAAATTATTAGGATTTACCTCGGCTCGGACTTAGACGAAATTTTCCAGGAGATCTATGTTCATAGTTTACCATTTAAATTATTGATCTGTTTACTTTTTTATCACTATTTCACTTAAAATCAACTTATATGGTTCTTTTGGTACTCTGCTGCACTCTGAGCTAAACAGAAAAAAAAAATTTTAAATGGTTCGTTAATCTTTTTCTCCACTGCATTGCCTGAATGTGTTTTGAATGGCGGTTACTTTAGAGCCATTCAATTTTTAAAATGTTATTTCTATTTCTACCTCCTGAGTTTAAAAAAAAATGTATTTGCGGTACACCTTGTAAAATATTTTTCTGAAAATGAATCCTCTTTTTAAAATGGCAGTGCTTTGACACAAATCAGTTTTTCAATTTTTGTCATACAGAATTACTACCTAACTGCACAGACTATACTAATACCTACTATCGCATAATAAATTGCTATGAACAGTTTCCTGTAAGTTTTGACAACAGATCAAAATTTGAAAATTTAAATTTTTGAGAACAGGTTCAAAATGTACCAGGTACATACATACAGTCATACATATACTATGTATCTACATAATGTTCGAATAAATTCTGAGGCAAACAAATTCGCCATCAATTCCTCATTAAATAGTTCATACTTTCGAATAAGTTCACCTTTTTTTCTGTTTTAATTTCTTATTTTAATGAACTATTAATAGCTTCTTTTGATTTATTTAGAGAGAATAAAGTGTCGAAGCCTATAAGTTTAAAGTTGTTTTAGTACTGCATTGTGACATTTTAGCATTACGCATCGCTAAAAATTTAAATAAATTAATTTAAACAAAAAACAAGAAAGTGATATGGCACAGACTGGCTTTGAACCTTAACTAATTAAAAAAACAAATATAACACATTAATGTCACAAATTATGGTATTAAACTCATAATTAAATCACACACCGGTTGTCTATTTGAATAAGACTGGAACTTTATTATACTTTTATTATTAAAAGATTTTATGGGTACTTTTGTATCTTGTTTGTAGAAACAAACATTGACAGCATAAATGCTGAAGAAGTGTATGTTTTCCGAAGTTTTTGTTATAACTCCCATAAAAATTTTTAATTTTTTTAAATAAAGATAAACTGCAAGTGAACAATAATAATAATTCATCGACCGGCTATTAAAAAAGAAATCACAGACTTTCGGGTCGATGATTGAGATTTAAAAAAGTTATCACGTTCATTTGAGTGTTTTATTAATCTTTAAGTCTTACTTGAAATTTCAAAACAAAATAAAATAGAAAAAGAGAAATAGAATGAATTCTGAATTTTCTTCAATGCCAAGAAACAAGTTGATGTCAATAAAAAATTGAATAAATAAATAAATTAATTACATTTTTGCCTACCTCAAACTTTTTTTTTTTTTTTAATGAACAAGAATTAAGTCCAAAATTTAGTTGTTAGTCGGAGTTCTATTAGAGAACATCTTATAATTTTTGTTTTGTCTTTATTTGTGTAACCAATCGAAAAAATGTTAATTTTACTTGGAATATTTGGTTTATTGATAAATAATTTAATTCCCGATACAAGTGCTGCGAATATTTTGGGTTTAATGGGAGTTTCTTCACCAAGTCACCACATTTGGTAAACACAATTAAGGCGCACTCATGGATTTAAGTGTTGCGCAATAATTCTTTATACATTTTTAAATTTTCCATTAAACTTATTCTTTTTTTTTTATTTCAAAAAATAGGAACAGTGTTCTAATGCACAGACTTGCTGAATTGGGACACAATGTGACTGTTCTTTCAGTGGATTTGCCGAGATCCAACGAAAAACTTCCAAAAAACGTGCACTACATCCACTTGGAAGAAGGTTATTCTGTGACTGGTGTAACAACAACATACATCGGAATGGGTGTTTTTGAGTTTATTCCAATATATTATGGCCGTAAATTGGCAGCTATGGAATTAATTCTTAAGTCTAAGGGTATGCAGACACTCCTGGATTATCCTGATAGCTTTAAGTTCGATTTGATACTCTATGATTATATAATCGGACCGTATTTGCTGGGTTTCGTACATAAATTCAATTATCCACCATTGATTGGAATGAGTGCATTTCATAATCCACCAATAACTATGGATCTAATGTCAAATCATTACTTTCCTGCCTACATTCCTTATCACTCGACAACTTATTCACCTGTTATGAACTTCTGGGAAAGGCTTGAGAATACTTTGATTTTTATAATTGATACCGCGTAAGTAGATTGTGTTCTACAAAATCAGAAGTGGGATAATTGAAAAAAAAAATTATTAATTAATGTTTCTTTTCATATGTTGAAGATATCGACGTTTGGTGTTCTTGCCGAAGGTTGATGCATTAGTACGACCATATTTCGCTAGCAACATGACCTATTTAGGAGATATTTCAAGACACACTGCCATAGCCTTAGTAAATTCTCATCCTGCAATCAATTTTGTTGAACCACTTCCACCGAATGTAATTGAAGTTGGAGGAATGCAAATGCTTGACCCAAAACAACTTCCCACAGATTTGGATGAATTCTTGAATAAATCACAAAATGGAGCTGTTTTTGTTTCTTTTGGCACAAATATGAAAAGCCAAGACTTCACTGAAGAACAAGTTAGTGTGATCGTAAAAGCAATGGCAGAGTTGCCACAGTATAACTTTTTGTGGAAATTCGATGTGAAGTACTTAAAGAGAAAACTTCCACAAAATGTTTTAGCCAGAAATATATTTCCCCAAAGTGATATTCTTGGTAAGATAAAAACAATTTTTATTTAATTGGAATTTAAAAACAATTTAATATTCTTTTTGTTTTTAGCTCATCCTAAGCTTAAAGCTTTTGTAACACATTGTGGTGGGTTAAGCTCTCAGGAAGCAATGTGGCGAGGAGTTCCAATGGTTGGTGTGCCACTCTTTTTCGACCAGCATAGGGTAATTAAACTTTTATTAATGAACTTATTAATATTTCTCATAAATTCTTTTTTCATTATTTTTTTCAAAAGAACCTACGGCAATCAATCGATGCTGGTATAGCAGTTAAGCTTAACTTTCTCACCATGACAACAGAGGATCTTGTAAAAGCAATTAAAAAAGTTATAGAAGATCCACAAATGCGTCAAAATATTAAAGAAAAATCAGTTCAATTCAAAACCAGACCAATGAAACCTTTAGATACTGCCGTCTGGTGGGTTGAATACATTTTGAAAAATCCTAACCCCTATCACCTTAAATCACATGCAGAGAAACTTAATATTTTCCAAGCAAATTCTTTGGACATTCTTTTGTTTATTTTAGCTATAGGAGTATTGATGATTTATTTGATTGTGATAGTCGTATTGTATGTTTGTCGAAAAATAGTACAATTACTTAATTCAACAAATAAAGTTAAAATAAGTTGAATCCAAGTTCAAATTACAGTCATCCAAGAATATTGGAGAGCTGTGCTGTGCCAATATGTTCAAATGAAAATGTTCAACGTTTTAATTCATAATACAAAAAAGAATAAATATTGAAATAAAAGTATTTAAGAATAAAGTTATTTGTATCTTTTCTGAGAATTAAGATACGAATATTGAATTTTCAAACACAAATTAATCTTTTTTAATTTTTTTTTATTTTGGTATACAATGGTTGTTAAATTTTTTAGTATACATTTTTTTATCGAAATCGGTTAAACAGTCTTCGAGAAAACTGAAAACAAAAAAGAAAAGTGATCGTTAGTAAAACTTTTACTTTATATAAAACCCCCACCCTTACATAAGGGCAATTTCAATAATTTCCCATCTTGGAGTTTTTATTTTGAAAGTTCACCGTAAGTTGGTCTCTAATACGTATATCTCAGGAAAATGGCGCTTCTTCGAACGAGAATAATTATAGCTCAAATGTGAAAGTCATTTAAAAAAACAGACGATTTTTGGATTATCGGAACGGATGTCTTTAAAAATAAGCTTTTTCTTAACGGTTACAGTTTGATATATGATGTGATTTGTGGCAAGTTGCATAAAATGTTTTTGTACTTTCTTGGGAACAATTTTTTCTTACTCTGAAGGATAGATGGCTTTTTTATTTTGATAGTCAATAGTTGCGTGCAGAAAAGGACTACAAACTATTGGAAATAAGGAAACAAAAGGCAAAACAGGGTAATAGAATGCAACTGTTGTGTCGTCGTTTTTGTATGGAACTTTTCGTTTTACTTCAGCAACCTATTAGACTTTACATGAGGAGATTTTAAACTTTAGTTAATTTTGTTTTAAGGGGAGAAAGACAACCCGAACTAATACATATTGTAATATTTTCTCAGGTACGTGAATAAAACTTACTCACTTTATTTAAGATATCCACTTATTTATTTCACAAACTAAAACACTTTTTTTTACTACAAAACAATTTGTTATTCACGATTCACCACTGAAATATACTGAAATTAACTCACCATCTTTACTTTTCGCTTTTATTACAACCAACTTCGTTCATTCACGATTAAAAATAAATTGTGTCGACTGCCAGTCAAACATGTGCCTTTTTACTTTTTTGAGAATCTCTGGATAATGCTTGAATGTTCTGGAATCTGCTTCTAGAGCTTTCCTTATTTTGACATTAAACATCAAAGCTCATGAAAGCTCTCCGTAGGTTGGTTTGTATCAAGCATAATCCGGAAGATGGCGCTTCATCATTCAAGAGCAGTTATAGATCATTCGAGTATCGTTATAGTACAAATGTTTAAGTCGTTACATTATTAGGGGTATTCATACAACCACGGTAAGTCGTTGTAAACGTAGTTAAGTTTTAAACTTCGTAAATCTGTCACAATTTGTATGGAAAATTTAACAGATTAACGCAGTTAAAATTATAAATTGCTTTATGAACTGTCAAACGTAAGTTCACATTCCACAAACCAGCGAATACAAAATTCGTTGAAATCTAGCCTTAATTGGCATTTACATTTCAGTATCCCAAAATCGGGTGAAATGTTTACATTATACGATCTTACCCGTAAGATGTTTGTCACTGTCCTCTTCATACTTTATTGTGTCGATTTTATTTCGCATCCAGAGGTAGATGACACATTAAAGTGCCTTTTACATGAGCAGCGAACTGCGAATAGATTTGTTAATGTAATTTCAAGCGCAAATATCCACAAAATCTTGTTTTAACTTTTCGACAAAGTGAATAAACTATCCTTTTTACAATTATTGTAAAAAGAAAAAAGGGTCTAAAGTGCCTTTCGCATGAGCTGTGAACTGGGAATTCGAATAAATTTGTGTAGGCAATTCCAAGCGCTTTTCGACAAAGTGATTAAACGGTCCTATCTACAATTTTAAAAAGAAAACAGGAACCAATATTACACCCCTATTACGGTTGTCAATTATCAATTTGATATTTGATAAACCTTGAAAATTGGTTTTTTAAACTCAATTTATCAATAAACTGGTCAACAATTCTTTTAGATTTTTTAATTTTCTTGTTATTAGCAACTGTCTGCATCATTCTCAATGATCAAAACTTTTATAAAATGGATTTTTAAACATTGAATTTTAAATTTATCAACTATCAAATTGATATTTGACAATCGTAATAGGGGTGTTAGATTAAATTGTTAGATTTAGCATTTTTATATTTTCTACGCGACCAACGAGATACTTTCTGCGGACAGCCAAACACTTATTCGCAATCCACAACATCAAGACGCATTCCACAATTCTCCTCGAATCTAATCTCAAATATTTTAAGCACCCATTTTACTGGTTAATTTTTTATGACAATTCGCCTCTGTTGGCAACCACTCATGTGAAAGAAATTTCAAAACTCGCGACCATTCGCAATTCGCACTTAAAGTGCCTTTTATATGAGCTGCGAAGAGTGAATTTCGAATGGTCGCGAGTTTTGAAATTTCTTTCACATGAGTGGTCTCCGACAGACGCGAATTGTCACTTGGAATTGCCTAAACAAATTTATTTGTATTCGCAGTTCGCAGCTCATGTGAAAGGCACTCAAAATTAGTTCAAATTGTGAATTTCAGCATTTTTATTTTTTCTACGCGACAAACAAGATATATTTTCAGTGAACTGTCAAACGCTTATTTGCAATCCACAACATCAGTACACAATCTGCGAATGAAAAATTCGCTCCAGTTTAACCTCAAATTTGTGTAATACCTCGTGGCATGATGGTTAGTGCGTAGGACTGCCATGCCGAAGGTGTGGGTTCGGTTCCCAACCATCCCACCTAAAAACAGAAATGTTTTATCCGAGGAACTGCCTCTTGCGAGGAACTGACAAATCCCCCAAGAGTATACTTGTCATGAAAGAATGCTTCTCATTAAGCTGTTCGGACTCGGCAAAAAACTGTAAGTCCCCTCCATTCCTGCCAACAACACGCACACAGGAATGGTTGAGAGTTGTAAGCCACTAGGCTCTGGTTCTCCACAAGCTACTGTTGCGCTACCCAATTTATTTATTTTATTTATAACCTCAAATTTTTGTAGCGCCCATTTTACTGGTTTATTTTGTATGACAATTCATATATGAAAGAAATATCAAAATTCGTCACCGTTTGCAATTCGCTGCTCGCAGCGTCTGTCTGTCAGTGAACACTCATATGAAAGAAATGTCAAAATTCGACACCGTTTGCAATTCGCTGTTCGCAGTTCGCAGCTCTTATGCAGGGCACTGAATGGACGATTTGGTTCCTACCACTCAATCTGTACTCCCTTTACCATTGATCAAAAGATATCGTCTGTAGAAAATCGTTCAATGTAAATACCGACCTTAAATTAGTTTATAAAAGAAAAGTTTGCAGTTTGATTTTCTTTGCTACGCAACCAAAAACATATTTGTGTATGAACTGTGTCGTAGATTCACAGTCCACAACATCAATGCATTTCACAAACCCGCGAAAAAAATGTATTCGAATGTAACCACACATTTTTGTAAGTATCTACCTAGTTTATCTATTTATATTTTATGACATTGCACAGCTGTTGGTGACCAACAAGTTGCTCATGTTAATGAAATGTCAAAATTCACGATTGTTCGCAATCCACAGGTTCACTGTTCATGTCTCATGTGCAAGGCACATCACATAAGTCCTTTGGACATGAGCTGGGTGGCCCAAGGCCACCGAAGAACCGAATTGTCATAAAAAATAAACCAGTAAAATGAGGCTTAAAAAATTGAGGTAAAACTCGAGCGAATTTTCCATTTACTGATTTCTGGAATGCGTCCTTATAATGTGAATTGCGAATAAATGCTTGACAGTTCGCAGAAAATATCTCATTGGTAGTGTAGAAAATATAAAAATGCTAAATATAAAGGCTCTCCCAAACCAACGCGAATTCGTAGCGAATCATTCGCAAAGACGATTTTTTGTTGTTGTGTAGCATTATGGCTGATTTACAATGCCGCGTTGGGCGTTGCGTTGAAAGATTTGCCTGTCAACGCAAAAGTTCAGGCATAGGAATATCTGTTTAGTGTTTACAATGACGCGTTGAGCATTATGTTACGATGTTCCATCCATTAGTAGGTACACAAACCAACGTAACGTAAGCGGCTGCAACGCGAAAGTAGAGATTATTCAACTTTTGCGTGCGTTTTGACATTTCGATTTCAATTTAGGTATGTGGCCATCTTGTGTTGAAAAAAGTTTGAATTTTTTTGCTCGATTTATCTTGACGCGGCCGTAGCGCTTGTTAAATGTAACGTACGCATCGCGAACGCGAACGCGTCATTGTAAATCAGCCATTATGTCTGTTCGTGTACTTCCGAAAACAACGAATTTCTACGAATTTTATTTTTTTTTATATGAGCTCTGACAGAACTTTGGGCTAAATTCGTAGAAATTCGTAGTTTTGTGAGGTACGCGAACAGACATATTGTGTATCTTTCATATTTTGTATTATTGTGAATGATTTCGCGTCGTCGACGAATGTTTCGCGTTGGTTTGGGGGAGCCTTAAAGGCTCTGAGAGATACACAATGCTTAGCAACAACAAAAAACTGTTTTTGCGAATGATTCGCTATGATTTCGCGTTGGTTTGGGAGAGCCTTAACAGTTTAAACTAATTTCAAACCGTGTTTTCTTTTTTAAGCGGTAGGTTAGATCGTTTATAAAATTTGCCAAAGAGTCAAAGCCATTATTTGTTGATATTTGTGTTTGAAATTTCCTATATAAATTTTTCGCAGTTCGCAGCTCATGTGAAAGGCACTATAAATAATTTTCTTTCCATTAATATTCATTAAAAGGAAATTAGAAACAAATGTTTTGTGATAGAGAGATATATCACGTTTTCATTAGAGCTGAAATGAGGTAATTTGGCAAATTACAGAGAAAGTGTTTTCATCTAATTACCTCATTTCGTTTGACAGCCCTGCTGATTTTTTATTTCATCGTGAACTGTCATTCCTTGCGTTCCAATGTTTATTCGCTATGCTATCTAGCTATCCCAAAAATTTTGAGATAACTTGAGTTGTTGTTGCGTCAGCTGTTATCAGCTGTTTTTTAACAAGGGATTACAACAACACAAAGCTATCCGGATAACTGAGAATAACCAGCGGATCGTGCCCACTGGTAGTAAATTTAAAATAAAAAAAAAATAAAATAAAATGGAAACAACATCGGAGAATCTGTTTATTTGTACTGTCCGTGGAAGTAATGGCTGCACCTGCCAGTAACAGAAGCATCCCTTCCACAAAGATCTTGCTTCCGTGCAATTGAGCACCGTCGGTATTGATCCAGAAACCAGCAGGTTGGGTGTTGGATACAAGGTGATCATCATTTGCCGTGATATCAGACGCAGAGAATACCAGAGAATTCTCTGATAATTTATCATGTTGGTCTGCAAAAAATCGAATAAATAATACATTAAATCAAAGCTACACTGATGTAATAACATGGGTTAAGTGCATATTAAAAAATGCACTTACCCCGGGCTTCAGTTATGCACTTCCCCCTTCATAGTAATTTGAAGGGGCAAGTGCATACCATTGCCAAAAACGTTTCTATATCGGTAAATCACCAATACTGAATACATGCTTATTATAAACAACATTTAAATAATACACTTACCACTTTTTTTGTTTTTTTTCCTTAAAATTTAAGAACTAGCGGAGTTAACTTCTCCCACACCCGACTTTACCGGCAACCAAAAACAAACTGATTTCAAAATGTCAAAAATATGTAAACAAAAACATTTGTCAGTGCTGCCAACTTTGTTGTTTTAAAGAAAATATATTTAGCGTCCGTGTTCATAAGTCGGCATTTACACCACCCGATTTTTCCTCAAACGATCTTTTGTTCATAGATGAAGGGAGTAGAAAGTGAGGGGTAAGGACCAAATCGTCCGTTCCTGGCAAACTCACACGATTTTTCCAGTATGTTTGCGTTCTCTTTTATACTTTTCCCAGAGTCTTGTGTGTACAGCGTTGCCACTAATCGGAGAATTTTCCGAAGCTGATCCAAAAAGAAAATGCAGTAACTAGATTTATTTTTTTTCGCAGTAGATATGCATTTCCAAATTTATATTTGTATTTTCGAAGAAGAAATTAATAATAAATATAAGTGATTGAAAATACATACATAGTTTGCTACACAGCACATATGCAAGGCACTTAAAGGTTGGGTTTCAGGAGAAAAAACAACAACAATGATGATGAAATTATTTGTGGGTTTAATTTTGTTGAATTAAATTTTTTTTTCGTAAAGCTAAGTATACAGTTCTTTTGCGTAAAAAAATTCTTCGTGGTGAGAAAAAAATATTTTCGACAAAGAAAAAATGTCCGTGGTGTAAAAATTTCTTTTTATTCGTCCGTCAGTTTACAGTTCCAAAAAAAAAAATCTCAATGAGACTGATCTATGAAAAAGCAAATACAAATGCCAAAACGCATTATTTTTTTTCCGGAAAAAGAATGTCAGTGACATTGTTTTGTACGAAAAAATTTCGTGGTGAATATAAAATTTGTTTTCTTTGGGTAGTGCACAGTTCGATAAAAAAATTTAAACGTCAAAAATTTTTTTTTTTCACAAAAAGTGCTCCCATAAGAAATACATGTAGTTTTTTTTCGTCAAGGAACTGTATACTTAGCTTAAAACCAAAAAGTATTTGATTGCCAGTAGATGTGTTTTACGAAAAAAAAATGCAATAGGCAACGCTGGTCCTAATATGCCATCTACCTCTGAATGCAAAATGAAAGAGACAGCAATAAAGTATGAAGAGGACAGGAATAGAAATCTGACTGGAAAAATCGTTTCATATCGTTTCATGTAAACATTTCACACGATTTTGGGAAAAATCGTACTGGAAAAATCGGGTAATGTAAATGCCGACTAAATAAAACTTTTTTTTTCAAATTAAACTGTAGCTTTGTTGGGCAGGGTATGCACTTACCCCGAATATGCACTTACCCCACCTTACCTTATATTGATTTATTGATTTCTACTTATTTTTTCAAATACATACATTCTAAAATATTTCTACTTCCTCCCGATCCTCTTCCATAGAGAATACCCACATACATGTCTCTCCTACTAGCCAGAAGCAGAAGAATTTCCCAACACATTCTTCTGCTTCTGATGATGTTATCTCTCGAACCCGACATCGCTAAGTTGAAGAATCTGCATTAAGTCAATTCAAATTTCAGGCCTCCGGTGATCTAGGTGACGCAATTGTTAACCGATAGCATCATCCCTGTAGATGACACTTTTTCAAGCCCTGCAGTAACTACATATATGTTGCAACTTCTATCACATCTGCCAGCTACTTCAATTACATACTTCGTTGGCATTTCCATCATAGGTTATGAATAAGTAAAAGCCCCAAAGTTTGATTCCAGAGTTTGAATTTTTATCAGAGCCACATAAGAACCATCGACTGAGGAATAGATTATGTGAAAAAGTGATATATGCCATGTCTAGAATTTTTAAAGCTTACCATTAAAGGGTATAAATAGATCTACTCACTGCTCCTTTGTATATTCAATTGTTTTTTGGTAAATCAATGATAATGATGACAAGTTTTATCGAACAAGGACGAGGATTTAACTGGATTTAGATGGAATATTATAAATGGAACATGATATATTAACCATTTAAGAAGCAAAAATAATCGAAATATTTGTTTTGTCCTGAAAATTTAAATTCTTCTTGATGTTTGCTTCTCACTTTGACTTCAAATTTGACATTTGACATCAGACTGATTCACAATAGTAATTAATTTAGAGTTGTTCGATTTGTTTTCTTCTAATTTCCAACCTAATTTCGTGCAAATTTGGTTGAAATTACCTAATTTCAAAATGTGATTTTGTATGGCAAATGAGATAATTTCGTATCTAATTTGGAAATTTTCAACGATACTACCTCATTTGCTCTAATGAAAACGTAGTAATAGTAGCATCTTTTATCAGCATGCAAATATCAATGTGGGTACTAGATATGGAAAGAAAATTTCAAAAAATGAAACTCAAGCAATTTGTCTCCACGTGTGAAAGCGGACAAATTCTTTAGAAGTTGTCACATGTGGAAGATAATAGCTGTGTTTTTTTGCATGTCCAAATAAAATTGTGTGAAAAAAACGACAACAAAGCAAAACAATTTACATGTTAAATACAACAACAACTATGTCCATATAGAGTTATGCTACATTTCCACCTAGCGCTAATCTGAGATTTAATGAGATTAACCTTAAATCTCCTTTAAATCTCGTAGATTTACCATACAAATTTATTTCGTAAATCTTGAAGATTAGAAATTAATCTTGTTAAATCTTCCTAGGACAAATAGTTTTACAAATCGAACTAACCTATTTTTACATGGTGCTGAACGATTCATTCGAGACTCGCGTTCAGTTCTTCATTGTTTCACACGAATCAAACATTCTGTCTCATTCGCACTTCATAAGAAAAATTGGAACGCCATTTGTATTTTTGAAGGTGCTGTCAAATTTAATCTTTTTTAAATCTTTTTGTGCGGTGGAAACACCAAAAAGATTTATTAAATCTAATCTGAGATAAACCTTTGGTGGAAACATAGCATTAGCTAAGTCCAGATAATTAACTGGAGTTAACTTTTGTCCCGATAAAACGGTATTGCCAGACTACCATTGTCGTTGTGTTATCGATAATTTGTATAGAAATGTCAAATGTTTGTTGGTAAAATAGTTCAGAACAAAATGGCAGACCAAGGCAAATGTTGAAATGTCCCGATGTCGTTTTTTTCGCCAAACTCCATATGGACATACAAAAAAACAAAGCTAATAATTCTTTACCCTGAGGCCACACAAGCCAGTATTCGCTAGCGAGTTACTAATACATCGAAACTTTTTCTACTCGCTAGTCAACTGGCTTGCCTTTTTAAAGCCAATTGTGAAGCGAGTAGAGCGGCAAGTGATTTGACAGTTAATAGGTGTGTTTTTTTCCTTGACCGAATGGGCTTGGACGAAAAAACGCCGTCGGGGCTGAGCAATTTACATGTCAAAAGCAACAACTACGTAAATCTTTGTAAATTGAAACCAGTGATATATTCTCAACTATAAAGTGAATTTGTTATTATTTAATTTTTGAGTGTGAAAACAGTTTAAAGATAAAATACTTGCATAAAAGATGCCAGCAATCGGTATTGATTTGGGAACTACCTACTCCTGTGTTGGAGTCTTCCAGCACGGTAAGGTAGAAATTATCGCAAACGACCAGGGCAACCGAACAACACCCAGCTATGTGGCGTTCACAGACTCAGAACGACTCATCGGTGATGCTGCCAAAAACCAGGTTGCCATGAATCCCAAAAACACGATATTTGACGCAAAGAGGCTGATTGGAAGAAAGTTTGATGACCAGAAAATTCGAGATGACATGAAGCATTGGCCATTCAAAGTTGTGAGTGACTGTGGAAAACCAAAGATTAGTGTCGAGTTCAAGGGGGAGCTAAAGACATTCGCTCCAGAAGAAATCAGCTCAATGGTTCTGACCAAGATGAAGGAGACTGCTGAGGCCTATTTAGGGGATTTTCGGGGCTTAACTTAAGCCCAGCTAAAAACTGTGTTACTGACACGAATTTCATACAAGTTATCGATAGTTTGTATGGAAACTCCATTTTTTTTTTTCTGTAATGGCGTCACTTAGCCCCGATGTCGTTTTTTTCGTCCGATTCCCCCGGGCTTGCAAAAAAACACACCATGTATGTAATCAACTCACAAGCAAGTACTCGCTTAAGGCCACACGAGCAAGTACTTGCAAGCAAGTTGGCTACATACACTGCCTTTCAAATTCGTAATTTGCATTCCACTTGCCTCCCACTTGCATTCCACTTGCTTGTCTCCCAACTTGCTTCACTACTGGCTTCAAAACTTGCATGCCAGTTGATAAGCAAGTTGCTTGGGTTTGTTTGTGTAAGTAAACAAATGTGTATGTATTGCAACTTGCTTGCAAGTACTTGCTCGTGTGGCCTCGGGGTTATGTGGCCTCCAGGTTAAGGACCTAGTCCACGAACACATCCTATTTGACATAAGTCAAAAAAGAGCTTTTGTAACGAAGTGTCAAATAATCCCACTCCATTTTTCCACAAACCACTCAAGCTTTCTTCTTGTTTTGCTGTATTTTGTTGTTGTTTTCTGTCAAACAACTTCAACTTTCAAATATTATCACTCAAACTCAATCAGTTGCAAGAACTTTTTTATTCCGACACCGACAAAAATTTTGTACAATTGAAAGTGCAACGCCTTCATCTAAAAAAATCCCAACGAATCAATTTTATCTTCTAAAGTTATAAATATAAAAATAATCAAAATCACTATACCTATACTATGAGTGCCGGCAAGCATTTAACCAAAGGTAAATAAAACATAAAAAATATCAAAGAATAGAAAAATTACTTAAGAAATAAAACCTTACCTTTCCCAATCAGTTCAACACAAGTTCAACGTACCTACGATTATCTTTTGATACAAAAAAAAATCAATAAAAAGATCAACAGCTTCAAATAATGTACATATAAATGTAGATATATATTTTTTTTATATTATCCCCTTGAAAGATTTTAGATTTATTTGTTTAAAAAGTTTGCATTTTGTTTAATTGTTCAGGCTAGCATTCATTCGATTTCATTCCCCTTTCACATTTTTATTTTTGGAATTTGACGTCATTGATTGCTATCCTACTGTTGTTGTTGGAATTAGAAGGGCTCTTCAAGCTTCAACTTCAAGAGTGTATATTCTGTTTTGTAACAAATCATGGTATCATCCACACCAGTCCACACACATTTTCGTTCATGACATGGTTTTTAGTAAAAGAAGCAATTAAAAATTGTATTTTTCGAGAACAAAAACTCCCAAGTTTCATTCGGGCATAGGTAGGGTAGGGTCGAAATCGGAAACTTTTAAACGGAAACACGACATCAATTTCATGTGATACAAACAGCATTCCGCAGCAAGATGCTCTTAGCCAATAACTTTTTAGTTTTTTACTTAGCAACATGAACATTGCAATAATTATCATTCAAGGTACCTTTAGATAAGTCATGATGATGTTAATGGAATTGGTTAACTTCTAAAGTCTACCTATTACTCGAGATTTTTGTTTTTTTTTTGTAATACCTATGTGAATTCTATCTGTATTTTGTGTATGTAAATAAACTACCTATGTATTATCGTGTAGGTACATAAAAATAACCTATTTTATTAATTAATTTTTGTTAAAGAACGCGTCAGGTTTAATTATTGCAATAAGTAAACCTTCAATTATTTTCAATAAATTAATTAAAAACTTGTTTAATTGGCACGCAATGAAGCTTCATAGTTCGAACGCTTCAAATTGCTCACCGCCAGTTTCACAGTGGAAGTTTAAACTCTACTTTTGGTTTAAACTTTAGTTCAGCAGAACAATTGAACTCAGTTCATGGTTGAACGAGACTGTGAAACTGGACATTAGATATGTAGGAGGATATCGGTAGCTCTGGAAGTAAGGATTCTTACTCCCAGAGCAATCAACTGAATGCGGATCTGAGAACGCAAACCCCATTAGATTGCTATCCCCACCTGAATCCTTAAGCGTTTTGCCTCGACTAAGAAGCTTCTTGAGTGGTAGAGGATCGAATCCAATGCACTCCTGATGTCATTCGGGTTCGGAGTAGAGTGTATTTATCATTGTACTATCTATTTGTTTATTCTGCTTGCTTGCAGAGTTCGATAGAGAAATTGATAAAGCTCCGAAGTTCTTCTTAGAGCTATGTAGTTATTTCATCGCGTTGACGGAAGTTTTTTATTTTCGATTCGACACATTTGCCTGGTTTCAGAATAGGTACAAAAGTTCTATAAAGCGTGAAAAGTTACTATCCTTGCAACATAACTGGTCAGATTGAACTGCAATTTTTATTTATTTTTTCTCTTGGAGCTTACAGTTTTGTTGGCACACTGCATGGATCAAGTTAATTTGAAAATATAGCTACCCACAATACTAATTTAAATATTAAGAAATTAAGTTGCATATAAGCTTATTACATTAAAATAATAAACTAAATTAATGCTTAAAAAATAGGATCAACATGTCCAAAACTTCCCGACGATGGACAATTACGTCTCTATTCAATGCGCTTCTGTCCTTTTGCCCATCGTGCTCACTTAGTGCTGGATGCTAAGAACATTCCATATCATACAATTTTTATCAATCTTACCGAAAAACCCGAATGGCTTGCAGAGAAAAATCCTTTGGGAAAAGTACCAGCTCTGGAGCTGGCCAATGAAAAAGGCAATCCTATTCTAATTGAATCTCTGGTTATTTGTGAATATTTGGATGAGAAGTATCCACAAAATCCACTTCTTCCAAAGGACCCACTTAAAAAGGCTCAGGATAAAATTCTAGTAGAACGCTTTGGCCCTGTTACTGGTTCACTTCACAAAGTCCTCTTAAACGGTCCTGAAAATTCTCCTGGAGCCCTAACTGACATCTCACAAGGACTTGATATCTTCGAAAAGGAGCTGGGTGATCGTAAGACAGTTTACTTTGGTGGTGATAAACCTGGTTGGATTGATTATATGATCTGGCCATGGTGTGAACGTGCAGAGATGCTTAAATATCTTCTTGGTGATAAGTACGAAATGGATCAGGAGAGATTCAAGAATTTGGTAAGCACACACTTACTGTCTGAAAAGTTATAATTATACTTACTCAACAAAAAATTTCAGATCAAATGGCGTGAGGTAATGATTGAAGATGCAGCTGTTAAAGGATCCTATTTGGACGGAGAGACTCATTCTAAATTTATCAAAACACGTCGCACCAACACCCCAGACTATGACATGCTCGTGTAAGCAACTTAACATACCTATACATATATAATTCCACCAACACACTTTATTGTGAAATATAAATAGTAAAACAAAAATTAACCAACAAAAAGATGTGTTTATTAATTTTATGTTTGAGTGTTGCCTATGTTTTGCAAGTATTTATTTTAATTTGATTAATATTTCAGAAATACGACAAAGAGGCAAAGAACTGTTTGAAATCTAAGAATCGACGAGGATATTGATGGTATAATTAGATGTCAAGATATTAAATCTTGAGTTGGACTTGTTTTTTTCTAATTTCAAAGGATTTGCAAAAATTGCATACCAGACCACACATTCTGATAAATTTTAATATACTTACTTTTCTACGAATTTCATGCACAATATTGACTTTTTTTGTTTTTGTTATTTTCTTCTCATATATAATTTGATATTGTATACATTTATCTATAGAATTTTTCTATCAACTATTTCTGGAATGTACGTTTGATAAACAAAAAATGAAAAATAAACAACAACTCATACAACACCTTATCTGTCTTCATCATTAACCGCTTTAATGATTGGTTTGACCTATATAGGTACACATCAGCAGCTCGTATTTATTTGGATTTTTTTTTATTTTGAGGTTTCTTTTTTTTTTTTAAGCAGTCATTTTACACTCAAATCTGAATTCTGAAATAATTAGGCAAATCTGAGACTGGATTCAAATTCAGGACATCAAAACCTACAGAAATGTATCTCTTTTGTGATACTCGAATTGTGTTAACAAAGTGTCATCAATTTGGTTCGCCGAACAAGGTATTGTAGTCTAAAAACAACTAAATTTTTCGCGTAGTATTTGGCTGTACTATTTTTGTATGGGATTTTTCGTTTCACATCCGCAGCGTACTTATCTTAAAGCTCTTTATCTTTTGTCAAAACAGTTAAGATTAAGATGAATGGCTCCCTAGCATATTCTTAAAGCAAGAGCATATTTTTTTTACTTCTATCCCTCTCCAGTTTTTCTAAGACACAAAAGGAATTTATAAAATCACTTATTTGTTTCCCTCTGAACATTTATATCGAGCTTTAAAAGCTTATCTATCTTTATTATTTTGTTCATTTTATAAATTTAAAAACATGGACAATTCATGATCTGTAGTCAGTTTAACTAGTCCATTACCCCAAGTAAAAAGTTATCTCTATAAGTTCGCTAATTTATTAACAATGGATTGTGGAAAGCATTTTGGAAAAGGTAGAAGAATTCGATTAATATTTTACTTTAGTTTAAATATAAAGTAACTTTCTGTTTTAAAAGAAAGCAACAAGGTGTTAAAGCATAGTGAAATTGAAGTGTTTTCTTTGAAGAACCTGGTGGCTGATAATCAAGTCTTGTCTTTTCTAATCTTAATAAGAGTACAATTGGATTTTAAGAATTAAAATTTTCGCTCAATATCTGAAAATCGTTGAGTTCGTGAATAAAATATCCCAGGGATTATTTTCCTCTTTCGAAAAGTAGGAACATCAATGATGATCGAAAGTTTGCCGCGAAATTTATTGGTAACAGAAAAACAAAATCCGGGGCAGTAAAATTTGTCTCCATAATCAATCTAGAATCAATTATGTATTCCTATTTGCGTAACCTAGTGCTTAGAAAGTAACACTTATTTGTGTGCTATATAAGCAGGAACTAGGAAGTATGTGTGGCTGAATGTCCATTGTACACGGAGGATAAAACTAAAAGTTACTTGGATTGTTGACGAATCTTCTTCATCTTAATTAACAGTCACCTTCAAAGTGTCAGAGGAAATTTCTTGAGGCCTTATAATCAATCTGAACTAACCTATTATTTTACTTTTTTGGTTTTTTGATAGCAAACTTTTTCGTGTTATAAGTTATTTCAAATTTCTTATCAATGCTTTGATAAATATGCTTAGATAAATAAAAGAGACAAAAATAGAATGACTTAGCATAAGTGTTTCTTTGATATAAATTTATTGGTTGATTTTTGTTTAAAGATATGACACAAGTTATTAAATTATTTATCTTAAGAAATCTTTAAAACAATCAACACCTAAATCTTTTTTTGTACATCGTAGATATAGAAGTTCAAAGCCAATAGCAAATATAGAAGTAGTCGTACGGAAGGGCAGTTAAATGATATACATATGATTTCTAATCATTTTAAATGCAAAACAAAAACAAATGGGACTACCTTCTCGTTTTTCTTTTGTTTTACGGATAGTAAGAAATGAGTTTGAACTGTTCATACATAATGTACATTGGGGTGGTCGTTATATGAATTTTGTTTAGTTTTTATATTTTCATGGGCCTAAATCAGCTCCAAATGAAGAAAACAAAATTCCCTTATTTTTACATATGTACATATTTCTTTTTTCATCCCCTATATTCACTGTAGGGGTTAATATAATTTGCCAATTTGTTGTTTTTCATTCCAGGTTATTCGCTTAAAATCTGCCAAAAAATTCTGAGCATGTAGGTTTTGAGTAGACAAGAAAAATTCCTATGGTAGGGGTGTAATATTGCCCCTGCTTGGACAGGAGGGGAAATTTTATACAAAAATTACTTTTCATACAAAAATTGCATTAAATAGAAAAAAATTAATTAAAAAACAATGGCAATACTTGCAGTATTGTTTTGTAGCTTTTTGAAAAGTCAGAAGTCCATTCTTTGGGTTTACTTTCAAATAGAGTTCTTTTAACAAACAGTTTCAGCAAAAATAGTTTTCATACTTAAATTTAAAAAAAAATTCAGACAATTTTACTTCTTTATAAAAGTGGGTGGAAATATGCATGATAGTCATCAAAATCGGTTAAGTGGTTTAGTTATAATGGAATTTTGTGTGCTGTCTTAATCAAAGTGCACCACCGTGTGTACGACATTTAAATATCGTGATGTCTACCCACAATTTTCTAACCTCTCTTTGTATACTTCAATCGGTGGTTAGACTAATCGGTACTAAAATTTCTACAGGAATTTAGTACAAGGACTGTATTAAAAGGACAGAAAAGAAATAGGCCCAGAGCCGACAGCAGATTTTGGCAGAGGATGTATTACCAAAATCGGAGTATGAGGGATTATAGGTAAATGTATCTTGATATCGAATACAAAAGTCTGGTTAAAACCAGCTTGGTTTCCTATTTATATGGTAGGGTCATTAACACTTCAATTCACTTTGAAAAAATAGGAAATGATGCTCTGTTATTTTCCCTAAGTCACAAGTCTTTTATCTTGGTGATCGGATAAATAGGACCCATGATTTAAGCTTTTTAAGCAAACCTTATCAGCGTTTTTGTGGAGACTTTATCTGTTGATTTTTTGTTTTGCTGAAAATCTAAAAAAAAAGATGATAAGGTTCACGAAAAGTGTTTATATCTTGAGTTCTATAAATCAGAGGTTGTTATGTTTATGCTTAGAAAAAATGATAGAGAATCATATCCGACTTTTAAAAAATTAATTAAAGAAGTAATAACCCAGAAAATAAAACTGGGGACCTAGCACTTCTTAGAACCCTAAGGGAGTAAGTAAAAACGGTTTGAATAAAAAACACTCAATCCTCACCCGATTGTATTGGTCGCGAAATAAAAAGGGTTACATACATGTAAAAGATTGATAGTGAAGAATTTTGTCCTAAAGGAATTATTTGTCTTGCAAAGGGGGAAGAAACTAAATAACACTAACAAAACACTAATTTTTAGCCATTTTTGAGAGCTCCACAGCGCCGTTTGTATTTGTACAAAAGTACGTTCTGCAATATATTTGTAGGAAATTTTGTTTTCAACAAATTGCATAATAACTTTTTTTCCTTAAAAAAATACCGAAAAAATGTTATAGGAAAAAAAACACGATTTTCGGTGGTTTTTCAGGATTTTGAAGGGGATGGAGGGGGTGTAGAAATTTGGAATTTCCATCTACCAACCATTCCCTATAGCATATCAAAAATTTAACACTATTCAACCTTTTGAAGGGAACCCCCTTTTTTGCCTAAATGTGCCATCGCCCCAGGTTGCAAAAAAACCCACTCTGCGCCACTGCGTCGTTTGTTTGTTTTTTGTCACTTTAAATATTCTTCTTTACATACAAAATATTTAAAATTTTAAGCAAATAAATTGGGCTCAGAAAGAAAATAAATTTAAAAAATATGTTTGGTAGTAAATTTTGGAAAACCGTTAACCGCACAAGAAAAAAATTTCAGATCATGTTTTAGCGGTTAAAAATTCTTGTTTGAATGCAAACAAATTTAAATCCATAGTAGGTTACCAAAGATAGAACCATAGTCAAATGAAACGGTAGCCAAAATCATAAATACCGTTATAACTTTATAACAAAGCGAAAACGAGTAAATTACCTTGACATTTTTCGCCATAAAATTACACAACAGACAAAGTTATATTTGGTATTTGCTTTTTTGTAAACATAAATTTTCTATTTCTATCACCAGGATCTCAATTCCCTACATTCCCAGACGATGATAAACTCTTACGTCTCATCTCAATGCGATTCTGTCCGTATGGACATCGTGTTCATTTAGTTCTTGACTCTAAGAACATTCCATATCATACTATTTATTGCAATCTTATTGAAAAGCCTGAATGGCTGTTAGAAAAAAGTCCACTGGGTAAAGTACCTGCACTTGAATTGCCCAATGAAGCTGGTTGCCCTGTTATTTTGGATTCACTTGCAATTTGTGAATATTTGGATGAAAAGTATCCACAAAATCTTCTGCTGTCGCGTGATCCACTTAAGAAGCTTCATGAAAAAAAACTTATAGAGCAATTTGGACCTGTGATGACAGCTTTGTTCAAAGTATTCATGATGGGGCCTGTTAAGTCCCCTGGGTGCGTAGAAGAAACCGAAGAAGCACTTCAAGTTTATGAAAAGGAACTCGAAACTCGTAAGACCCCATTCTTTGGAGGAGATAAGCCTGGATGGGTGGACTATATGATTTGGCCGTGGGTTGAACGTTTGGGAATGGTTAGGTATGTTTATGGTGATTCGAATGATTTGGACTATGGGAAGCTCAAGAATTTGGTGAGTAACTTTTATTGAGGTTATTATAATAATTTTTTTTAGTGGAAAAACTTTAAATAAATTTGTAGGCAAAATGGACGGAGTCCATGAAAGAAGACCGAGCTGTTAAGTTATTTTACTTGGACGGAGAAACCCATGCCAAACACGTGAAATCTAAGCAGGCTGGTAAGCCAGACTACGACATGTTGGTGAAGCAATAGATTCACCAAAAATAGTTTAATAATTTAAACAAATGCGAGGTACCTAAATTTATATGTTTTTAAAATCATAAAATGAAATAAAAATAAAGATATCAAGATATTAGCATTTTAAATACAGCCGTCCCTTACAGGTCAAATGGAAACGATCGTCGACGATACACGATAACTCTTTCTATCATAGGTACTCGTAGAAGAAGATTCGATGCAGCTATCGTCGATATAAACGATATCCTTCGATACTCTGTCATGTTAGGTTAAGTTCATGTTTAGAACCGTTAAAGAAACGAATTATAATTCAAATATTTAAAGAATTTTATTTTATAATTAAGATAAAAATAACTTTTAAATGGAATTTGAAAAAAGTTCATAGTGTAAATTATGTACAAGTATAATATTAATCCTCGCATTATTGTGTATAGTTGCATTTACTTATACAATTCGTTCCTATACACCTTCCTTAAATATTTTTGTATTATTGTAAGCAAACTCTTTTCGTTGGTCACTCCAAAATTATTAAAATTTTGTGCATGACAATTGAATTATGTAGCTAGCACTCACGAATCCTTAAAATAAATCGTCATCATCTCAATTGTGATGGGTTTTCTTGTGATCTATCATAAGATCTGTCGTTGGAAATCTTTTCGTACATATATCACAAATCTTATCTAGATCCCGGGCCGGAGGAATTCGCATGGCTTGACTTATTAAAGTTTTATGATGAAAACTTCTGACTGATCTAGGATAAACTGACAATGAGTTGCTAGAAGTAGAACTACTATCTCCGGCATTTAACTGAACTCACGCTTTGAAAAGCCCACTCGTATGGTGTCGTCGGCTGTACCTCACTACTTCTGTTTCTGGTGATGGTTTCTGTTGGACTACACTGCGTTGATTATTGAATAAGGCCAATTCTGATTCTGTGTGCTGGGTGTTTGTGTGGCGAACCCATTCAGCTGGTGTTGTAAAAGACCTACAGGGAATTATTGAGGGTTAGTGCGTTTTCAGACTTATAAATAACTTCAACTGAATTTACATTGTGCAGAGATCGCAAATGAGTGTAACATGATCCCCAGTTGCATGATGAGGCTGGAATATCTTTTATGTTAAAGATAAACTTCATTTATACTTATGATCAAATCATAAAGCTACTTACCGACATTCGTCTTCGTTTCTTTGGCACATATACCGCCTTGGAAGACGACTGATTGAACGCACTGGAAGAATTATCAGAATCCTTGTCCGGTTCGGGTTTGTCCATATGACTTTCCATGTGTCGCACCCACGACTTGGGCTCGTCAAATGATGTCTTACAAACATCACACACTAATCGGGTATAGGGCATGTGATCCATACTATCTAATGGCGGTTGACTGCATTCTTCGTCGCCGCTTGTAGGGGCCTCCAATTTTATGGGTACAGGAATTCCTGAGCGTGGCGTTTTAAGTTTGAGAACTATTTTAGGTATGCCAACGGATGATGGCGAAACATCACCCCCAACCGATGGATCATGCCATGAATCAGATGGCTCCTCTTTTATATGGCAGCAGTTCATGGGTTCATCTGAAGTTGACAATGGGTCAATGGGTAAGCTTATTCTACGAAACGGTTGACTATGTGCAACTGTTGACTTTTCTTCGATGGACTGATTATTGTGATGCAGGTCAGTTCTCATCGTAAGCTTTGGTGCTGGAGCCAATTCCATTGGGCTTTCTATTTCTGAAGATTCAGCACAGCCCGTGCAGCCACTTTCTCTACACGATACACGTACAGTAGGTGGGCACTGTGTAGTGATCTCGTTTGGATATGAATAGTTAGACTCTCCTGGCTCTGGATCGATGGCAACATCTTTATTCACTGATATACGCCCACCCAAAGAACTAGAATTAACGACTCGAAGGAGACCTATATGCGGTGGTTTTGGTGATTTAACTATGACTGGACTTTCTTCTGGAAGAACAGATGCTCCTAAACCTCGAAGTTCATTGGCAAAACGAGTATTGACCTCTCCATGATTAGATTTCAAATAATCACAGTTATGCGTCTCAGAGCTGCCACTGGGAGGAGCACGGCAAAGGCCACGGATTTTCAATAACTCTCCTCCACGAAGAACTTCACTAAGGACTTCATTCGGTACAGTTGCCTCGCCACTGTACATATATTGAACAAGAATCTGAATGGTGCGTTGTGTTAAATCTGGTGGAAGAACTATATGTAATATTCCAGTAGATGTCGTAGATGGTAGAGTAGAGTCAAAAATTGTAGCGAAGAACTATAAGAAAAAGAATAAGTTTTATAATCAAGAATCGATTATCGATTGTGCTTATTTAAGATTTACCTGGCTAGAGGAGCTAAGAATAAACTTGTGCGCTGATATACCCATTTTTGGAACACCCGGTTCGGGGTTGCTGCTGTATAGAAGGACATCGGCAAACCTTTCATTTCTGTAAACAGAGATTTTTTAATAATATAAAAGGAATTTAAATATTGAAAAATTTATTGGGTTTGTTCTTAAAGACAATTTACCTGAATAAGGTTGATATAGCCGTGTTTAAGTGTGTTAAATGGGAGTCCCATTTCAGATGATAATTTTCGACTGTCATGGTTGTAAGTTGTTTATATTAGAACAAAACCAATGAAGTTCTGTAAAAAAAATTAAATGTAAAAATAAATGTTAATGAAAGACTGTTTTTGAATATTTCATTATTCTAGGATTCTACTGCAAAATCGTAATATGTAACTTTTATTTATTTGATTTTTTTTAAACTTCTGAGTAACGAGTTGTATTATTATTTTTAATAAAAAAGAACTAAAGTAAAAACGAAAGTGTTGTGATTTTCGATTTAAGAAACGACTCCTTCACCATTCTAGTAATAAAATCTTATGTTGGGCGCCAATTAAACAAAAGTAAATGTTTTCCCCTTTTTCAAATATATGTTTGGGATAATACAAGTTACCTATTCTGAGAGAATTTGAGGTTAGATATTGCGTTAAGATTGGAGTTGTTGGTATTTATTATACCATACGAGTTTTTCTTTCGCTATTTAAATATTAATAATTTAATGTAATGCATAGATGATAAAATGAATGTGCATACTTAAATAATCTTGACTAAATTACTTGATTTCATTATTGAGGAGGGACAACAAATTTCCTTCTAAACGGCACTAAACTCCAAAACTTAATGAAATATTTCAGAAAAAGCGAAAATTTTATTTTTTGCTTTGACTCTTACATGAACGGGAGCACTTTTATCAATTTTTAGATCTGGTTTAGGTAAACATTTTTTGTGTGGATAACGATTTTCCAGTACCAAACAATGATTTCTTAAACAAGGATTTTTTAATTTGGGATTTCATAATAGAAAAGAAAAAATATACTCAATAACGTATACATAATTTGAAAAATCTCTTTTGCTATCTCCACAAGAAATAAAATGCACGACTGGGTCAAATTTTGTTTATAAAGACATGGAAACTATAAAAGAAAAGTGTTGAAAAGCATCAAATACGTGAAAAAACGTCCTTTCAATTCTTTATTGAATATGATGAAAAATCGTTGGAGCGGTTTTTTAAAAAAATATTTTTTATAAATCAAATTCTTAAAATATTTTTAAGGAAAAATGTTGGTATGCAAATCTTAAGTATTTTGTATTTTGTAATTGTCAACCCGTGTTGAGATAGAATTTTAAAAAAAATTATTTGAAACAATTTTTAGAAATTTAAAAAATTCTTTTTTGAAAATTGTGATATGCAATACTATTTGAAATATGTATATACAAAAATTTATCAGCCCTATTCTGCTTAACGTTCGCATGAATGTTTGTATTCTGCTATCCGTCGGAGGGAAGGAATTGTTGCAAAATATTTATATAAACATCTATTGAATTAGATTCCCTTGAGTTTCCAAATAAAATATCGGTTAAGGTTTCAACCCAAAAAAAAAAATATTTCAAAAAATAATTTGCAGAAAATTCAATGAAATAGTCACGCGAATCGAAAGTTTCGATCGAATCGTAGCATAATCTAAATCCGTTAAGAGAAAATTCAAAATTAAAACAAAAAAAAACATTCTACGAGAGGTACTGCTATAATAGTGGTTAAGTGTCAAATTTTATATTTTTTGCAGTAGATCGCACTAATTTTGGCCTACAAAAAAGTTTTATAAAAATTGTAGAAGCCGTTTTTGAAAAAAAAAAAATATTTTCCTTAATGGTTTTTTAACTTTTGTAAGGTACCGTTATTTCTTCTTAAAATATTTTAGAAAGCATTAAAAAAATCTTATGTATCGAGTTTCAAAAAAATATATCATGTCCTTTTCGAAATATTTGATTTAAAAAAAAAAAAAATTAAACATTTTTTAAAAATCCAAAAAATATTTTTTTGAAAATATTAATAGCAAAAACTGTTTCTTTTTTTAGAAGCTTATGTATAAAACAAAATTATTGGAATCATATCGTTTTGGAGATAATCCAAAATAAAATAAAACGCACGTAAGAAAATTGTGTATAAAAACATCGAAATTACTAGATATAAATGTTCAAAAGCATAAAATACGATATTTAAATTAGCTAAAACAACTCCTCAGACAGTCTGAGGTGAAAAAAAGAACGCCATCTAAATTCTTGATTAAATATGATTTTATGGGAAAAAAAATTTAAAATCGTTGGAGCTGTTTTTTAAAAAAATAATTTGTATATATAAAATTCTTAAAACATTTTTAAGGACAAATTTTAGAGTGAATAAAAACAAAATTTAAAAAAAATTGTCAACCCATCGAATTTTCCAAAAAAATATTTGAAACTTTTTTTAAAAATTCAAAAACTTTTTTTTGGAAAATTGGAAAATTTCAATATGCAATTTTATTTATTCTTATCTAAAATTTGTATATAAAAAACTTATTTAAATCCGTTTAACCGATAATGGATAGAAAATTTAAAATAAAAAAAAAGTTATATGATAGGTATGCTATTAATAGCTGCTAAATGTAAAACTTTATAATTTTTGGTAGTACATAGATCGTACTAATTTAATATGGAAAAAGTTTAATGAAAATCGTAGTAGTCGTTTTTGAGAAAAAAAAATATTTCCCTTAGCGGTTTTTTAACTTTTGCAAATTTGTTTCTTAAAATATTTTAGAGAGTACTAAAAAACTCTTATTTGATTTTCAAAAAAAAAAAAAATTGAAACATTTTAAAAAATATACTTTTTTTTAATTTTAGTACACAAAACTATTTATATTTTTTGGAAGCTTCTGTATAAAAGAAATTATTGAAATCAGTCAAACCGTTTTGAAGAAAATCGAAAATTAATAAAATGGTTCCTTGAGAGGTACCATAACCATTTTTTGACAAATGGGTTTCCACCCAAAGGAGACCTTTAGTTAGATTATATAAATTTGCTAAAAAAATTGTAGGGCCGGTAGCGTTATTTTTGGTTGTAAAAAAAATGAAAAAAAAGACAAACAGACAGACAGAATTGTGCCGCCCACTTTTTTGGTGTTTTCTATCATCGTAATATCATGTTTGATTGTTATCTCAAAATTTTTTGCACGAATCCAAAACTTGCCTTATAATACCTACATATGTACATATGTATATTGTAAGTAAAAAACTGCCTAATCTATTTCTTTTGTTCAAAGTAAAAATGTACATTTGTATGTTTGAAAAAACATCCACATTCCACAACGCGAATACCTACTTTTTACTTGCTATACAGGGTGTCCCGTAATGAGTGGATAATACTGCAACTGGTGATAGCAGGCCTTATGACTGCTCAGAAAAAAAAATATAAAAAAAATATTTTTCTTGTGGTCTCCATGGTATAATTTATTTTCGAAAAATGTTAAAAAATTCGGGGTCTCCTAAAATACCTAATTACAACGGCCACCCATAAAGGATTCTTATTATTTTTGTATTTTTATAATATTCTTGAATAACCGTTCTAAATGATGGGTAGTAAATTTTAACAACAGCTGATGCATTTTTTGTATTATAATTTTTTAAAATTATTTTCTTATTCAAAAATAATTAAATATTTTTTTCACCAAAGTTTGAAAAATCATAAAATAAATAAATAAATAAATTGGGTGGCGCAACAGCTCATGGAGAACCAGGGCCTAGTGACTTACAACTCACAACCATTCCTGTGTGCGTGTTTGTTGGCAGGAATGGAGGGGACCTACAGTTTTTTGCCGAGTCCGAACGGCTAAATGAGATGCACTTTTCATGACAAGTATACTCTCGAAGGATTTGTCAGTTCCTCGCAAGAGGCAGTACCTCGAATAAAACATTTCTGTTTTTAGGTGGCACGGCTGGGAATCGAACCCACACCTTCGGCATGACAGTCCTACGCACTAACCATCAAGCCACGAGGTACTACTGAAAAATCATAAAGGGAAAAAAATGTATGAGAACATTGGTGGCAAATTTGATAAAAATTGGCCTGTTTAATGTACTTTCCAAAATGATATAACACATGTTTGTGTCTACAACCATAACCAAGAAAATTGGCATTTGATCTACTATAGTAGTTTTTTAACATTTTATCAGATGAAATTAAGTTACTAAATTAAGTAGACACTACGACGACGAATGAATGACTAATATTGTTTTTTTAATTTTTATTGCATTTAAAAATAACCGTTCTTAAATAAAGGCAGTAACATTTAACACTAGTTGCTGTATTTTTTTTTTAAATAATTTTTTTAATTAATTTTTTAATACAAAAATGATTAAATATTTATTTTCATCAAAGTTTGTAAGTTAATAAAAAAGACAAAAAACTGAAAACTTTCGTGGCAAATAATGTTAAAAAAATCTCCTTTTAATGTACTTTGCCAAATGGTAAATCACAAGCTTTTATCTACAGCAATAACACATTAAATTGGCTTTTTATCTACTAGAGAATATTTTTAACACTTTCTCAAATCAAAATTGACTTGTAATAAAATAGGCATTAAAATGCATAAAAAAGTATTATTTGCAAATAATATTGTCAATTCTCTGTCATTACATAACGTATAACGTTGTTATACTGGTTTCGTCAATTAAACGCATTTTTGAATTTGATTAAATTAATACTGATTAAGAATGTCACAGTATACGCCGCTGGAGTATGCAAATATGCATTTAATATACGGGGAATGCAGAGGAAGCGCTAACGCAGCTGCAGCACTCTATAGAGAGCGATATCCAAATGCGCGACATCCGGATTATCGAGTGTTCATCAGAGTCCACCAATGCTTTTCAGAAGGACGAATGCCTGGTAATGGACTGGGCAGCACTAGCGGAGGACGTTTACCGCGAGAAGAAATTGATGGTATTGTGCTGAATGCAATTGAAGCAGATTCAACTATATCAACCCGGGAGATTGCAAGACGAACAGGTATCGCAAAATTATCAGTTCATAAGGTATTGCAAAAATATAAATTTCATCCTTTTCATTTCACGCGTGTCCAGACTCTGCTACCAAGAGATTTCCCCGCAAGAGTTATTTTTTGTCAAAAAAATTTGGAATAAATTCACGATGATCCGGAGTTCTTCAAAAAAATATTGTGGAGTGATGAGTCGTCTCTTAAAAGGGATGGATATTTCAATATCCATAATTTACATAGCTGGCAACTGGAAAATCAAAATTTAATGCGCGAGGACAGATCGCAGTACCAATTCAAAATCAATTACTGGGCAGGTATCCTGAATGGACAAATTATAGGCCCTTTTGAATTACCAGGCAACTTAGATGGTGAAGCCTATCTTAATTTCTTGCAAACTAATTTGCCAACTCTATTGCAAGAAGTGCCCGAGGAGCTAAGGAATTCAATGTGGCTTCAAAACGATGGATGTCCTGCTCATTATGCTGTAAATGTAAGGAGGTACTTGAATCGAACGTATCCCAACAGGTGGATAGGCCGTCTGGGCCCAATTTTGTGGCCACCACGTTCGCCAGACCTAAATCCTTTGGACTTTTTCTACTGGGGGCGCCTGAAAGAAAAACTTAACCAATTACATCCATTACGGAACTGCGTCGTCGTGTTCAAGACGCTGTGATGAAAATAAATGAGCGCCAATATGCTCGTTTTATTGAGAGGTCCTTCATTAGAAGATGCAGAGCCTGTATCACAGTGAATGGGGGACAGTTTGAACACTTGATATAAATTTATTTAAAAATACAAATAAATCATAATTTTAATACTGTTGTTTTTATTTATCGCATTTCCCATACCTAAATCAAATCCTTTTTGAAAGTGCATACTATTATTTTAGGTATTGAATTTAGCAGACATAATAGTGACACTGGTATATCTATTGACTTTTCCTTACAACTCAATTTTTGTAGTCATCAAACTTTGATGAAAATAAATATTTAATCATTTTTTTATTAAAAATTAATTTAAAAAAAAATATTTAAAAAAAAAATCCAGCAACTAGTGTTAAATGTTTCTGCCTTTATTTAAGAACGGTTATTTTTAAATGCAATAAAAATTAAAAAAACAATATTAGTCATTCATTCGTCGTCGTAGTGTCTACTTAATTTAGTAACTTAATTTCATCTGATAAAATGTTAAAAAACTACTATAGTAGATCAAATGCCAATTTTCTTGGTTATGGTTGTAGACACAAACATGTGTTATATCATTTTGGAAAGTACATTAAACAGGCCAATTTTTATCAAATTTGCCACCAATGTTCTCATACATTTTTTTCCCTTTATGATTTTTCAGTAGTACCTCGTGGCTTGATGGTTAGTGCGTATGACTGTCATGCCGAAGGTGTGGGTTCGATTCCCAGCCGTGCCACCTAAAAACAGAAATGTTTTATTCGAGGTACTGCCTCTTGCGAGGAACTGACAAATCCTTCGAGAGTATACTTGTCATGAAAAGTGCATCTCATTTAGCCGTTCGGACTCGGCAAAAAACTGTAGGTCCCCTCCATTCCTGCCAACAAACACGCACACAGGAATGGTTGTGAGTTGTAAGTCACTAGGCCCTGGTTCTCCATGAGCTGTTGCGCCACCCAATTTATTTATTTATTTATTTTATGATTTTTCAAACTTTGGTGAAAAAAATATTTAATTATTTTTGAATAAGAAAATAATTTTAAAAAATTATAATACAAAAAATGCATCAGCTGGTGTTAAAATTTACTACCCATCATTTAGAACGGTTATTCAAGAATATTATAAAAATACAAAAATTATAAGAATCCTTTATGGGTGGCCGTTGTAATTAGGTATTTTAGGAGACCCCGAATTTTTTAAAATTTTTCGAAAATAAATTATACCATGGAGACCACAGAAAAATATTTTTTTTATATTTTTTTTTCTGAGCAGTCATAAGGCCTGCTATCACCAGTTGCAGTATTATCCACTCATTACGGGACACCCTGTATATGTAGGTACTATAGGGCAAGTTTTGGATTCATGCAAAAAAAGCTTAAGCGATTTTCTTCAAATTTTGAACTTAAGATTTTTTTGTAACTCTCCAGAGGGGAAATTGAAATTTTTTTTTAGCTCAAAAAATAACGGTACTTGCCATACAACCGTTTAGGAAAAGCTTATTTATCTCAAAAACGGCTCAAACGATTTTGATAAAAAAAATCAGTGTATTATTGTAGATATGATGTACCTTTTAGTAAGAAAAAAAACGCCAAAAACATTTATTAACGGTACCTGCCATATAACGGTTTTTTTGATTTTTGGTTTTCTCATTAACCCCTCATCCGACTTCAATAAAATTTTTTGCACAAAAGCTTTGTTAGAATATAAATAATACTGCATACCAAAATTTTTGAAAAAATAAATTTTGGATTTTTAAAAAAAGATTCAAAATTTTTTTTTTGAAAAATCAATACTTCAAAAACGGGTTGATGAATTGTTTTAAAATTTCATTTTTGAATGTATATTTATATCTGTGGTGCTTGGGAGAAACATGATAACTCCATTTTAAAAATTGCGTCCTTACGTCCACTTTAAATCGACGAGTAAACCGATTTTCTTCAAATTTGAAACCCAATTTTTTAAAGGTTATGTTCATAAATATTCCAAATTTGAAGACAATCGGTCCAACCGTTTAGATTCTTTGTCAATGTAAAGTGGACGTAAAGACGCAATTTTTAAAATGGAGTTATCATGTTTCTCCCAAACACCACAGATATATACTCAAAATTGGAATACCAAATTTTTTTTTGAAAAATGTTACAAAAATTTTATATATGGGTGTTTCCATCGTTACGGGTGTGACAGTGAGACTCCATATTTTATTAATTATTCACATACTATTCCCAATTTATAAATAATAACTTTACTATTCTGTAGGACACCTGAAGCCCTTTTAAAAAAATAGTATATTAAAGTATGAAAAATTAGTGGTTCAGTTATAGGATGCAATTTGGTTGCGTTACGGGTGTGACCTTAGAAAACTGGTGATTTGCGATTAAGATATCTAATTTTCATGTGGCGTAAAATATTGCATGAAAAGTTTGAATCATTCTTTTGCAAATATTAACCCAGATAGTTGATCTTCAGTTTCAGTTAAGAAATGAGAACCAAAACTACGAAAAACTATACAAAATTTCTATTTGAAAACGTTACGGGTGTGACAGGTCATCGTTACGGGTGTGACCGAGTATGATTTGTATGCCTAAGAACAATATAATATACAATATTTGAACGGGAAATTGTTGTCATCGATGTATAATCATTTCTCACATAATGTCAGAAACACTTTTTCTAGAAAAATTAAGTTTTTCTCACTGAAAAGTGAATAGATTTCTCACTTCAATGAGATTTTTTCCATTTTTTTTTTTAAATAGGGAAAACTTTCACTTAAAACCGATTTAAATTATATATAAAGTAGATTTTCTTAGAATTATATCCCTACGTCATGAATTTCATATCTAAAAGCAACAAAACTAAAATTGAGTTGAAAAACAGAAAGATTATGATTTGAAATGCCAACCTGTTACGGGTGTGACATAGACTTAAAATTTTAAATACGGGGTCAGTATTAATTTCAACGTCTTGAAATTTTGTCTGACAGTAGATCATAGTATTCTCCTTTTTTCCCCAAATTATCACATTGAACCAATTTTTTTTCTTCTAGTAATGAAACATTTTTTTTTTTTGTTACGGGCGTGACACTAACCACTTTATGAATCAACTGCCTAAAAACAAAAATTGTATTTACTATTGAATAATTAAATGACACGAAAACGTGCTTAGAGTTTTGATAAAGGCAAATAACCATCGGTTCTCAAATTGTGGAACAATTAATTATTGAAAATAGGGTTTTGAGCTTCTGATAACAAAAAGTGACTTTTGGAGACCTATTCTGCAAAGTGGTTCGAGCTTCGAAATAAGCGGCGATAAAAAAAATTATTGATAATTTCACTTTTAAAATGAAACATGCAATCTTTTAAAACCGTCTTACGGTCGTTTTTTCAATTCTAAGTCATATATTGTGATTTTTCGTAAAGGGTCGATTTCTATGGAATCACCCATATAAAAAAATAATTTTTAAGAAAACGGCTCCAACGATTTAAAATATTTTTTTTTGCATATATTCATATTTCTTCAAGTCAGCAAATGGCATACTTTTTTTTGAGCTCTAAGTTATTTTTCAGACTGTTTTTAACAATTAAAAGAACGATTTAAATGCTTGATATACTTTTTCTATAATTACTTGAATTTTTTTTAAAGTTCTTAAGTCCCACACAACTTGAACATAAGAGTACGTGCATTTTATTTCTTGTCTACTTCCCGTCTACTTCCCACCATGCTTTGAATTTGTTTACAGATTTTAAGCGAATTTCCTAGTATGCAAAAAAAGAGGGGAAATTTAATTTACCCTACACGGACTATAATAGAGGTTGAAAATAAAAACCTCAAAAAAGTAGGGAATATTTTTGTCTTCATTTAGAGCCGATTTAGGCCCATCCGTGAAGACTTTTTTTTAACGACCATCCTAGTGTTCATATGTATGTACATATCTAAACTGAACTGTGAACTTGCTTTTATTTCAAATTCTTCAAGTCTTTACAGCAACTTAATTCAAACGTTTTTTCTATAATATCCTAAATTGAGATTACCGATGTTATCAGCAACAAAACATCATTAATCTTAACCCTAATGCACCATTTGAATGGAGTTGATTTTTCTTGATTTACAACACTAACACCTTCCAGTAAAAAAAAATAGTTCTCCGTACCTACATACCTACCTACTTATAATAATACAATTTCATAAATCAACACCATCCACAGGAAATTGAAATTAGTTATTTAAAAAAAAAAAAAATATTTACAAAACACTGACAACCCCAACTATGCGTATGGCGTATTCACCCTTAAATCAATATTCAGCTTTTGTGTATATATATACATATATATTCGTTAACAAACCCATTTTTAGCAGAACACGCTATCAAGGACCAAACAAAATCGATAAATCAATAACAAAAAAAAACATAAGTCTGGTACTTATGTATTGAAGTGGGTATAAGCAATAAGTTACTTCTCAGCGGGAGTCCATATAAATAATAATGGGGATGCAAAAAAGGAATTGCTATGATATCATAAAAGGACTTTTTTAAATTGGCATTGGGAATTGTGTTCCTGCTATCACATCATTTTCAAATGCACCTTATATCTCATGGTAAACGAAAGTATTCTTATGCCTGCAAAGATTTCGCGCGCGAAACTAACGTACTTATATTAAAATCCCTAAAAAAGCTTTGAATGAATTGGTTTTAATAAACAGAGTCATCATAAAATTTATGCGGTTCAACACTCCTTGAAAGTGGCTACATTCACAAGGCGAGGCCATAATCGACCTCGAAACTCGAAACACCAGAAATTTAAATAACACTATAACTATATCGACAGGTGGAGCATATTAAAGTAGTATCACCATCACCACATCCCAATTGAAAATTATATATTTTTATTTACCTTTGTTTGCAAATTGGACTTAAAGTTTTCTTCTTTCGTCTGCACATATGTTACAAAAGTACACTTCCATATATAAACTGTATTTGTATGTTCCAAATATATTTTCACTGAAGCGATCAATAAATTTTAATCAATATTAATGGTGGCGAAATATATTCACTTTTTATTTTTTTTTTTTTTTCAAACAAAGAAACTAAAGTAATTCCCGCCTTTTGCTTAGACCGTTGTTTCAATTATACCCCCAACAAAAATTCAATATTCCTCAAACCGCATTATGTTTATATCATCATCATAATAAATCACCGAACATGGAAAAGGTTTGTTATTTTTGTCTATTCACGTACATTCGCGTAAAGACTATTGGAAACACTTAAAAATAGCATCCGTTTAATTTAAAATAAAAAATATTAATAAAAGAACAACCTTCTGAGTAACAACACACTTCCGAACGATTGCGAAGCAAATCGTGCAATGAGTTGCATTGAATGCTCGAAGGAGACGTCTCTCGGTGCGAATCGTAATCGAACCCGGAATTATGGGGTTGGCTTGGATTGAAGGTTGGATGGGGATAGATGGGTGAAAAATGTTTAAGGGGTTGCTGTTGGTTTGGCACCCAGCAATCCAGCAGTCCAGCATCATTTTATTTCTATGCTATGTGTGTACATATGATTTCGTTTCGGGACGACTCTCTCTATTATCGATCCATGACTTTGTGAGGGCGGATATTGATTTTTTGTTCTGCTTTTTTTTAAGAGGAAACACCAGTGTTTACATTGTCGAAGAAGACGATTAACATGGCTGGTGGATAAAAGGCTACTGTATGCAGATAGAAAAGGATAACATGTAATTTTGTATGATTTTTATCATCAGGTATGTAACTACCTACATTTATTGATTTTGAAGAGAAAAAATGCTATACAGACGATAAGCTGGAATGAAGTTTGAATGTTAATTATTCTGATTGGAGGATATGTATGGATGTGGATATAGAGGGATGGCAGGCAAAAGTCAACGCATATTGCAATAATTATTCTGGATGCGCTAAAAAGTGATTTATTTTATTGGGTTTGACATTTTATTTTGATAACTAAATTTAATTTAAACTTGGGTTTGCAGGTCCTGATGAAATCTGCTCTAAAACTTCTTTTTGTGTTGAAATTATTTTTGATTTTTTGTAATCGTTACAAATGTTTTGAAGTATTTTTTAATGCATAAGGATGTAGGTTTATACTTCCCAGTTTCATCCGTCGAAATAGGTATGTGTGTAATGCAGAAATTCTATTAATTAAATCAATAATTATTTATTTACTACTAGGTGGTGGGTTCTTATAAGTATTACTATTAAATGTTCAGTTAAGATTCAAATAACATATTAATTCTAATAATATGGCCATAGTATACCTATTCGCCTTTCGATTATCGAAAATATACTTTAGAGGGATGCATTTTGGATTTTATGTTGTTTATCAAGGAAAATTTGGAAAAAAAAATAAACTTCTCTACAAACTTTTGGCAGTTAATACATACATAAACAGCTATGCAGATACTATTGAGCTGAGAAAAAATTTTCCATCGCCTACCTACCAGTGTTGACGAACTTTTACATTCATGAACTGTTCGAATATTTTGTGACCTCTTTAATTTAAATACAAATTTCTTCCCTTATAAATGTTAGTTTGTTTTATATTTTCAGACATTCTTGTAAAAAACAAATTATAAAAAAAAATATTTGCATTTTTATTGTTTTATTCATTTTCTTGCTTTGCTTTCTTAGCATCAATTTCGTCGTCTTGTTCAATTGATCGTTTTTCAGCGACCTTTTCATTCGATACAGATTTTTCAACTTCAATTTCATTCTTCTCTTGCACTAAATTTTCTTTAGATTGTTCATTTTCAGTTTCTTTCTTCTCTTCGACTACTGACGAATTTCCTTTAGTTTCGTCTCCCTCAACTTTAGGCACATTTTTTTCTTCAAAGTTCTTAGTTTCAGTTTTTTCATCGATGGTCCCATCGTCAACTAACGTCTTGGATTTTTCTTTTATTTCTTCTGACACAACTTTTGAAGAGTTTTTCTCTTCAAACTTCTTCATTTCGGATTTACCTAATTGAGCTTGATTAGATGATGAAGTATCAGACTTTAACATCTCTCTCAAGAACATCGTTGCATACACAGAAGCTGGCAAACAAAAATCTAACACTAATGCTGTAAATTTGCCTTCATTTGCTGGCTCCTCTTTCTTTTGTTCATTTGTTTTCTCAAAATGTGATGTAATCACATCTTCCTGAGGTGAATTATAAGTTTTAAAGTACCAGGTCATATTTTGTGGTTTTATCAAGAGCTTTCTGTAGGCACCTGCCAGTGAATAAGCTTTTATACCGTGCTTCAATTTTTCAGAACTCAAACCCTCTTCGGCGAGTATATCTTCATACCATTTTTCTAATTCATTAGCAGGATATGTTATATCATGACCTGGAAGTGGAAGTACAACATCAAATATTGTATACTTTCCGCTAGCTATGTCTTCCTCAGTCAATGACTTTACTTTTTGTTTAAATGCAGACTCTGCTTCTTTTGGTTTTTCAACCTCATCGCCGATTTCATCAGCATCAGCATCAGGATCAGCTTCTGCATCAGGATCAGCTTCTGCATCAGGATCACCTTCTGCATCAGGATCAGGGACAGCAACAGGTAACTCAGTGTCAAGCTCCAATGCTATTTCATCCAACTCATCTTGGTTGCGATACACCAAATCACCCACCATTAACTTAAGACCGTGCTCTTTTATTCTCTTCGAAGCAATGCGGTTGAAAACCAAACTTTGATAAGCATGTGTGTATAACAAGAGCATGTTCCTCGGTATCTTAAATTAAAGAATAAAAATAAATATTTTTCATGTTTTTTTTTTGTTTGTGTTGTAATTACTTTGCGCAGTGCATTGGCGTAATCACTCTCTCCATATTCGGACAATCCATTTAAGAGTTTTTTCTCAATGAATCTGTCATTATAGAACATATCAGCGGCTGCTTTTGAATCTCTATCTTTCCACCATGTTTCACGAATTTTCCGCATGAAGGGAATGTCATTGTCACGTGGTTTAAGAATCAATTCACAAGCCTGCAAATACAATTACGATTTTTTTGTTTCAAAAAGTTGGTGGTTTATTATATTTTAGAATTCTTACCGTTTTATAGTCACTTTTTAGTAAAGCTATTCCAATCTGATAAGTTGGGATTTCAACATTATTCCCAAAACGCTGAAGGCCATAATAATTAATAAATCCAAATTCTTTGACACTTTGCAATATTTTGTCAATTTCTTCTCGATCGCCATTAATATGACGAAGTGCTATACGAAATCTATAAATAATTTTGGAATTTTAATTAAAATAGTGTAAAATCGATTCATAAAAATGTATTTTTGTCGAGTTCTACTGTGTAAGGTTAATATTTTTTAAATCCAAGTTAAATTCGTGGCTAGGTTTTGGTAACAAATTTTGTAGTGGAGAAAAAGGATGAAGTTCGAAAACGTTAGGACTTAGCATGGGCATTTGAAATTATTAAATTTTCTATTAAATTATTTAAAAAAAGCATTTTGGAACACTTTACTAAATTACGGGTAGGTATTTTGTTTTTTATAAAGGATAAAGTAATTAAGTTAATGTTAAGCAAAACACTAAAGGATAAGATACAAAAAATTAAAATATCAAACCTGTTTCCTTTGAGTTCTCCTAATTTTACAACTTTATCATGGAATGTGAAGTTTCCAACTTTAACTGACGGTATGCGTTTAATGGCAGAAACTATTTGACTAGGTTGTCTCTTTTTGATACAGAATTTCTGGGTAGTCTTGCCACGTTTGTCCTTCGTGCCGCAATAATTCACTTGCGATGGTTTCAAACTAAAACATTCATGTTAAAATAGATACTAAATATATCAAATGAATACCGACCTAAGGGAATTGGCAAAAATCACAGCAACTTCGGAAGTGTCCATGTTTTCCTTGTACATTAGGAAATGCACATATTCTCCAGGAAATAGCCATTTATTCCGACCAAGATTTTCTGACAAAAACAAAGAAAGAAAATATTAATCTTATTTTTTTCGTTTTCATTAGACATTGAAATACTAACTTCGATTTGACTGACTGATTTTGATGCACTTAACATCGTTTTCTTTGTCAACAGTGCAACTATTACATTCCATTTCATACAATTTCTTTATAACTTTATGAATTGTTGTCCTCTTGTCCTTATCCAAATCGGTGACAACAATTTCCAAAGGTTCGGCGCGTTTGCCTTTGGCAATTTCATCAATTTGCTTCCATAGCTCTTCGGTGACGACATCTGAAATTTCTTCTTTGCACTTCTCGAGCTCTTCGGTAGAAATACCTAAAGTTATAGAAGAGAAAAGTCAGCAAGTTATTTCAGATACACTTTTTTTTCAATTCACACCATAATCAGGATCTTTTGCCTGAGGAATAGTGTAATCGTTCAAATTGGCAACAGTTCCATCCAAATCGATTTCATTCACATGGAAATCAGAGAATCTAGCTTTGAGAACTCCGGTGAATCCTTCTCCAGTGGTAATGAATTCAGTGATACCGACTTGATTTTCTTTAAGGCATACTTTTTGAAAGTGTTCTGGTCTAAAAATCGATTACATATTTTAATAAAATAATTTGGACTGAAAAAGAGTTTATAGACAAACCTTCCAGTACGAGGAGCACCATTGTGAGGATTGTTCTGTGAGCCATAGGAGTTTCTAGGCTTTGAAAAATGCTTTCCTCTTGAATCACCTTGATAGTGGCCCCTATGGCTTCCTCGATGATTTCCACGATGACTTCCTCGATTATTGTGGCCTCCACGTTTGAAATTATGTGAATTTCTTCCCATTTTCTTGGTCAAAAATATTATTTTTTTAAAAGAAAAATGAGAAATGACGTTTTCTTTGATGGTGTGTTTACAAAAAGAAAAAAACATGCGGTTATGCTGTTACTGTGAATGGGTCGGAATTATTTGCCGGTTTTCAATTGTGAATGGGTCTCCACCGTTCAGGTGATGATGACGAACCCAGGATTTTCTATACAACGAGTTCAGCCATCCATTTTTGGAGTTTAGTTAAACAGGAGTTGAAAACAAAAAAAAATGAAAATACTATTTATTTCACGGCAAACACAAATAAAACTGAACAAATAAGAGTACCTCCTATCAAAACGAACATAATACTTGTACAAAACATGCAAGAAAAATGTCTATTCGTTTACTTCCGAAAACTACGAATTTTATTACAACATTGTATATAAATTCTATAGTATTCTCATGAAGAAAAAAAGCTCGTGGCCATCTAGTGTCACAATGTATTCCTAATTTTTGTTAAGGGATCTCGGTAAGGCGATCACAGCGAACCTATGGACCAAATGTCAACCTATGAAATCGTGTTTCATGAAAATACTATAGGTAGAGTGGATATACAATGATTTCAATTTTATTTTTTTATATGAACTTTGACTGGAACTTTGTGCTAAATTCGTAGAAATTTTTAGTTTTGTGAAGAATGCGAACGTACACAAAATGTCCGTTTCTTTACATATTTTGAATTTCTGTGCATTTTTCTCCAAAGTTCTGTCAAAAAATAAAAAAAATTGGCAGAACTTCGGGCTAAAATATACAATACAGTATTGAATAATTTTGAATGAACAACAACAACTTGTGTGTGTTACCACCAAGTTTATAGGCTGGAGTTATAGCTATTTCACGAGAGCCACCTCAATCATCTTCATCAGACTCCTTTAGTGGTGCTAAGTCTGGTTATGCTCGTATTAATTGAAAAACTTTTTGCCGTCATATGGGAGATATGTATCAGAAAACTTACCGAAATCAGTGAGTTGAAATTGTTGAAACATGGATCAAAATTTGATCTGCGATTATTCAAATGAAGTATCAATCAAATTTGTTCACATTTGGTTTGGACGTGAATAGAACGTATGCACTTAAAATCAGTCACGTTTATGGAGTTGGGCCACTGGCCCTAACATGCTGGCTCTACTGGCCATGAGCCATGGCTTGGACTATGAACATGTCTAGAAAAAAAAAACATGTTCGAGCAGTGACATATCCATACAAATAGTACTGCTGGATTATGGTTTGGATATTGCGCATCATTCATGTCTAGTGGAGCCAGCATGTAAGAAAGATCATGTTCAAATTCATCTGTTCCCAAAGGACGAAGGAAAATTACTGAGTGCTCTAGAAATATAATCTTGGTAATTTAAAAGCAGTTGGCCATTAAAATATTGAAAAAACTATCTTTGAAATGGCTTTTTCAGAGAAAAGCTGTTTTCTGAGTTATATTCTTCATGAAAATCATATGTGAAAATTTAGCTAGGGTTTAAGGAGAGATATGTGGGAGCTAAGTTTTGCATGGTCTGTGTACTCTGCTTTAACAAACTGGAAAAATAGGTTATAAAGGCTCCCCCAAACCAACGCGAAACATTCACCGACGACGAGAAATTATTCACAATAATACAAAATATGAAAGATACACAATGCTAAACAACAACAAAAAACTATCTTTGCGAATGATTCGCTATGATTTCGCGTTGGTTTGGGAGAGCCTTGGTTTGGGAGAGCCTTTAAAAGTTCCCGGAAAATTTCAAGCTACCAAAAAAATACACCGAGTAGTATGAGGAGAACTGCATTTGTTCATTTATTTTAGTCACCGCACTGTTTCATTTCAAAATATGCTGAATTCATTCATCCATTTGGACCGTTTTTGACAACTGCCATTTATGAATTCTGTCAAAGAAAAAGCTTTTTTTCTTTGAAATAAACAAAAATACCAATTTGTGAAATATTTTAATCCTGGATAAGAAACCATCCAAAACAATGGTTTACATTCATTTTCCTTCCCAATTAACCGAAGAAGAGCATATGCTCCAAGCTAAATATCAAAAACTCAAAAAGAAAGTTAGTCCGCGTGCAAGGAAAACATCATTCGTAAATCTCTAAAGCTATCTCCATTTACATTTTTCAGAAAAAGGCTCTACATGCACTCAAAGCACCAAAACAAGAACCCGAGAAACCACCTTCATTGAAGCGTCCAACTGATGCCCGAGATGCACGTGAAGTTGCTAGAAAACTCATCAAAAGTGGGGCTATTCCAGCTATACAAAAACAACAAACCAAACAGGATCAAACTTCTTTCAAACGACCCAAAGGTCAGGAAAGAAAACGTGTGATTCCGGAGGCAAGTGTTTCATCGTATCAACCGTTTTCATCCACTCAAAATGATGTGGCTCAAGAGAACATAAGTGAAATTATCAAAGAGGAGCCGAGGATGCAGGATCTATATCAGAAGTTCGCAACCGAACGAGATCGTGAAGAACGTGGACTTAACGAAAAAGGTTTGGATCCAGCAACTGGTGATAAGCCACGCGCTGGACATACGATTTTTGTTTCCGGCAATAAAGTCACTGAGGAGTTCTTGAAGAAAAACTTCCATGAATTCGGAACAATTGTAAATGTTTCAATGGAAATCGAAAAAGGGTATGATATTGGGTGTTTTACAAGTTGAAAAATATAATTTTACTGAATTTATTGCAGACGTGGATTTGTAACATTTTCGAAACCCGAATCAGCAGATCGTGCTATCGTTGAAATGCACAGTAAGAGTATTGGAGGAATTAGCTTGCAAGTGCAACTTGCTAGACGTCAACCACAAATTGAACCAATCAATGATGCTTCTTCATCGGCAGTCTGGTCTACAATTGGTAAATTATGTTAAACATTATTTTTATTTTTGCAAAAAGCATTTTCCTTTTATTTAATCAAATTGTACCTAACTAAAATGCATTCTAAGGCTTTTCAAGCTTTTCTCAAAGCGAGATATGTGTTTTTGAAGTGATCCACTCAAGTACATATCTCGAAACCCATTCCGTATTCCTACCTCTTATTTCCTACTTCAAATCTGTTCCCATTGCTTCACAAATACATATTTAAAAAAGGCTTTGGAAGCCAAAATTTAAGTTGAAAGTTCCATTAGCACTACTAAGTGTGCTAATATTACTTTGTTGATTCGTGATTCCATGGTTTCATGGATACTTACGGCTTTAAAATGTTGCTTTACATTTGTTGTTTTACTCACACTATCACATAATAGCGATCTATAAACAATTTTTGTTTTCTTTTCAGCTGCCAGCAAATCTCAAAAAGGTAGTCATAAAGATCGACGAGAAATGGTTATATACAATGAAGACTTGTTTCAGTAAAAAAAACAATATGTTCTCTCAAAAATGCAAAATAAACGACTTAAATAATAATAAAGGTATTTATTTCTTTTCTTTCGATTCCAATTTTTTTTATTTTCTTTTATTTTATAAATTAATTTCATTTTATTTAAAATTAACGTATCTAGATTTAAAACAACATAACAATTATTATTTTGCCCATATTCTATTGTTCATTGAATTCATGGTAAAGTATTATTTAATTAAACGAAACTTCGTCAGTAGTCTGAAGTTTAAATAAAACTTGTTATTCGTCATAATTAATTGATTTATTTTTATGTAGTAGTATGTATTGTTGTTCGTAGCAAAAATAACAGATAAAACAAAAATAAGTAAACATATCCTCCATTAATGGAAGAAGGATGTTTGCTGTAGTAATAATAATATTGTGTTCCGCATTCGGATGCGAGATTTGACCAAATTAATTGAAAAAAGTTAACAAATGCAGTAAAGGCTGAGTGGTGATCGAGAGACTGCCTTATCCACAACCTACGACAGTCGTCCATCATTTCCTGGTGGATTAAAGTAGTCCCAATGATGGTGATGTATATTTCTGCCCGTCAATAGGTAAATCACGAAGCTTAGAGCCATGACTACAAGAAGCACTACTGCTGTGGATATGTTCCTTGGTTGCACCTGGTCCTTGTTATTGTCATTATTGGGACGCAAAGCGTTTGTCAGCTGAGTGACGATGTTGACAAGTGGTAGACTGCAGGCTGAGATAAACTGTCGACCTGCCTGGGCTACACTTTGGGGAGGTTGTTCTGGACGGATGCTTCGGCTACGTCGGCGCTGATGTTCCTCCTCCGATGAAGAGTCACGTCTGCGATGGTGACGTCGTCGGCGATAGACTGGTGGAGGACCGGTTGCAGGTTCCCCATCATCTTCGGGATGAAGGTGGCTGTAGAATCCGATAGGAGGAACTGTCTGCAAATGGTAGTCTGTAAGATGTACACTTCGTGCAGAGTCGTCATGATCGCGAAGTTGTAAGAAGTGTGCAGCTGATGGAGGAGGTGGTCGTATGGGAGGAGTTTCAGGTTCTCTGGATGGTATCGGAGGTGGTGGGATGGAATCTCCTTCGGTTTGTGTCCTAGCTTCAGCAATAGTCTGGGTGGAAGCTTGAGAGTGATCGCGTTCAGTATTGCGTACCCTCTCAACGATATCTTCTATAAATCCGGGTGGTAGTTCAATATTTTTTACCACCAAGTTTCCTGATCGACATTCTAAATCTTCAGCTTGAATCTGAGCACCATGTAAATGTGATACCATAATCTGGCCAGCCTGAAGAGCATGCACTCGAAGGCGTTCTACCTCGAGATCAGCTATCGCTAAGTGACTGGGCATGACTCCAGTGAATGGAACTGTTGCTGGTTGTTCAGCGATTGAGAGTGATTCATTATGGTCCGCTGCTGATCGTTTTCGTGGTGGAGCCGTTGGGGGTGGACTGAGCGTGTTTTCCCTTTCTTGTGGACTGAGTGTACTTTCCCTTTCATGTGGACTGTGTGTAATTTCCCTTTCATTTGATTCGTCTTTTGGAGATTGTTGAAGAAGGTTTTTAACTTGAGAAACAAATATTTCTTCTTCCACTTGATGCGGTATCTGAGATACAGGCGGGGAAGGTAGCGGTGTAGTTTCTTTTTCTTCACTCACTTCAGACTTGACTTCAAATGAATCTTCTGCTTTAAGTCTTTCGTTTTGGTCCTCATCGTAACTTTCATGCTCCTCGGAATGAGAATCTGGGTGTAATCTTTGCTCAATTTCGAGCTCTTCTAATAATCTACTCTTTTCCTTCTCCTCTTCCTCTTCTTCTCGTATTCTTCGCTCTAATTCCTTTTCTTTCTCTGCGTGTCTTATTAAAGCTTCTTCTAAAAATCTTTGTTCTTCTTCAAGTTCCCTCAAGAGTCTCTCATCGGCCTCCACTTCTTCTTGAAGTCTTCGATTGGCTTCTTCTTCTTCTTCCTCACGTAAACGTTTTTCTTTCGCTTCTTCTTCATGTAGTCTTCTTACGGCCGCAAAAGCCAGTTCTTCATCACGTTGACGTTCAAGTTCACGATCTTGTTCTTCATCTTCTTGCTGTTGACTTTCGATGTCACTACTTCGAGTGTAAGATTGCACCTCTTCATCGATCCTAGCATTTTCCTCTTCAGACGCAGCACGTGAACTACGCTTCTCTTCTTCCTTATGACGACTTTCTTCATCAGATTTGCTATGCGATCCATCGTAAAGACCTTCTCTTCGAAGTATTTCTTCTTCCAAATCCAAATCATCGATAGGTTGGACTGTTAGTGAGGCCTCAACCACTGTCTGGCCATTTGAATTGGGTACAGGTGTTGGAATACGCTTTTCTATAAGAATAGCAGATGGTGTTTGGGGTCTACTTAGAGACTTTGCTTGTGACGAAGCTCTTGACCTATCCGAAGCACTTCTTTGACTCGCTTCTCTAAATCGTTGAATTCCTCTTGCTAAAATCTCCTCATCGATTTGCTTATTCCGTTCCAGCTCAGCCTCTTCCTCCTCTTTCAGTATTTCGTCGAGCGTTTTTGTTCGTCTTGGTTCTATGATTTTCATGTCTTCCGTTATTTCAAACTCTTCACATACAAAATCTTCAGGCAGAGGATCGGTTTGGGTAGAAACCTCCACCTCAACATTTTCTTGTTGATTGTAATCATCGCTACTTTGCTCGTGTAGTTCATGATAAGCGATTCTCTCACCGCCACCGTCGCGATCATCTCGATCGTCTCGGCTTTCGATTTCGTCATTGTCGTCGTCTCCACCATGCCTGTCCCTATGGAAGTGTCTCTTCTCTCGAGGAGGGCGAGGTGGCGGCGGCAATGGTCGGTATTTCATTTTATTAATAATATCACCCGATTGAAGATTCCTTGGAGATTCTGGTCGGTCATCGAGTTCGGGTTCTTCATAATCGGTAAAATCTTGACTTCCATAATCCCTAACAATTATATAGATTAAGAATTGACATCAGAATGTGCATTTTACATTATAATAATATTGAACTCGTAAATTTTATGAAATGGTGCAGGGGTGATCTTTAGTGAAAGCCATGCCACTGAGTTAAAAACTGCAATCAAAAGCTTTAAAAAAAGAAAAAAAGAAAAAAAAAAACAAATGTGCGCAATGGAATGAAATTCGCAAAGTTCAAATGTTTTTATTTTTAAAAATACAAACCAGAATTTGGTCAGAATAATATAAATTCTGAAACAGTTAAAGCATGTCGACGTTACTTCGCAAATATGTCTTCTGTAAGCTTCATATAAATTTAATAGATTGCGAAATTGCGAAGCACAAAATCACAAAACCCGCCAAAAACGAAGGTATTCACCCAATTCCATTCGAAGTGTTTGTGAAAGTATTCGTTCTTGTTGATTCTCATTTTTTTGGGACATTATTTTTACCTCTCTCTTTTCTGTGAAAATTCCCCCCTTAATTTTCACAGGCGAGTAAAGAAACAGACCTATTATATTTATAACAAATTTGTCAAAAGAGAAATGTCATGCTCGCGTATTTGCAAATGAGTAAAAATATGATATTTAAAAAAATCGTGTGAGCACCCCGCAAATATGCTGCAAAATTTGCGATCTTATTTGCGTGCATGTCATTTGCGAGCACCTTGATCGCAAATGTATTTGAGAATTTTGGGACATTCCTTAATCGTCTGAACACGTGTATTTGCAGGTTGCGAGCACTATCAAACGTAAACCATTTGCGGTATATTTGCGAGTTTTTTCGTGACGTTGTCAGTGCTCGCAAAGATTTGCGACTATCGCAAATCGTCTGGTCGTAGCTAAGCACTTATCTCGTAAAACGATTTTCACCCGACGATAAAGTTTCGACGATAGTCTTGCGTTCCGTAAAACTGCAAATGACTTTCATTTAGACCAGGGATTCCCAATTGGTTTGCCCTTGCGGTCTCTAGAAGTAAAACTGCAAATGACTATCGTTTAGACCAGCGGTTCCCAACTGTTGTTCCGCAGACCCCTGGGGTCTCCAGAAGTTGAATTGCACTTTATAGTCTTGCGTTCCGCAAAACTGCAAATGACTTTCATTTAGACCAGCGGTTACCAACTGTTGTTCCGCGGACGCCTGGGGTATCCAGAAGTTGAATTGCAACTGGCATACCTTTTTCCCTTGTGGATATTTTTGCTTATTTGAATCAACTCAACTTGAAATTATAAGGATCCGGCAGTACAAAATTGATAGATTTGGTAGACATTTTCATTTGTGAACAAAAATTACGTGCACTCAGATGAAAAATTCAAAATTCAAATTCGAAAATGTTGAAAGAGAAAACTACAAAAATGTTTCCCAAAATTCGAAAAAAAATTGCAAACTAAAAAAAAATTCAACAGCATTCAACAGCTCAAAAAAACATTATGGGCGGTATTCACTAAGCACTCATAAACGGCTCTTAAGTTTATGAGGCTCCTAACTCTAATAATATTTGTGCTATTCACCAACCATAGCTCTTTTTCGAAGTTCGAAAATGAGAACAACTCTCTCTTCTCCAGGTACCCCCAAACTGTGAAATCAAACTGTTTTCAAAAATAACCGCACTTTGTCGGTTCTTCTTGGATCCTTGAAAAAATGAGTGTTGCATGCACATAAATAAATTCTTTGTAACTAGAGTGATTTTAATTTCTTTCCACTTATTTTCTTCGTTTTGTCTAGGGGTGAAGATCATTGCACGTTTTAGTTTGTTTTAAATAGGGAAATGTTCTTACTTTACTTTTTAGTTTCGCTATCCAAGGATCCAAGGATCCAAAATGGACTCGTTCACTTGAAGGGGAGATTGACGTCAAAATGTTGGTTTATATTAGCTGTTTAAATGAAGAAAAACTACATCAGGGGCCCAATTCCACAAGAGTGAGTTTTTTCTGTGTACACATCGAATTTGCGATTCGGCAAGTGTGAGTTTTAAGTTTTTGACAGAAAACGCACGCACGCATTATCAAATTTATTTACAGTTGTTTTGGATGTGAATAGAATATGTACACAGAAACTCAGTCACCATTGCGTAGTTGGGCCCAGAACAGTATAAATGTGTGAGAACTGTCAAAACTGTCAGATTTAAGCAAAAAGTTTTTCTGAGATAAATTTTAGCTTATTATTATCCCAGACAAACAAATCAACTGGTACTGGTACTTCGACATTTCTCACTCATTTTCTCCACCATAAAAGTAGGTGCAGGAAATATTGTTCTTAACTGTTCTGAAAAACATCATGAAACACATAGTGACAGAATGAAGAACAGTTTGGGTAAGGTTTTTACTCATGGAACACACAATCCTGTAATTTTCTATTCGGAGCAGATTCATTATACACATCTTTTATAATCCTATTTTTCAAATTTTCACAGCAAACGGACAAAAGAATTATCTTCACCGCGTGAATTACAAAAAAGAACTTACAAAATTGAAACAATAAATAAAATTCCTGAAGACAAAAGGAATTACAATATGTGTGCGTGCGAGACTCATTTTTGCAAGGATCCAAGAAGTACCGACAAAATGAGTCAGTGAACTTTCTGCAAGGTTTACTTCAAAGTTTTTCGAATTAGTTTCGGAGAGAGCGCTCATAACTTTATGAGTGGTCAGGACCACTCATAAGTCTTATGAGCGCTCATAAATATTCACTATTATTGCTTGGTGAATAGGTTTATGAGCCTCATAAGTTATGAGCCGTCGGTGAATACCGCCCAGTCCGAAATCAGCCTCGAAGAATTTTGGTGCACGAAAGTGAAGGCATATCATATTGCTGATTAAAAAACAAACAACAAAAGCTCTTGGACTTGGAAAATGTTATGCGACTCGCATTGAGCTCAATTGAACCAAGAATTCAAGATCTGTAAAATCAATCGTAGTACCTCGTGGCTTGATGGTTAGTGCGTAGGACTGTCATGCCGAAGGTGTGGGTTCGATTCCCAGCCGTGCCACCTAAAAACAGAAATGTTTTATTCGAAGTACTGCCTCTTGCGAGGAACTGACAAATCTTCCAAGAGTATACTTGTCATGAAAAAGTGCATCTCATTTAGCCGTTCGGACTCGGCAAAAAACTGTAGGTCCCCTCCATTCCTGCCAACAAATACGCACGCAGGAATGGTTGTGAGTTGTAAGTCACTAGGCCCTGATTCTCCATGAGCTGTTGCGCCACCCAATTTATTTATTTTTATTTAAAATCAATGCGGGCTCAAAAATCGTCATCAATAAAGCTACAAAAACTTTTTTTTACTAAGAAATATTTTGGGGTCCGCGGCCATTTCGAATTCCTGTCCGCAAGCCAATCTACAATACATATACCAAGATTCTTGCAAGCTTTGATTAGTTCTTATTTTTAGAATTCGAGTTTGCACGTTAGACATTTGGGCATATTCATAGACATTGTTTAAACTGAAAAAAAAAACTAATTACATTACCCAACTATTTTGTGTGAATCTTAGTCATTTTTCTTCTTTGCAATGGTATGCTTATAAAGTTTTTAACCATCAGAAATTATGTATTAAAAAAAATATTAATAGCATTAGAAATTACGAAAGCAATGGGTACCAACCATGATTAGACAAAACAAATATGATGCTTTATTAAAAATGATAAAAAAAAATAAACAAAACAATAACCATATTAATTAAAGAAATACAATCTTTATTTTGTATAATAATTTAAAAGCATTATTGTTTTCTATAATATTAATATTAAATATTATGTAAATGTATTACATTTTAGTAACAACTTAAATAAACTATTTTTTTTTAATAGATATTAGCTAAGCACAAAACTACTAACTTAATGATTAAACTTAAAACAAAACAAAAATTAAATAGGTTATACTAATTAGTTTTAAGGGGCAGCTGAATTGCAACAAAAACAAAAATAAAATAAATAAGGAGACAACTACAACGGTTACAACCATTTTCTTTTTTTTCAAATGCTATCACAAACAAAAGCAAACCAAAAACATAAATATAAATATAATTTATATGATAAGTTAAAAATTAATAAATAAATAAAAAAAAAACATTAAATCATTAGACAATCAATGATGATTTCAATAAGAAACTCCCCAGTGCAATTTATATGGAAGTATGTGAATCTGGTTTTTTTTAGTAGTTTTCTTACTTTTGAGAAACAGCTGCCAAGCTCGAAGCAGATCTTCTCCTTGGCGGAGTTGGCCTGCCAATTATGCTGTAATTCCCTGTTGAGATTTGTTGTTCTGATGCCACTAATGAAGGTGAAGCCTTTCGTTGTTGGTGTGGCATTGTTGCAAAACGTTCGCCAGGCGAACGTGTAAATTTCTTACGTCTCGCTGGTGGTGTTGGCTTTGGGATGTTTTCCTTACGTACAACAGCATAACTGAAATTTGTATTTGTATTACATGCATTTTCGGAGACAATCAATCTCAAGGCAATTTTTAATCAATATTTTCTCATATTACCCATCATTTTCCATCATCTCAATTATATACTTCTCATGTAGTTCTTCAGCATTGAGATTTGCATTGTCATCATCCTCACGCATTGCCATGTCCAAAGCTAGAGAGTCTGCTCCTTGTGAAGTTCGATCATCTTCGTCGATACCCAAACGAGATAGAGACTTAGATTTTCGCGGTGATGTTACAGAGGTGTCGGTGTAGTTTTCAGGAGTTGCTAGAGGTATTTTGTATTCGTGCTCAGTACGGTAGACGATTACCTTAAATTAAAATATAACGGTTATGATGTGAAAAGCAGATTTATCTTATAATAAGCTTCGTTCAATGCGCAAACTATTTGGAACTGAAAAATTGTGAACTTTTTACTCTTAAATCAAAATGTCTGTTCCAATCCAAAATCTAGTGATTTTTGGTAAATGAGTCTAAATGTAACGGTATATGTCGGATTGACATACGACTGACAAGTTTTAATAAAAATAGGTGTGTTTGTTAACCTGAATGTTTTTGTAAATTTTCAGAGTTTTTTTTTCAGAAACAATTGGAAAAAAACCCCAGCTTGGGAAACCTGGTGAAAATTTCACGTTACCAAACAGGCATAATATGTCATTATTACTGCCATTTTGTATCTATTTACTGTCAGTAGACACGGTTTTGCAGAATTACTACGTTTGTTTGGTAACGTGAAACTTTCCCCAAGTTTCCCAAGCTCGTTTTTTTCTTCTATGATTTCTGACAGAAAATTATGAAAATTTGCAATCAATTTAGATTAAAAAAACACACCTAATATCATTTTGTACCTGCAGCAAAACACAGTAGATGTGTTTGATTACTTTTGTAGCACGTTTATAAACTATCAAATATTTGAAAGAAGGGGAATACTGTCTATGTGAGGGAAAACTTGCTACAAAGTTGCGCTGAATCAGTATGTATCAGTAGGTGTGTTTGCTAACGTGAAATTACTTGCAAATTTTCACAAATTTTAAAAATTTGCTGTCAAAAACCATAAAAGAAAAAATCCAAGTCTAGGAAACTTGATGAAAATTTCATACGAACCAAACAGGTATTTTATAAAAAAAAGAGATTGCGAAGTTTTTTCAGAGATCTCAGAGAATCAGAACGTGACGAATTGTGTTCGTTATTTTGTCGGTTTTTTGACAAAAGTTATGACAATTTTTCAGTTTTGTAGTAACTTATTTGGTCCGCTTTTGATTGATAATCCGGAACAATAATTCAATACGTGTACACACTTCTAAATTCGATTCTGAAATCAAATCCAAAAGCAAGAATTGTCATTCTGACGTCAACTGTCGTCGAAAAGTCAATTTTTTGACAGCTGATATTGTGTTTGACATTTTTTTCATTGAACAAAGCTTTTTAAAGTGTTTTGAGCTGGTTAACATTTTGGTTAATATAATAAGTCATTATTATTATTCATCAAGAAAAATCGATTGGGTTATTTATAATAATTGTACATTCATTATTTGTATATATAAACAGAATTTAGTATTAAAATCACATTAGTAGAAGCTGGAAAATTAGAAAAAAAAATCTTAAAATTTGTAAAAATACTTATACAGTTTTAAATTTATAAAAAATTGGCTTTTTAAAAAATAAAAAAAAATTAAAAATTGGTTGGTTTTATTTAAATATGTTTTGTTTAGCAGTTTATTTTTCGTATTTTATTTTGTACCAAAAATTTTGTATACAAAAATATTTTTACTAGAGCTAAAATATATTAATGTTAACTTAAATAATAATATTTTCGAGTATAGGTGGTTTCGGAAAAGTGATGTCGAAATTTTAAGTTTTTTTTTCATTAACAATATAAAATTGTTTCTATTTGATTGTTGAAGTATTTTATCATTCATCGTTCGTGTTTGAACCTTAATTTTATGTTTTAAAAAAAATATTTTTGTTAATATAAGAACTTTGAACTCATTAACATAAAATAAAAAAAAGTCCACAACCTTTTTTTTCTCAATTTTCCAGTTACATTGTTAAAATTAAATTCTTTGAAAATATTTTTTTTTCTTATAAAAATACAAATAAATAAATAAATAAATGAAATATAAATATTATTTTTTAAATTTAAAGGCAATTTCCCCTTTAAATTTATATTCAAAGTAATATTATGCCTTGAATTTTCGTTTTAATTGATGAATAAACTCTACCAAAACGTTCACCAGCTCTTCGGCCTAGAGTACGAATATTATAACCTACTTCCTCTGGTTTATTGTCTTCCCTTAAATAGCTATTTGACACGGATCTGCCTCCGAATCCATTAACATAAGAATCCTTTTCCAAGGAATCTCTTAACTGCTTGCGACGCCTTCTTGGTGGTTGTGGTGGTTGTTGCATTGGTGATTCATTGCGTTGTTGTTGTTGTTGTTGTTCTTGCTGGATGTTCTCCTTCTCCTCGTCGACGAAATTCCTATTTCTTATTGAATAATCCTCATCGTCGTATTGCAGTGAAGGTGTTCCCCCGATGGACATGTCTTGGCTGTTCTTAAAGCGTCCCTTACGCAACGGACGTGCTGGTGGTGCATGTCGGAAGTAATCACTGCCAGCTTGTGACAGTGATATATCATCGGCATAATCATCAATTTGAGAAGCATTTTCTGAGTCATAACGATGACGCTGACGCTGTTGATGACTTAAACGTCTTGGCTTTGGCGGTGGAACATCGTATCCATAATCAATGCGATCGATACTGCTGCCATTTAAGCTGCCTGCTTGTGAGCCAATTAATTCAAGTGGATTGGGAGACTTATCGTATTCTGTTTCCAAATTAGGATCCGTATATTTTTGCTTTCCAATGCTGAATTCTTGTGAGGCACCCTTTTTCCTCAAGAGGAACTCATCAGAACTGATTTCTTCGAATACAAAGCGTTTTGAGCTTGCTTGAGATTGAGTATCTGGATTATATTCTTTTTCGTTGTGATGTTTTTGATGTAACTCGGCTTCGAGCTCAGCTTTGCGGAGAATTTGGTTCTTTTCGGCCTCCCTTTGAGTCCAGCCAATATCTCTGCCTTCCTCAGACACCAAATCTGAGTCCTGATGCACCATAGGTCGCCGTTTGAATTCACGCTCACGGGTCTTTGATATTTCATGAATGACCCTATTTTCCTCATCATAATCTGCAAATTGCTTTTGCTCCACCACACCTAACATAGCAAGCTCAGCTTCCTGCTTTGCATCCTCCTCAAGCACTTCTTTCATGCGACGTTCCATAGATGATTCTCGGTCGAATGAACTCTCTTGCTCACTTTCAAAGCGGCGATATCGTGAGCCTTCGCTATCATTGTAGCTTACATCTGAAAATTTATCAGCCCAACGTGATCGCACGGGACCTGGACCTCTGTCACCTTGTGGTGTGCTTGAGGACTCAGCCGATGGCTGAGTTTCAGTGCTTTGAATCACACTGGGCTCGTCCACAGTGCTCTCAACTACTGGAGGTTTTTGCTTTTTCCTAAATGCTCTTGGGTATGTACCAAAGCTAAAATCGAATCTCTGTTTCTTAGGGGGTGCAGTGGTGGCAGCAGGAGATTCAGGTGTTGTACCTGAAACCGTTGTATCATCGATCTCAGATGGTTCCTTAAAAGATTTACTGCGAGTAAGTTTTAACGACGAGAACTTATCAGGGAGCTTGAACTTAGACATATCGGGCTTGCTGAACTTTGTGAACTCAGGGCGTTTCATTTCGGGCATTTTGATCTTTGAGAATTCTGGAGCCTTGAAGCGTTTTCGGTTTGTAGCCTTAGGGCTTCCCGATGGTGCCTTCTTTTGACTACGGAATTTTGTTTTGATCTTGCCAGCTTGATTCTTAAGTCCCGCTTGCATTTTTCGAGTTTTATCTTGAGCATTAGCCATGAAACCTTTCTTCTTATTTTCTGCTTCCATTGGTATATCTTCTAAGGCACTTGCATCTACTTGACTTGATGTTTGCATTTCATAATCATTCTGAGTTTCTGTTGGCTGAGCTGTCGTAGCAGCTGAATTGAAATAACGATCTTCAAGTTCTTTTTGCAGCTCTTCGGCTTCCTTAAGCTCATCAGACTTTGAAGGTGCTTCATCTGCGTTAATATCAAGTGAGGGTTGGGATACTTCTGTCGTAGGCATTTCTTGATCCAACGGTGGTGGTGGCGGTGCTGGAGAAGGTTCTTTTTTAAGAGCTGATACTTGAGCAGGTGGTTCGGGAATTTGTTCTTTTTGAATTTCGGTTGAGGGTTCTCCAATCGGTTCGTATTCATGATCGCTAAAATAAATTAAAATAATGCGAAAGGTTAGCTTTAATTGCTTTAAAGTTAAGTTTTGTAATAAATGCGAACATACAGAAATACAAAAAAATGGCATATAAGAAATATAAACATAGAAATGTGTTTAAGGCAGAGGCAGCTAATGTAAAGACATTACATTCATGATGAATTGTTTGTAGACTCAAGCTCAATGAAACCAAAATGAAGTACATATAATTACATTTTCAAACCTTTATCTGAAACCAAGTTTAACGTTTTGAACAAAAAAAAATTGTTTTTTTAAGCTGAATAAATTTTTTGGCTCTGGGTAATTCGGATTTAGATATGTTGTACAAAATCTGAAACTGATACTTATAATAAATACAAAATTATGTGAAGCTACAAATGAATACCTTCACGCATACCATGATCTAATTCTTTGAAAAGCTAGGTTCTTATTTTTGTTGAAGAAGGAAATGTGGATGTTCCAATTAAAAATTATACTGTTAATTTTAAGCTGTCTTGTTGGTAAGGCATCGAAGTCTGCATTTGACTAAATAGTCAACAAATGGATATACCTAGAAACACTGGCATTAAATTGGAACCTTCAAACTAGCCAATTCATAACATGCGCTTAAGTAGAATCTAGCAACTGGATGCTGTCTTTTATAGAAAGTAATTAAAACCCTCCTGGAAAAACAATATAGTTCTTAAAAAGGCCCTAAAAAGTTTTGCATTGGCACTAACATAGGTCATAGAGCCTCACCCGTTAAGTAACCTTTTGCCACAAGAGACAAAAAAATTAATAAAAAGTTGTCTTCACAGGTATTAGATTCTGCGATGTTCTGATTACCAGTCCAATATCCTAACTACTGACCTATTTCGCAATACAGCTTTGAAAAGCTGGCCATACATGGCCGAGCTATCCGATCCATTTGGCTCGGATGGATTTCAGATTGGCTGAAAATCCAAATGGATCGGTAGCTGATCCACCCAACACACGGCCGATTTTGGATCGGCACGGAGCTATTCGGCTCGTTGGATCTGTCGTGTATGGCTGTTGAAAATGAAAAACTAATACTTTAATTTTTCTTACTATTGTATGATGGGTTGGGTATATGTATACAGGGTGTCCCGCACCTGAGTGGAAGTATCTTAGGGTGTGATTCCTGGGTATATTCTAAGAAAAAAATTGTACCGGGGGAAAGTAGTATCTCCCCTCCCTGAGGCAGGGGGGGGGGGCAGTTTCTGAAAAATTGACTTAAAATGCCAAAAAAAAAAACATTTAAAATCAACGAAAACACATCTTATAATGTGCTATAATTTTTTTGAAAGCTAAAACTCCATTCTTGCATTTGGTTTTTAAATCAAGTTGTTTAAGCGAATAGTTTTTGAGAAATTAAATTTTAAAGTCACATTTGTTTAAGAAAATTGTGATTTTTTTTTCTTAAGTCGATATTTTTCAAAATTTTACGTAATTAACTGCTGTTTTTCTCTTCACTATTCATTGCGCTTATTTATTTTTAGTCTATTACCGAAAACCAAATGTAAAAATCTGTCTTAGTTTTTGAGATATTAAGAAAAAACGAAAGGTACTTTTACCAAAAAAGCCCGAAGAAAGGGTTAAATTATGGATAATTCATGAATAAATTAATTTTTTCGGACTTTTTTGGGAAAAGTACCTTTTGTTTTTTCTTAATTTCTCAAAAACTAAGAAAGATTTTTACATTTAGTTTTCGGTAATGGATTACAAAATAATGAGGGCAATGAATATTGAACACAAAAATAGCACTTAATTACGTAAAATTTTGAAAAATATCGACTTGAGAAAAAAAAAATTACATTTTTTTTTTTACAAATTTGACTTTGAAATTTAATTTCTCAAAAACTATTCGTTTAAACAACTTGATTTAAGAACCAAATGCAAGAATGGAGTATTAGCTTTCAAAAAAATTATAGCACATTATAAAATGTGTTTTCGTTGATTTTAAATGTTTTTTTTTGGCATTTTAAGTCAATTTTTCAGAAACTGCCCCCCCCTGCCTCAGGAAGGGGAGATACAACTTTCCCCCATACAATTTTTTTCTTAGAATATACCCAGGAACCACACCCTAAGATACTTCCACTCAGGTGCGGGACACCCTGTATAACATTTTGATTTTGTTATGGGGTATTTGTGATTGGATAACAAGACTTATCCAACAAGTTTTTACTAGCGAGGGCCTCACGAGTATATGACAAGTTTTTCTTGTCTAGATTTTTCCTACCAAAGCTTTTCCATGGCCTAGATTAAACTTGAAAAAAGCTTGTAATTTTTCCTGACGATATAAAAAGGCAAGTCACTTGCGTAACATTGTAAGTCATTTAATAGCTTTCAGAGTGTTGAACCAAGAACCTCTTGTCTGCCTACCTAAACACGAGACGAACAGGTGTAAATTTTGACGTTAAATTTTTACATCGATTTGTGCATAAAAAAAATATGTAACTTGCAATTTTGAACAATTGTTGTCATTGGTCAAACTCTCTTGAGTTAGTCCCTAATAAGATATAGAGCAGCGAAATTACCAAAAAAACGTGCCGCTTTCAGAGAGAGTTTGACCTATGACAACAATTGTTCAAAATTGCAAGCTTCATTGACAATAGGCAATGAAATAAATCGATGAAAATAATTTGCAGATGGTTACACAGATAAACTGAGTGTTCTTAAATCATTGCCCAACCAAAAATTGTCATTTCTTCCCTTATTCCATTTTGTAAGGTCAATATTAAATAAAACAAAACTTGCTCTTGTTGTTCGATACCATGGCTATACTTTGGTCTGCTAGTTACTGTAATTTGTAAGCTACAGATTCTTTTTACGATTTTTTGAAGTTTTTTTTTCAAGGTCACGACCGATTTTTAGCATAATGATAAAAATTAATAAAACAAATCTATGACTGACCAATTATTATTGAAGGATCTTTGGCACCTCATATATAAATAAATAAATTGGGGGGCGCAACAGCTTGTTAAAAACTTCCCTTAAAGCATGTATCATATGATTAGGTTTTACCCAAACAAAATCTTTAGTTTGATAGACCTCCAAATTCTCCCGGTCTGCACCTCTTCAAATGCATCTACACAAAAAGCCAATGCGGGGATGTTGGGGGACTTTGGATATGTTATAATAGAGGTTGCAATTCTGCGTCGATTCCAATTTTAATATTTCATGAATTAATTTTTTCAACCTCGGAACCCATTTTTCCTGGCCTAATAGGGATTTTTGGCATTTTTTGATAATTTTTTTCCGTTTTAATTCAATTTCTTTAAAAATTTCCCCTCCTGACTTAACAGAGGTGAATAAGATAACCTCCTATACGATTTTTTTTCTTTTCTCAATTCACCCTACACGCTCTAGCTTTTGGTCACATTTTAATACGAATCACCCTATATAAACGAAATACCATGTTTTGGACCTTCGACCCCGTATGATTAATGAAGTGGAGCCCGAATCGATGGGGAACTTTCCCAAAACCTTTAAATAAATCCACGTATATATTTTTTTGAACTGTTTTCTAATTTTTTCAAAACGATTTTCCATCTATTCGCGCACAAAATTGGATAATATTCGACCATCAAAAAAAAACTATTTTACTCACCACACTTTTTCTTATGCAAAACAATTGCCGGTCTATTGTTTTTCATGACGTTCCATGACAGCAATATTTTTTTTTTTGCATGAAAGTGTGAACCAATCATGCAAACAATTAATTTTGCATTTCACCTCAATTAGTTTTGACATGCAAGAATTTTTGCATAGGTTTTTTTTGCGCACGGAAACTGTAAACTAGGCTTAATACGAAAGAAAAGAAAAGCAGAGTTAAAGCCTAGTTTACAGTTCCCGTGCGCAAAAAAAATCTATGCAAATATTCTCGCATGTCAAAAATAATTGAGGTGAAATGTAAAATTCATTGTTTGCATGATTGGTTTACAGTTTCATGCAAAAAAAAACTATGCTGTCATGGAATGTCATGCAAAACAATGGACCGGCAATTGATTTGCATGCGAAAAAAGTGTGGTGGATAAAATATTTTTTTTTTGATGGTCGGTTTATACTTCCGAAAAAAAAAAATATATTCACCTCAAGGCATTATTTGCATGCAAATAGTTTTCGCATCCAAAAATAATTATTTTCCATTTTTAGGCTTATAGCTTGTCAATTAAGGGTAAATTAATGACTCAATGGGTGGTTTAGGCCAAAGCAAACGTTTTTTGCCTTGAATATTATTCAACTTGGTGCGCAGAATAGGTAGAAAATCGTTTTGAAAATTTTGATTTTTTTTTCGCATCGGAACTGTAAACTATGCTTAAGGTACAGTTCCCGTGCGAAAAAATATATGCAAATATTTTTGCATGTCAAAACTTACTGAGGTGAAATAAAAATTTTTTTTTGCATGATTGATTTACAGTTTCATGCAAAAAAAAACAATTGCTGTCATGGAATGTCATGCAAAACAATGAACCCGCAATTGTTGTGCGTGCAAAAAAAGTGTGGTGAGTAAAATATATTTTTTTGGATGGTTGGTTTACACTTCCCAGAAAAAAGTATATTCATCTCAAGGCATTATTTGCATGCAAATTGTTTTTGCATCCAAAAATAATTGTTTTTCATTTTTAGTCCTATAGTTTATTAATTAAAAGTAAATGAATGACTCAATGGGTGGATTAGGCCAAGGCAAACATTTTTCTCATTAAAATATTACATACAATATGGTGCAAAAAATAGGTGAAAAATTGTTTTGAAAATTTTATTTAATTTTTTCTTCTGGTAACTGTAAACTATGATTTGTTAATTTGTTAACCCCTTTAGATGGTTCGTGCGTATTTTGAAGAATTTTAAATAAAACTAATATCGGTGAACTGAAGGTAAAGGTTTAAAGTAGTTTTTTTTTAAAAAGCCAGTCGACTGATTATTTATCAATAAGTCCCTTATGTCTTCTGAACGTAGGTACACACGGTTTCTGATTAAAATATAATTATTATTGATTTATTGTTTGTAGCTGATGATGTTCATAGACAAGACATAGCTGAAAGTTGGTGAACACAATACAAAAATTGTTTCATTTAATAACCCCAAACCCAAAAACGAATATATTATACAACAAAAGGCACATTAATAAGCTGTTTTATTATCTTCTATCGGGATCTGGATCTGGATTAACTTTTAACACGTACAACAAAAACAAAATAATAGGAAATTTTCAAAATTATTTTTGTAGCACGCGTTAAAAATTAAATTTTTAGTCGAACCACACGAATAGAGAATGCTTTACTTGGCTCGATTTTTCCCTCCCATTTTGATATTCAGAACTTCAAAACCAATGTACTACAAAGTCCCTCCCTATTTTCCTAACGCTCGCACTGTTTTCAATGATCTTAAGGGTATACAACCCCTTTAGTGCTTTAGTGCATAGTTATAAAAAAAAAAAAAGATTCAGATCCCGATCCCAATAGAAGAAACTAAAACACACCTATTCTTCATACATATGAAGATGCATGCTTGAAAAATTAGTCGCTCTGTTGGCAGGTATTATCTGACTAATTCAAAAACAAATTCATCTCCTCGTATTCACTACAAAGAAAATGGGAAATATTAAAAAATATTATTTTGTCACCTTTCGTTCAAATTTGCCTAACTCTGCATATTTTATTTTATTTTAATATCGTCTTGACAATGAACATCTTCTTAAATAAAGATGTCACCCCCAGAAAATTCTTGGACTATAATTTTTCGAAAAAAGAAATGCTTTAAATTAAATTTCATGATGTGAATGACATAAATCAGAATAAAAACTAAAAAGTTGTTTAGAAAATTCAAAAGTAAGCATTTGAAAAAAAATGTCGAAAACAGGGAGACACACTGACACTGAGGGTACAACCGTTTTTTGTGTTCTTTATTATCTTATAGCGTTTTCGTATGGTAATCCGGAAGAAAAAATTTAATTAAATTGGGTGGTGCAACAGCTCGTGGAGAACCAGGGCCTAGTGACTTACAACTCTCAACCATTCCTGTGTGCGTGTTGTTGGCAGGAATGGAAGGGACCTACAGTTTTTTGCCGAGTTCGAACGGCTAAATGAGAAGCACTTTTCATGACAAGTATACTCTTGGAGGATTTGTCAGTTCCTCGCAAGAGGCAGTACCTCGGAAAAACATTTCTGTTTTTAGGTGGCACGGCTGGGAATCGAACCCACACCTTCGGCATGACAGCCCTACGCACTAACCATCATGCCACGAGGAACTACGGAAGAAGTCTCTGGAATTCTCCGATCCGGATCCGGAATTCTCGAAATTCCACGATGACGGCGAGGATGATAGGTTTGAGTTATCTATTTTATTCATAGTTTTTGGTTTTAATTCAAAATATTTTAGCAAATGTACTTAATCGCAATTCCCAAATAAATATAAAAAAAGATCACGATTTTTAAGTGTGTGCATTAGGTTTGTTTGATATCTTTTTCTTAAAAAAATGTGTAAAACCTGTCAAATTTTGAAATTGAAAATTCTATTGAAATTGAAAATTTGAAATTTTAGAGTTGGAGAAATTTGAAAATTAACAAACGCATTGAACCATGAACTGCACCAGTTTTTGTTAGAAACGTCATTTTTGTGTATAAACGGCGTTGCCACTTTGCCATGATTTCAATAGATCTAATGCACTTTTTTCGTTGAACAAATCTACTGCTCTTAAATTGCGTCTACTGCACTTTTATTTTTCGAAAAAGTAAATTATCATTAATCAAAATTGAGTCCCCTTAATTTTTCAACTCTATTCTTACGGCTTCCGACTATTGACTTGCTTTGACAGCATAAATAATTATATTATGCTATTTTTAATTTGTTTTGTTTTTCTATCTTGAAAATAAAAGTAAAAATTGGACTATGCAGATTTTCTGTAAGAAAACTGAATATACTGCTTTTTTTTTTGAAAACTTCTTCGGAAAATTGTCCGATTAGTGGCAACGCTGTGACAGAAACTGACCACCACGATTTTTGACAGTAGTTGTTACACTTCGTGTTCATAGAAATTTGTGTAGCAATAATTCGCAAGCTTTCTAACGGAAGGGAAATTATTTGCTCTCTCATTGCGCTCCCTCGATGCAACTTTTTTGAGTTAACAAACAGGAATTTGTGAGAACTTGTGAACATTTGTGGAAATTTGCAAGAAATTTCACGATAACAAACAGACCTATTATGTGAGTGCTCTGGTTTTGATTTTTTATTCAAATCCTGAATATTGTCTCTTTATTATTTTCAGAAGAAGAATAATTGTCATCTAGTGCCAAACGAATGTTTTCAGAATCATTCGGAATGCTTCCGGATAACCAAACGACAACGTTATTAGTTTAAATTCATAAACGCGTCGTTGAAGAAATGATGCACAATCATTTCCACCCAGGCGCGGATCCAGGGGGGGGGCAATTTTCGTAAGTTTCCGAAATCTTGATGAGGTCTACAGAAAATTTGAGTACACTTCATACCACTCTACACGTCTGCTCACACAAAGCAATGTGAGTTGATGAGTTCGAAATTTGAAGAAAGCAAATAAACTCTTTCATAACTGCCACAGTTCTCGAACAGAGGGTACTCTGAACTTTGTGAAATGAATTTTTGCCGCTTGTAGCTATAGCATGGTGTCTTTACAGCGTTTTTGAGTTCCATCTGGATCTGCGTAACTCTACAGTTATGTTTGAAAAATATAATGGTACAGTGGTATGTTTCTATTCAGACACATGACGTTTGAGTTGGAGCGAAATTTCCATCCTCTTTTTTAGCTCGCAACCTGACCTAACCTTGCTTGTAAAACGCAAACTGCAAAAGTCTGCTGTTAGAAAAGGCAAAGTCAAGTTTTATTCGTAAGCATTGTGTTCGATAATGCAGTTAGCTAAAGTCACATGTTCGAATGCATCATGTGTGGTGCAATTCTGCAGTCAAAAATCGAGTTGGAAACAAAAATATTGAGAAGCTAGAGAACGTGGTTATAAACGTCAAATGCGTTTGCAAGAAAATTAAAGGATGTTGATAAAAAGATTTTGTGCAAACAAAACCATTGCATTAATTTGACAATATCTGTATTTTAGTTGAACTAAAATTATAGATCGAAACCGAGATCGAACCGTATCGTTTGCTCAGGTGCCTTCGTCCATCGATACAAAACCAAACTTTCCGATATTGAAATAAAACACAATGATTATAGTGGAAAATACAAAGAAAATACCACTCTTTATTAAAACTTTCCATCTGACCTTCTCAATTGTGACTATCTTTTGTTATACATTTCATTAACGATATACTTAGCATTCGTTAAGTTTTAATATAAATGTTTCATATAAGCTCAAAGCATCGACAACAGAGTTGCTAGACTCATGTAATTCGATACAATAGCAATATTTGCGTCGAAAAATGGCAATCATTTGACAATCGAATTGACGAAACAACTATCCTTTCCTTATAAAAGTTCCATCCAACTTCTCTTCGGCAGTGACTGCTGTAGTCGTTTCCTGGTTTCTCTCCAATCTTCTTCGTTGGATTCGCACTCTTCTGTAGTTTAATAATATGGAACATGAAAGTTCCCAAAACACCTCCATAAAAGTGACAAAATTCTCGCCTCAAAAACGTATCGTATGACTAAAACAGATGTGCAGCACGTCTGCGTACAGCGCCGAACTCGAAAGACATGTGCATACTCTTAAGGTGTGTATCCATTTCAGAGTACCAAGGCGGTGAGCAGCTCTGAAGAAGTTCTCGAGAGTAAAACTTGAAAGTAGACACAGACACAGTCATGAAATTTAAGCTCACCAGAGGGGTAGACAGATATCCAAGAGTCATTCTCGAGAGTTTTCTAGTGAAAGTACTCCCTCAAGGAAACACAAATTTTAATATTTATCACAAAAAGAACTCTATCACCCATTAAGTTTGAAATTTGTTGGTATTTCTCAATAACCTTTTTACATAAATGTAGTTTATTATTTTAACTTTAATGAGATATCTTTATCCTGTAGATCCGAGCATTTGAAGCAAAATTAGAAATTTTTGAAGGTAATTACTCGTAAATCGACGTATTTTAAAGATCTAATTTTTTAAAAATTAAAATCAACTTCAAGGTTGAAAATTTAGATGATTGCCCCTGTCGCCTCTGCCGTTACATTTAAGTATAAAAACTCACTTACTAATTTGTAGAGTAGGGTTGGAGGTTGAGCAATACCTTTTTAAAACACTATTTTCCAAATTGTGAAATTTTTTGTTCAAAGCATATTGAAAAGTGAAAGTGAAAGTGAAAGCGATTTGGGATTCAACCTGCTCCCTAGTATGAAATAAATTGACTTTTCTCACAAAATGTTATATAGCCTGACGTTGATCTTTTAATTAAAGACCAATTTTATCGAGATCAAAAGCCGAAGTTATAAGCTTTCCACTCAGTCGATTTGAAGGCGCTATTTGTGCATAGCGGACCTGGTCAGCCAGCGGCCAACGAACAACCACTCATTGCTGCAACGATCCGCTGCCAAGAAAATTTTTTATAAACGTATAACGAAATAACAGTTCTTGCCCAGGGGGGGGGGGGGGGGGCAATTGCACCCATTGCCCCCCCCCCCCCCCCCCTTGTATCCACGCCTGTTTCCACCAAACATTCATAAAAGAATCAAACCCACATAACTTTTTGTGTTACATTTCCACCAAAGGCTTATCTCAGTTCAGATTTAATAAATCTATTTGGTGTTTCTATCGCACAAAAAGATTTAAAAAAGATTTACTTTAACAGCACCTTTTAAAATGTAAATGATGTTTCATTTTTTCTCATAAAGATGAAGTGAGATAGAATGTTTCGTTAGTGAATGACTGAATTCAGCCATGAATGAATCCTTCAGCGCTATATAAGAAAAGTTAAGTTTGATTTGTAAAAGTATTTGTCCTAGTAAGATTTAACAATATTAATTTCTAATCTTCGAGAAGATATGGAAATGTAGAATTACGTGTTCATTATTGCAAACTTGCATCAAGTGAAGCGCAGACTTCAATCAAACAAATTCGAATTCGGATCAAGGAAGTTCATAAACAACAGCTGCGTTCAGCATCAACATAGCAAAAAAGCAGGGATGTGCATGTGCAAACATTTGACGTTTATGAATTTATACTTGCTGTTCCGTTAAAAAATTATTAGAATAGGAAGAACCGTTAAATTGGAAAAAAGGGTTGTATTTGATACTCGTTGATATTTTTAACCTCAAGACTTTTTGAACCTGTATACTCGTAGCTACAATCATCTTTAAAAATCACTGAACACAGTCGCATAGTTAAACAATTGCGCACAAAAGTCTGTATGGATTATGGAACCAATTCATTGGTTTGGCTGGATTAATAAGAATAATTAATTTAATAAAATAATAATAAAACAGAAATCCTATTATTTCTTGAGAATAATGATCACATTTGACCAGGGTTTCTTCTTTGAAACAAAACAATATTCTCTTAGCTGCAGCCATTTCGTCGTATTTATATATGAAAAATTTAAGAATTTGGCTGGTTGATTTATTTTTAGAAGTTCAGGTTTGGTGAACTTTTTTTTTTTTTTTGCTTCAAAGGAAAATATATTGTAAAAAGTTTTTCTAGGTACAAGAACGCGCCTCAGCACTGCATACCGCAACCGCATATAATATCTGTGCGATGCAAACTTAAGATATAAATAAAATCATTCATTGACTCTCGATCTCGAGATGCAATTTACTTTTAGATGATAATGTTTTTGTTTTTATTGTTTAATGTGTGCTCAATTTTAATTGTAAACGAATCAATTTACTTACTGTTAAATGGTTTCAGGTTTTGTTTGTTTTATTTTTTAAAGTAATGTTTCGAATTTTGTATTTTTTTTTTTTTTCAAATTTTGGTTTTTGGGGTGAGCAGATGATTCGGCTGGGTTGGAATCTTACCGGGAAAAGTATGTCCTTTCAAGCCACTGTTTCTTATCTAATTGACTGTTGGAAGGTGAATCCATGTTGTCGTTTTGACCTAAGTACGAACCATGCTCACCAAAGTTGAAACTAACGGTTTTTGTCATTGATCGTGTCCCTAAGCTGAGGCTATCCAATTCCGATGCTGCAGCACGATCTTGCGATTGAGTTCGATCATGGGATTTTCGTTGAAGCAGTTTCGACCGCGCTAGACGTTGCTCTGAGGGAGCTCTTATGATATTAGTTCGAGATTGTTCTTGTAAATGTTTCTGACTTTCATGCTCATCGCGCATATATTCAGAAATTGTCATTTCTGAATCGTAAAAATCGGGTACCGCAATGGGAATGGAGACTAGTTTTTTATTACCTACTGTGATAATTTGAGCTGGAGCTGGAGGGATAAGTTCATTTAAATCATTTCGTCGCGAACCACTTAGATCAGCTTGACTAGAAGAGGTGTAACTTCTGCGATCACCTGCCATAAGTTGCATCTGGCTTGACCGGGAATTGGAGAGAACTATTGGCGCAAACGGTTCCTGTGGGTCTACGGAAAAAGCCATCGATCCAGAGAGCCCGTCTTGAGTGAACCTATCCTGAGGCTGACCTATTTGATCAGAGCTGGCATATAAGCGAGTTTGTCGCAAAGGTGAAGGGGATTTAGGTGGATGGTTGGAGTATTGATCCATTTCGTCTACTTTGAGAGAAAATGTTTCAGTGACTCTAACTGTTAGAAGAGGCTTCTCTGGTGGTTTTTGAATTGACATATTTCCAGCATGAGATGGTTCTTCAACTACTGACATTGCGGCAGAACGCTCAACTTTTTCGCGCTTAAAAACACCCATGAATCTGGATGGAGAAGGCGAACCTTCAGGTTTTGGATGCTTTACTGGTGGTTTGCCATGATCAACCACCTGATGAAGATGAAGCTGCTGCTTTGTTGGCAGCTGGAGATTGTTGTTTGGAGGAATATCTGATGGCTTAACTGATGATTGATCGGGAGTTTTTGAATGGAACATTGTCATAAATCGCGAAGGTGAAGTTTCACGTTTTAATTGCTTCCCTGGCGAGGGTGAACTTTCACGCTGTAATTGCTTCCCTGGCATGGGCGAACTTTCACGTTTCAATTGCTTCCTTGATGGTGAGGGTGATCTTGCGCGGTCCATGTGCAAAATATGATCTGCGGAAAGCTTACGTTTGTCAAACGACGGCGCTAAGGTATCCGACATCTCTGATTGATTCGAAGTCTTTGAATGGAACAATGACATGAATTTTCCGCGATGTATGTCTTGAATATGATCGGCAGATACTCTTCTTTTCTCATGCAATGCCTTGGCCGCTGTGTTAGTGTTCTTTGAATGGAACATTGACATGAATCTAGATGAATAGGTTGGCTTTCTTTCAAGTGGTTTTTCTAGGGCCTTGTTTCGCTCCAGAGAGAAAGACCGCCTAAAGCTTAGAACTCGTCCAGCTTTCATTGTTCCTTGAGATGGGGAAGATGTCCTTGGTAAAGATTGTGTCCCATCAATGTGAACTGGAGAAGATGCTCTTTGTGTTAGAGACTGGTCTTGGTTAGTTGAACGCTTAAATGAAACCCCCTGAGGTGATCCTCTTTGTAAAAGTTGTCTTGGCTCCATTTGCTGAATTTCCATCGGAACCGGAGATGATGCCCGTTGGTATGATGATTGAGGAACTTGCATTTTTTCGGTATGGAAAGAAGATGCAGGAGGTGATGCTCTTTGTAGATGCTGTTTTGTGTCCGTATAATGAGTCCCAGTTCGAGATGGAGATAAACCTCTACTTGTGGCTTCAGTAGATTCATACTGGGAGTATTGCCTGTCATCTCTATGATGTGTCGAGGGTGTTGGGGATGAAGCCCTCTGGAAGGTTTGATCCGTTCGGGGTGGAGATAGACCTCTATCAAAAATTGCAGGAGATTCATACTGCATGTTGTGCCTCAGGGCCATATCAGTCGTTGGAGCTGGAGATGCTGCTCTCTCATGAAAGATTGGAGAGCTAAAGGTTGTTGATTGGCCTGATCCCATTGTAGCTGGAGCTGGAGCTGGAGAAGTACCTCTTTGTACCGACATATCATATATATCTAATCCTCTATATCTGAAATCTTCTTTATTCATTTGCTGCATCCCCGGAGGTGGTCCCATCTGCTGAGACTGATCTCTTTCCACAAGCGGCCTCTTCGAGCTGTCTGGAGACAATCCCCTTCCATGATGTTGACGCTGTCGATTAAGATGGCCATGTAGTGATGGCGGAGGAGACGAATGTCTTTGATGGGAGCTCGAACTTGCGTCTTTTCTTGACTGATCTAAGTTCCCAATTTGATTGCCATCGGCTAAAATTTCATCCAACGGCCTCAAGTCAGGCTGAGGTGCAAAATTATGAATTTCTATTCTTGTCTCATTTTCCACTTTAGGCGAGAGATCAGGCACATCCAGTTGCAATGGTGGGGACATTCTATCAATTCTTATACTATCTCTTACTTCTACTACTTCTTCAACAGCCTCTACTTCTACTTCCATAGGCTGACTAGCTGATGCAGCTCCGACCGGAATTCTGTCATCATACATAGAAACGTCAATCGGCATATTTTGGGGCAAGAGATTTACATGCTGAGGTTGTACCGGACCTCGATTTAATTGGATACCCGAAGAACTTTGAGTCTTTCTATCGTAAATGTCAACATTCGGTGGAGATCTTCGGCCAAAACCTGGTGCTGGAAGCGAAGGTGCAGTTACATTTGTTTTGTTTGAAATTCCATTAGGCTCGGTATTAGTAGACCCAGCTGCGTTATCTTCATACATTGACACATCAATGGGCATATTTTGTGGCAAGATATTTTCTTGATGCACAGCAGTTCTGGCTGGTGGCCATTGATTGTGATGTGGAACGTGCTCTGCCTTTCTATCGTAAATACTATGACCATGCATGGAAGCATTCAGATTAGAAATTTCCATGGGTTCATCAATGTGCATCGATGATGCATTTCCCTCTTCATACATTGAAACATCTATTGGTTTATTCTGTGGCAATATATTTCCAGAATGTCCTGAGCTATGTGCATGTTCTTCTTGCCAATGGGCTTGGTGAGGCCTATGGGGAGATACATTATGTGGCAGTACATTTCCAGAATGTGCTGAGCTGTGTCCATGATCTTCTTGCCAATGGGTTTGTTGAGGTCTTTGGGAAGAAACATTCCTCTTACTAAAATCAGGTGATGATGTGTTTTCCATTGTTGGTGTTGGAGTTGGCGCTACTAAATTAAATCTGGGAATTTCCATTTGCTGACCAAAGCCTCTTCCTAAGGTATCACTATCTTCGTACATAGAAACATCAATAGGTTTATTTTGCGGCAGCATATGTCCAGAAACATTTTCCTTGTTTTCCGCAGTCATATGATGATGTGTTTGATGAGTTCTCCCTACAGGGGCATTATTTCTATCAAATTTGCTAAATTCCGGAGAAGAAAACTTTCCAGAAGCTGGTGACGAACTTGGAAGGTTCGTAATATGCTTGGGCATATCTCTTCTTAAACCTCTCGAAACATGACCACGACCTGTGGTGGTTATGTTTAGATCTGCCACAATCAGATCTGTGTGTGATGGTGACCGAGAAACGCGACGTAACGAAATTCCACTTCGAATCGAAACTGCATCAGGATCCCTCCCGCCAAAACTACCACTTGACATTCCCCCGATTGACATTTGGCGACCACGATGCCCCGCCATCATTCCACCTACCATTTCCGGCTCATTAGCTTCTGAGATACTTTTTACAACTAGTCCCCGACCTCCAAAGCTACCCGTTGAAATTCTATCAAATTCTCTAGACCTTCCCATCATATTAAAGCTTCGATTTGAAATATTGTCAAAATGTTGTACTTGATGATCGCCATGTTCCATGTGACTAAAAAATCCTTGCTTTGAAGTGGGACGTGATTCTATAGGATTTATCCGATCAGGAAGTAGTGAATCGCATTCAAAATATTGACAGGCACACCGCACGTCCAATACTACACCGCTAGCACTTTCATTTCGCGACACAAAGTGCTTCTTTTCAACGGGCAACGCACCCACTGAAGCCGAACGACGGTTATTCATTTTGACAGTGAGTTTTATTATTACTCAAATTTGACAAACACACACATACTAAAATATAAGAGAGACAAAAAAAAACAACAACAAAGAGTTATGGATATTTCCCTGTAATCCGACGATTAATTTTGCCTAAAGATTCTCACGAACGAGTAGACGAACAACGGAAATTTCGAAGAAAAACATTCAAAAACGACGATTTTTTTTTCAAGGGTGGACATGCGATTTATTTTTAAAATTATTTTATTTCCCACCCCCTCCCTCCAAAAAAATATACGACGATTCAAAAGATTTTTTATTGTTTTTTTTTATATGTTTTTTATTTCACGCCTTGAGTCATTAACTTAGTTTAAAAAAAAACCGTCCGTCGCAACTATGAAGCAAGTAGTATTACTGTTAGTTCTCTTATTTTCTTAAATTAAAAAACAAAAATCTTAAATAATTATTTCGTTTCGCTCGCGCCCGTTCCATTTTTAAACATTCATGTCTGCATCGGTAGCAGTTTTGTAGAAAACTAAAAATCTGTCTTGACAGTCGTTTTCGGGGTGTTCAAATTTAGCAGCAATCTCTTTTTTTTCGAGTATAGATATGTGAATATTTTGTCTAAGTTAAACACACCTATATGTACCTAAATATCAAATATTTGGGAAAAATCTATAAAAACCATCCCGAAAAACAAAAGGAGAGATAGAGATAGATGAGAGTGAGAGAATAGAGAGTAGAAGAGAAAAATAATATTTTGTTTATTTTTAAGTTGAATTTTATGTTTTTTTTTTAATATATTTATTTAAATTTTTAAATTTTCTTCGACGAAGAACAACTTTTGTTTTGCGATATTTCACGTAAATATATATTTTTTTTTTTTTTGAAAAAGACATTTCTGAACGAATGGGATATCAAAGTGTATATCGCTAGAAGTATGAAGCTCAAAATTGCAAAGAGGAAATAATCTATTTTTGGATTGCCTACATTGGTTTTTGAAAGTATTTTTTGTGACCGATTTTTTTTTTTTTTAATCTTTTGGTGAAATGCACTTTATTATATGAATTGTTAATATTTTTATGATGTGCCTCCTATGAATTGCCATTTAAATGGGGACGGGCGATTGTGTTTTGTTTATTATGAGACAATTACATTTTTTAGACTTTAAACTGTCTTCTTTTTGAGAGATATACTTAAATTTAATCTCACTTTAGAAAAAGAGACTTTTTAAATGCACATTGAGACACGACTGATTTCTGATTTGTTCTTACCTTTTTTGGGGAATCGGGAATTTTGATAATGTGCAGGGATTTTTAATTAGCTATGGGAAAATTTGTAAAGTGAATTTTTGTTCTCATAAGTTTACTTTTTATTTATTTTGGTATCGTTTAAGGTCATTTATTTATTATTTTTCCTATGCCTATGCTATGTTTCCACCAATAAATTAATCTAGATTAAAATTAAACTTTTCTATTTTTCTCGCTCACAAATCTATTTATTTATCAAACAGATTTTATTATGGGCGAAAATCAATCAAACGCTAATCTTCTAACAACCAAAAGTTTATTTTAAATCGGAACTCTGGACATATCTTTTCATTCATTACGTTATTCATTGATTACACAAAGTATTCTAGGTTCCGGAGGTATACACCCAATAAAATCTTTGGTTCCACACTACAGATGGATACAGATAGAAAATTCAATTTTGATTTCCACATCTGTTATCAAAGTTAATCTGTCTCGTTTGTTAAACTTTTTGGGCTGTAGAAATACTCAGACTCGCACATTAGGTGTTTAATCGTTTTTTCTTCATAAAACCGAAATTAAGTTTTAGTGGACGTTTATGTTACCTTTCTATATAAAAGTTAAAGTTTGTCAATCCATTTTTAAGAAGCTAATATAATTGTTATAATTTCGTTAGGAAATGCAAAATTATAGACAACCTTTATTTTAAGGCTCATATGACCGATTTCTTGATGGACTCTTAAACATTAAAAAGACCATTTTAAATTAAAATTATGTTACTTGGTTTCGCCAAATGCGAAATTAAACATGCTTTTAAACACCCTTATAAAGTAAAAGCTCACTAATGGCCAGTTTCAGGAAAGACTTTTATTTATTTACTAAGCCATTTATGGCTGATTGTACGAAAGGCTTTTAATTATTTAAAAAGCATTTTAGCATTTAAATGAAGTTTTTTGGTTTCACCAAATGCTTTTATATTTAAGAAGATTTTAAATGCCTCTGTAAACTAAAAGCTCGTTTTTGTCTCATTAAATTTTTAAAGTCTTGTTTGCTAAGCCATTCCAGTCAACAACAGCTGATATTTTGCTGTCAGAATAATTGTCCCTCATGCATAATGCTTTTTAACTTTTTCTCATAGACTTCGCATGTGCGAGGGAAACAACCTCTTTTGTTGAATCCAGGGATGTGAGCAAACTCAGTCAAATTAAAATATCCCTAAAATATCCCTTTTCTATGTTGGTGAAACTGAACAATTTTAAGTGTCTGATAAAATTTAGAAGGAGTTTAGATAAAAGTAATTTTAGTGTTTGTTTATGAAATTGGTTATAAATGGGGGAAATTTCTCCTATACGTTTTTTTTAACTGTCTTGACCTAGCCTCCACGCTCTATCTTTTTGTCATACCTTATGTGAACAACCGTGCATACTTCATTTAGCCGTGTGTTAAAGTGCATTTTTATCTGCGCTTTCAAATTTCATGTGTTAAATACAACAAGAATTTGGTATAGTTCTGTATTGTTGGTGTATTCAACATGCAATTTCTTAAGTAAAGATAAAAATTCACTAAAAGACTAGGTTCTTAAGCCTAGTGCATACTTGTGAAAGAATCATGTTGTGGGTCCATACAAAATTTACATTTTATTCACCCGTGAACGTGCTCGTGAAGTTGTGGGGAAAGTTTTCGTTCACGAGCAATTCCGGTGCAAAATGTACGGGAACTCTTGGTGAACAGTTGACAGTTCAATTACAAAACACAAAAAAAGTTTGTTCGCAGTTTGTGAATCGAAATTTGAATAACAAAAATCTCTAGCTAATGGATTCGGTAGTTCTTTGTGGCATTGTGGTCTTAAACGTCAAACGTTCACAAAACAATGCAAGTCTGTACCAGTGAGATATGTCAAAAAATCACTTTCTCCACTGGCGATTGTTCACTTCACAAAGAAGTATGCACTAGGCTGTATGTAGAAGAAAACAACTTGTTTATACTCTATCCCAAACAAACTCAATTTTAGCTACAATATCCCTTAAATTTTCCTTTTCTACATTGGTGAAACTATAATGGTCTGAAAGTCTGATTAAGTCGATTTTAGGGTATACGAGTATTTATGATTTCGTTTTGTATTTTTTGACAATAGTATTGGTACGGAAAAAACTTTTACGAATAATTGTTTTTCCCTTTTTTCTCGTAATTCGCATTAGAAAAGAAAACAACCTATTTTCTATATCCAGAGATGTTAGGCAAAACTTAGTTTTAACTAAAATATCCCTGAAAATTCCTAAACTTAAACATTGTAATGGTAATAAAATTAAGAATAAGTTTAAATAAAAGCAATTTTAGTGTATTTTTATGAAATTGGTCATTCGTATCAAGTTAATTCCACCATAATTTTGCATAGTTGATTTTTAGTTATATAGTCGAGCCGACGAATGGTTAATGTACATACTGACTAACTTTTATTTTTTGGCACGAAAAGATTAAAGTAAGTGCTTTGATACGAGTTCAGATTTATCTGTCTATACTTTAATCCGATTTTAAAAATACTAGATAATGCCTAATTTTACGGCAGGCTTTCAATTATTTAAAAAGCCATTAAGCCTTTAAATGATGTTTTTTGGTTTCACCAAATACTTTTCAATTTAAGAAGATTTTTTTAACACCCTTGTTAACTAAAAGCTGGTTTTTATCTCATTAAATTTTAAAAGTCTTTTTTGTTAAGCCATTCCAGTCAACAAAAGCTAAGATTTTTATGTCAGAGTAATTTTCCCCTCATCCATCCATAATGCCTTTTCATTTTTTCTCATACACTTCGCATGTGCGAGGGAAACAAGAGATGTGAGTCAAACTCAGTCAAATTAAAATATCCCTTTTTCGATGAAACCGACAAATTTTAAATGTCTGATAAAATATAGAAGGAGCTTAGATAAAATCAATGTTAGTGTTTATTTATGAAATTGGCCATAAGCTTACTTAATATTTGTGGCAGTGTTAATTTGCTAGTGAATTGACAAGTATGAGTTAAGATGCTTATTTCTTTTGTCAAGTGAAAGTGAAAATTGTATGCATTAAGGGATTTACAATTTTGAACGATTTGTGTCGGAAGAGGGGCCACGGAATATATTTTGTTTCAATTTGGGAAACATCTATGTATACCTACAGTCCTACACTTCATTATCCACACAGTACACAATATCATTACCATCCGCACAGGCACAGTGATTTTTATTTCTGACACTTTCAATTTTGACAACCTGCGCAGTATGTTACCTTAGATTAGTGAACTGGAGCCATCAGTTCAGGTAACTGAAAAAGGGAAATTTCTCGCTGTTGAAAACCTAAGACTGATTTTTTGTTTGGATTAGCATTCTCATTTTTTTTCGCAGTTGATCAATTTAGAGAAAAACAGGTTAAGAGCGATTTTGACATCTGGTGGAAAAATCTTGTTCAAGTTTCTACTCAAGCTCCGTCTAATTGGCAGAAGAAAATCTTTTGGTTAGGTTTTGCCATCACAGAGTTTTCATAACACAACAAAATAAGATATATAAAATAAACGACTGGGTCGCACGTACTTGTTCCTAAAGTTCAAGTTTCTTTGAACTTGAGAGCTTTTAAAAATATGCAAACAAAAACTTTTAATTCATTGGAGGGATTTTCTAGAAAATTAATTTTTTATATATTACATTTTTGTAACATTTAAAAAAAATTGGTACCTATGCCAGTTTTGAGTATTTATTTATTCATTAAAAAAAAAGCTTCAAAACAAAACTTTCAATTCAACCCGTTTTTTAAATATTGATTTAATATTTTTGTTTAAACATCCAAAATTTTGATATGCAATATTATTTTAATTATAAAGAAGCGTTTGCTCAAAAATTTTAAATGAAATTGGTGAAGCTATTAAAGAGAAAAACGAATATAAAAAAACCGTTATATGGCAGGTACCGTTAATAACAGTTTCTGGTCAATTTTTTTTACCTAAGAGTAAACCATGCCTTAACACTGATTTTTGTTAAAAAAATCGTTTGAGCCGTTTTTTGAAATAAATAAGCTTTTTTTAACGTTTTTATGATAAGTACCGTTATTTTTGAAGCCAAAAATAAACTCAATTCAAATTCCCTTCTAGCGAATTAAAAACAAAACTTTAAGATCGAAATTTGAAGAAAAAAGCTTCTGTGTCTTAGGCTGTAAGTCGATCATTTTTAAAACCCGTATTTCAATTAAGCTTTGTTGGACTCTTTTTGACTAGAGAAATAAATATTTATTTATTTTTCACATTTATGTATACACTCAGTTGAGAAAACAAAAGTTAATTCATTTAAGTTGTAAAGGGTGTTTTTTTTTAGACATGTGGTTTTCAATCTTGCAATACTTTTTGGGAGTTGGTTTTTTAACAGTTGTCATTTGATTTATGCTCAGTTTGGTTTGCCGATTCATAATGAAAAGACTTACTCCTGAACAACGTTTGCAAATCGTGCAAATTTATTACCAAAATAATAGTTCCAATATTCGAGCAACCATGGATCAGTTTCGCACCACGTTTACTCTAGTTGATAATGCGCATTCTCAAAGACGCCGTTCAGTGCGCACCAAAGACGCTATTGCCACTGTGGTGCAGAGTATCAAAGAAGACCCGAATGAGTCCATCCGCCATCGCGTCGAAAATTGGTGGTCATAAATTCGTGCCCGAAAATTGGGCCTCTTGGCTGGAATTTATTCGAGCCAGCAGTGGCGGCCACTTGCCCGAAATCATTTTTAAAACATAATGCCAAACCCTTATCTTTATAATAAAGCTAATTTGTTGCTCATAACATTAAATAATATGCGTTTTATTTATCATTGAAAACCACACGCCTAAAAAAAACAACCTTTATGTATACGACTCGCAGTGATCAAATATCCCAAAAATATAATCGTAATTGGAAAATATTCCTACTTTGGGCTTTTAGGACAGTTATTTCTAATCCGACACTGGATTTCAATAACAAAAAAAAAACACTAAATCTGGACACTCCATTATAGAAATTAATAAACTTAAAACATTTTTATTTTCATTATGACGTACAAATGTTTTGATGCATAAATGGTTCAAAAGTTCCATCTATTTTTCAATTTATCGATCTCAGATGTGAAAGCAGTGCAAGAAATTTCACTTCATTTGAATGCATCAAGAACCCAAAAAAAAAACATTTGTATTATGGCCTCCTTGGGATATTGACCACCCAAATTAAACTTTATATACAATTCTAGCTCATTTGCGTTGGGCGCCATTTTCTATTGTTTTTTTTTTTTAACATGAAAATGCATCCAATGCTGTCAAAGGTTTATCTCAGTTTAGATTGAATAATTCTTTTTGGTGTTTCCATAGCACAAAAAGTTTAAAAAAAGATTAAGTTTGACAGCACCTTCAGCACCATATAATAATAGTTTATTTCGATTTGTAAAACTATTTGTCCTAGAAAGATTTAACAAGATTAATTTCTAATCTTCAAGATCTTTACAAAATAAATTTGTATAGTAAATCTTCGAGAATTGAAGAAAATTTGAGGAAAATCTTAGAACAATCTTAGATTAGTGCTAGGTGGAAGTATAACAGAAGATTGCTACTTATTTCCTCTTTATCTACAACTTTTGTACAAATAGTGAAAATTCCTGCTTACGGTTGATATCTTTCGTTTTAATTCTACAAAATGATACTATTGTCGTAATATCTTGTTTATTTTGAAGTTGAGCTGATTCAAGAACTACTGATCCGCTTTGGTGGACATTTTCACAGCTTGTTTTTATAATTGACGAAATGCTTAAAAAGTATGATTTCAGTAAAATCTGCCTACTTCCACTTCCACTTTTTCTTAAGTCTAATAATCCTTATTCAATGTGACTGACATTTTGTAATTAAGCTCTCTTAGATTTAAGGCAGGAGTTATTTACCAAACAAATTTCCCTAAAACTCAAGCTGACACCTTGCGTAAATGGGCTAGAATCCCGATGTTATAAATTTGACATTTTATGGGAAAACTTATTTTTTATCTACTTTAAATTTTATTTACATTCTGACTGAGCTATTACATATTTCAAAATTGATTACGAAGAAACCACTTATTACAAATTGTGATAGAAAAACACTTGTTTAATACAGTTTATGTGCAGTTCAAGTTATTTTGCTTGAAATACATACATATATAGAATAATACTTTGTAAGCATTATTTGTTTCCTTCATTGAAATTTTTGTAGTTGAACACTCCTTGGAAATTGAAAGTGTATAACTATAACAAGTGCTGATGTTGCGCAAAATGTTTTCATAGGGTAAAGAGCATTTCTGTGCAATTAAAGCCAGTACAAATCTTAACTGGCAAACTTTAACTGTTATTTTCCCTATACCTGAAGACAACTCTAATTGTTAGCCTAAATTTGTATACAAACAAAATTTAAATTTCATATAAAAATAATCTCACCTCAAATTGGACCAACGCTTTGGTCCTCTCAATTCTTCTGGCAGTTCTATATCCTCCCTATGTGGTTCAGCTTCGTCTTCGACATGAGAAAATGTAACTTTCTTTTCAGATGGAGCTGGTGAAGCTTCTTTCTTTAAAACTGGCTTCAATTCGATATCAGTCCATGGTAGATGTTCAGTGGTGCGTTCTTTGACTCCTTCTGGCACACTTGGAAGTTTATTCTCAATTTCTTTCTCTGCCACAGTTAAACCATCAACACTAGCACCATCACTTTCTTCTGCAACAGGTGATAAATGTGGTTTTCTCTCTTCTTCTGATGAGGCTGAATCAATTGATGACAATGGTGCTAAATACGATGGCCGCTCAGCCTCTTCTTCACTGCTACCCATTCGTTCTAATGGAAGATCCGTTTTGGTAGCTTCCACATCGTTCAACGTAGAATTATCTTGCTTAGCTAATGACTGTTTCAGAGCTTCCACAGATGCCATTTGAAGAATAGTATTGATTTCTTCACTAACTGACTCTCCAGTATCTTCAATATCTTCGTAAACATGCTCCCTTCGAAGACGTGCAGCTTTCTTTGGTGGTCCTGAGAATACCGGACTTGACTTAAGTTCTTCTTCGAGAATCTCAGAAACGGTTGGTTCTGGTGTCTGCTGCCTTTCTGGGAAATCATCTTCGATTGTTGTTGGAATATCAATAATCTCATCTGGGACAAGAACAGTTGATTCAGCAGAAGCTTGCTCTTGAAGTTCCAAATGGTCCTTACGCTTTCGACTTGGTGATTCATCGAGTTCAATTATTTCCAACACATCATCACTATCCTGCTTCTCGATAAAGTGTGGTATTTCACTGTGCACAGCTTTGGGTGATGTCTTCAGCTTAATAATCTTTTGCTCTTCATCCAATGGAATCTTTTCGTCCTTTTTCAGAGATATTTTTTTGATATTACGAAAGTTCTTCTTTTGCCGATCGGCCATGCTCTTAAGTTTCTTCATGATTGGGAAGCACTTAGCTTTGTGATGGTGATCCTCTTTTGTCAATCGACTCTTTCGCTCTCGAACGTCTTCTGCGGATTTGTTATTTGACGAAAACGATGTACTTGGGGCAGTTGAAGTATCGGGCAATGATCTAGAGTCAACTTCTTTTTTTGGGCTGCGTTTCTTGAGAATACCACGGAGTTTACCTAATTTCGATGCTTTCTTCTCGACTGTAAGAATCGAGTCGGATACACATGAAATACACTCACTTCGTTCGTCTTCGTGTTCTTCTTCTTCTCCGTCCGCCTCGTCTTCAGTGTGGGAGTTTTCTTCGGTATCGGATAGTTCTTGAATATAACGTTCAGTCTCTTTAATTGATACCTGATCGTCAATGCGGACTTTCTTGAACGACTTTGGCGATTCAGATGTAAATCGCAATTCTTGTGATTTGCGAAGAAGAAGCACTATCTCTGGTTCTTCGTCTGGTCCAAGTGGTCGTTTGTGCAAATGCGTCCACGGATATCCACCCTAAGAAAAATATTAAAATCTTGTAAAATTTTTCGAAGAAACAGACTTTATATGAAACTTACCCGTTGTTTCGCTCGTTTTAAGTCTTCCCAACGATAAGTCTCTGGTGGTACTGGTGGTCTATCCACATGTGTTATCAAATACTGCCTCAAGGATTGATAATACTCCCTTTTAGCTAAGGCTGCAACCTTGTTCGAATCAGTCTCCAAAGATACCTGTGGTAGAGAATCTAAAAATTCTCTTCGTTGCTCTTCTTCAGCTGGTGTTCTAGGCAAAGGTAAACCGTTGATGTCTAATCTTTCGCTCACGCTATCTTCTTCTAAAATTTTTTTCTCAGCTTTCGAAATGTTCCCATTCAAATCAACTTTTGAGCTTGCAGGCAGATGAGTGGCTAGTTCTGATAGTTTCTGATCAATCTCTTGTGTCAATGAAGCTGTATCTTTAGTCTTGGGATTCTCTATGGCTGTTTTGATTGTACCTTCACTTGAAGAACTTTCACTTGGTGGTTCAACTTCAATTATTGGATCAGGAGCAGTAGGCTCTATATTGATTTGGGTTTTGTCTATTGATTGTGTGTTGGTTTGTGCTGAAGATTCTTCGTGTATACTAGAGATTATCGGTTCCTCAATCTGAACTTCTTGTGTTTCCAAAACAAGCTTTTGCTCTGTGTTTGTGTTCAAGATACTGATTGGATCGGTATTATTTTGATCTGCAACGTTTGAATTCTGGTTGATATCAAATTTAAAGTTTGACAAATCCGGAGTTGGTTCTTCTGTGTTCTGTTTTGAAGAGTAACTTAATTCCTTCTCTGTATCTTCAGTTGCTCTTAGAATGTCTTCAACGGAATCCTCTGAATCCAGATCGGTCACTATCACTGGTGTGGTTTCTCTGTAAGATAGTATTGAACTCTCAATATTTTGATCTTTAAACTGTAAGGGTTCTGTTTCTGTGCTATTGAAGATTGTATATTCCAATTCGGGTAGTTCTCTAGAACCGTCTTCAATCTTAGAGCTCTCGCTTTCCTCTGAGTCTTGTGCCAATAGGTGCTCCTTATTTCTAACGCTATCTGTTTCCTTAATATTTTGTGCAGCTTCACTATTTGTGCCTTTGTTTGTTTGATTTAATTTGAGCTCGGACGAAATTTGTTCTTTTTGTGATTCTTCTTCTAGAAGAACACTCTGTCTTTGTGGTTCTGCGACATTTGTTTCTACTGACTTCAAGACCTTAGGCGATGCCGGTTCAACTTCGATCACTGTTCCTATCAAAGGATCGCTTTCGATTTTCGAAGTTCTATGCAATGATTCCCCCTCGGCTGGAGGAAGTTCTTTAATATCAACACCCCAAGTGTCACTATCTTCACTAACTGAATAATTCTTCAAAGTTTCGATTAGATGAGATTCTATATCATAAACGTACTCTTCCTCATCTTCATTTAATTGACTTCTTCGTTGTGGTGGTTCGTTCCATTTAGATTTGGATCCACTACTAGAATTTCTAATGACTAGAATATCACTTTCTGTATCGTTTTCATGGGGTTTTTCAACCTCTTTATTTGTTGCTCCTTCTAATTCAGAGGTAACTTTTATTGTACTACTAAGACTAACATCCTCTTCTTTATTCGTTGATTCGGTTCCGGTTCCGGTAGCGGTTGTGATGGTTTCTTCTTTTGTGTCAACGATCCCCCTATTAAGTACTTCGAGAATAGTTGGTTGTTCGTTATCTCCGACTCCAGGCAAAGACACTGAAAAAATAACCAATAAATAAAACATTTTAGTTAATAATATTCTAAAATTAATTAGAATTTTAAGTTAAAAAATACGTCAGGAATTACATAAGAGACCAGAAGACTTGGAAAGCAAAAGTGTTCATACGAGTACGAGTATATATGAGAGACAACATAAAACAATTTGTTGATCTAGTTAGCCAAAAATGTTTCACAATTTTTATTTTGCGGATGCTGATTCTTTTTTTCATCGTTTTTTTTTTTTTTTGTTTCACACAAAATGGAAGAATGAATGCGAGAACAGAAAATAAGAAAGCTCAAGAGGATTGCCCCAGATACATATACTATAGATACAATTTACTAAAGAAAAAACACTCTGTGATATGATTGATGGCTCCCATTTACATCAATTATCACCTGTTAATATTGATAATTTAGGTAGGTACTTACGATACAACACAATAATTCATTTGCACTGAGTTTGCTGACTTCTTTATTTTTTTTATTTTTGGATTTCGATATAATTTGTATCTTTTCTTTTGGAAAAACTTCACAGACCAACCGTGGAATATCGTCTAGACAAACTAAAGTCAATTCTTCCCCATTTTCAAATTTCTATTGAGAAAACCCCATTTCGAAAAGCTTTAGGTTTTCCAAAGAAGAACAAAAAACAATTACCATAATCACACAGGACTGCGCTGATGCTCATTGCTATTGAGCTTTTCAAGTTTAAAAACACTTGAATCGTCTGCGCAGCTTTCGGTGAGTTTAACTGATGCAGATATTCAAATACAATATATTCAATTTTCTTTTTCTTGCTGACAATTTTTACATATAGCTTCTCTTTCGCGCTCTCTTCTTCCCTCTTTTTTGTCTCTATTTTTAGTTCAGTTTGTTTTATTTTTCGTTCTAAGTTTTGTGACTTGGCTTTTTCGAAAGTTAAAAAATGTCTTATGCATAAAATTTGTATATATTCAAAAATTATTACTTTGCGTCAGGGCGCACGTTAGTGCTATTTTTAAATAAAATTTCAAAATAGGGCCAAGGGATAGGTCAGAAATGTTAGATATTTTGTTTGTTTTCGAAATTATTATTAATGTTGTAAATGGGCTTTGAACAGGTTGTTTCGTTATAAGATGCAATAAATATTTGCCGGGAAAGACAATCATGAGTGAATATTTAGAAAAGTGAACAAAGATTTGACACACATTATAGTCTGATAGAGTTTTGATGTTGTCATCACACTATTTTAAGTTCAAGTTGGTAATTCATATTAAATAAGGTAAAAAATGCTTTTTAGTTTATTACCATATGTTTGGAAAATAATGAGAACAACCAGCTGGTTTTGATTTAATTAATTATTGTTATAGGTAGTAAAAATAAAGCTTATCAAAATTAATTGATGCGTTCCAAGGAGTGTAGGTTAGGTTAGAATGGTTTTTGTTTTTATACGATGTTTTTAACAGTTAAATTTAAATCAAGGGAGTTGAATGGGTCATGGTGAATTTTGATAGTGATAAGTCACAGTCATATCTAATTTAAAAATTTGGCTAGCGTGGTTTGTCTATTACGTCTGAGTTGATGGTCATTGTTTATGCAATTTTGAATTTTTTTTAAGTTAATTGTTTTTAAAATATATTGACTTTAAAATTCAATTTCTCTAAAGCTTTTCACAACTACAACTTGATTTAAAAAACAAATTAAATAATGGAATATAACCTCTCAAAAAAAATTATTTTTTTGTTTATGACGTACCATTTCCGAGATATTTGATAAAATGCGTTTTTTAAGATGGAGGCTAACGCTCGCATCCCCCCGTCTCGCCAACTTGAATTAACTTTTGGGGGACAAATTCCATCAAGAAAATCAGTTCAGTGATTATTTGCATAGAAAAAAGAACCTGGTTCTTGGCCTATTACACAGGTTTACAAGGTTTTCAACACGACTAGGTTAGGTTAGGTTAATGGGCTGACACCGTCACACTTAGATCAATGTAAATTCATTGTGGTGCTCTGTGGATTGTGAACCCCATGAAATGATACCTATGATGAATGAATGAATGAAATATTGGGGTTGTCGCACTGCGACCTTAAGATCTATTGTGCCCCCACCTAAAAACTGGATGAGATTGCTCATCTTACAGTTCTTCCTCCACCTTAATTTATCTCAGAAATTTGAGTATTTGGAGGACTTTTAGAGAGGAAAGTTCGCCCTCTTCCACCTGGTAGTGTCCCAGGTGTTTTTTCCTTTGATGCATGATTGCGTCACATTTTCCCAATATATGGTCTGGTGTTTCCTCCTGTGCGCAGCAGAATCTGCATGTTGGACTGCTTACTAGACCAAGAATGTTTACGTGTCTAAAAGCCACGCCAACCTACTGAGTTTTCATGGGCTTCTGAGAGTCTACAAATGAGATGCTAAAGGGGGAATATTTTAGGGGGTGTGGAGGACGAGGGTTATGAGCGGTGAGGAGTGACAACGCAGCATAGGTAAGAGAAAAAGGGGAACCTGATTTAGAATCGACCGCCCAGGTTCCTTCAGGAGTGGGAAGGGATGGTCCAACTGCAATGCCAGACGCAGATTCTCGATGTGTGACAGCCCAGTAGGTATATGAGATAAAAGTAAGTGGCATGAAATTTAGTTTTGTAGCGAGGTGAGGTTTAGCGGAGGGGTAAGTTCCCCCCTACATCCGGGGAGCTTAGCCGTGCTACGCCAGCATGCTACAGCCCTGTCCGCTAGACAATGGTACCCTTTCCGTCCTATCCCAGCCCAATTCAAAAACATTTCCGGCTCCTATCCATTTCCGGTTTCCTTTCAAATGCTTTTCCTGTCCTGAATCCTAATCCTATCCCCGGGTCCCTATCCTTTTGCCCCGTTACAAATACCTATGATAAATCCCATTTTAATTCAAGCCCGTTAAGTTTGTAAGAGTTTCAGCAGGCTTTAGCTTGAAAAGTCGGTGAGTATTTCTTGGTCGTTGGAGGAGTGTCCGTTGGCACAAAAAGCGTGATCCTTCCTTTGCCCCCACTTGAGAAATCATCCCTCCATCAGGCCCGTAGGAGCAGTGGCTCCATGCAACGACTGGTAGATGAGAGTGATAAGTCGTAGTGGTTGCTGTATGAATCCGTACGTTGAAGAAATGTCTGTCGTCACATAATCACCTGGCTGAGAAGAGAGTGCCTTTCAAAGGCGTGATCCTTCCTTTGCCCTCATCATCCCTTTATCAGGCCCGTAGGAGCAGTGGTCCATGCAACGTCTGGTTATTGGGAATGATAGGTCAGTGGTTGGTGTACGTATCCGTTCGTTCACCGTCGTTATATAATCACCTGGGTGAGAAGAAAACGCTTTCATACGACTTCGAAACGACTAAGTAAGGGTTTAACTAAGGGTAATTTTTCGTGCTGAACTCAAATCCGTTATCCGTTTTTCGCTATCACCTCTGGTTTTCGAGATATTACTCTAAGAAAGTGCAAACAAAACCTTTTTTTGCCATTTTTGGGGTTATGTAACTATGTGAATTTTTATTTTTGAAGTCCATCTTAATAAAATAAATTACTCATTTTCACCAAAACATTTTTTTTCTTGCTTCGTGTCAAAAAAAATGTCAACTTATACTATACGACAGTGGAGAATTCTTACAAAGTGGATTTTGTCATAACGTCCGTCAGTTTGTGTGTCCGTGCGTTTGTGGATCTGTGCCTATATGCCTGTCCATGCCTTGTCTATCGAGCTAGAGCCTAAACAAGTCAATCCGATTTGCTTCAAATTTAGTACACAGAATTTTGATATGATTCCTTAAGCTTAGTACGCTGCTCATGCGAAACGAAAAATCCCATACAAAAATAACACAACGAAAACATAAACTAAAAATTAAGTTCTACTTTTCGTTCTGCAGTACGCTGTTCGATGTGCGAAATTGATAATTGTAGCAGATTATTTGGAGAAGTCTACACTCTTTTTTCCCACACAATTAATTACCCAGACCATTTATTGTGTGCGAAAAAATGACATTTGTGTTTTTTTCGTGTTTATTTTTGTTGTTTCTTCCATTAAAGCATGGCTGCTTGTGATTTTTTTGCATTTGTTTTAATTTTTTGAATTTGTGCAACTGTCAATGAATAGGCTTAAAGCCTAGTACGCTGATGCGAATCGAAAATTTTAGTTGGTCTCCAACAAGACAACGAAATGCTTACGAAAACGAACGGGAAAATATTCATTGACTGTTGCACAAATTCAAAAAATTCAAACAAATGCAAATGCAAAAAAACACAAGCATCCATGCTGTAATGAAAGAAACAACAAAAATAAACACGAAAACACAAATTTCATTTTTTCGCACATAATAAATGGTCTGGGTAATTAATTGTGGTCGAAAAAAGAGTGTAGACTTCTCAATATAATTTGCTACAATATCGTACTGCAGAACGAAAAGTAGAACTAAATTTTTAGTTTATGACTTCGTTATGTCATTTTTGTATGGGCTTTTTCGTTTCGCATTAGCAGCGTACTAGGCTTAAGAGAGGATACATTCTTTAAGCTCATCTCGAACGGGTACTTGCTACGAGCCGCTATACAATATTTGTATTTTTTTTTTTTTCAAATTTTCACAAAGAGGCTCAACGATTTTGATTAATCTTCTTAGCTGCGATTTCCTCTTTAGCTTGGAGTTGTTTCTACATAAATATACTGTGCCTCAAAAAATTACACGCGCGTTTAATTTTTCTAAATAAAAAAGCGTTTTGGTAAGCAAATTTGGCATAATTTGGTAAACCTTTTGCAGCCTTATCAATAAAAATTGCTCAGATATCTTCTAGTTCACAAATTAACTGAAACGTAGATCAGAAGTTAGTTCACGAATTAGAATTTCATATCAATAAAAATATAAAATGCTTATTTACGTTAAGTTCAAAATTTGGACGAAAATCTACTACAATCAACAAGAACTCTGCTGTTACCAAAGACTATTTACTGATCTGCGCATATACATACTTTCTCACTAACTGTGAAGTTTTGCACATCACTCTTTCATTTGAGGTTGTTAGTAGCATGTGTTTCACTAACATCTGTTTCCTTCATCTCTAGGCAACAATGACAGAAGTATTAGTTTATTACAATTATTGTCCAGTTTATATTTCTGAGGGCTCAGAGAATTTCCCCAGTTTTGCTGTCAAATACTAAGTAAAAAAAATTTTGGATGCGTCTGCTCAGTTGAGCGCTCTGATATATAAACTGAAAAAATGAATTTAAATTTATTGATAAGATTTGACACTTAACTCTCTGACTAAAAATAATTCGTGTTTTATTTGCGTTTATTAATACCTGTGTTGCAGTTTATCTATGGTTAATTAAATTTGTTATCAGAAAAAATCCCAATAAATAATTTAAAAGCTTCTTTATAACGGGTGATTTTTTAGCTGGTTTGGTTTTGGCAACACTGGTTTTGACAGCTGACGTGTGTTTAGTACCTTGTGTCACTGTCAAACAGCTTCAGTTTGGTTTGCAATTTAACCATGGATCGTCTTACAAATGAACAACGCTTGCAAATTATTGAATTTTACTATCAAAATTCGTGCTCGGTTCGAAATGAAAATTGTGTTCAGCGATGAGGCTCATTTTTGGTTGAATGGGTACGTAAATAAGCATAATTGCCGCATTTGGAGTGAAGATCAGCCAGAAGCATTGCAACAGCTACCAATGCATCCCGAAAAAGCCACTGTTTGGTGCGGTTTATGGGCCGGCGGCATTATTGGGCCATATTTCTTCAAAGATGATGCGAATCGCAGCGTTACTGTCAATGGTGAACGCTACCGAGCGATGATAACAAACTTTTTTTTGCCCGAAATGGAAGTTCTTGACTTGCATGATATGTGGTTTCAACAAGACGGTGCCACATGCCACACAGCAAGCGAAACAATGGCGCAATTGCGAGGCGAGTTTGGTGAACAGTTAATTTCACGTTTCGGGCCGGTCAATTGGCCGCCTAGATCGTGCGATTTGACACCATTAGATTATTTTTTGTGGGGGTATGTCAAGGCTAATGTCTATAGGGACAAGCCCGCTTCGATTGACGCACTGGAAGCCAACATCCATGCATTCATTCGTGAGATACCGGCCGATATGTGTGAAAGAGTATGCCAAAATTGGACTCAGCGGATGGGCTACCTGAGACGCAGCCGCGGTCAACATTTGCATGAAATTATCTTTAAACATTAAATTGCAAGGTTCAAACTATCGATTCAAATAAATATTTCATTCATTTTTTCGAATTTTTTGTGTTTTTTTTTTTTTAAGTTCTAAACCTCTTAAAAAATCACCCGTTATAAAAAAAATTAAAAAAAATTAAGAGAAACACAAAAAGATATACATAAATATAAAATAACTAAAATTTCTTACAGATTAATGAAAGTGACATTCTTTGCCTCTTAGTATATATCGCTGAGACGGTTTCTAATTGAAAAGCTGTGAGGCTACTTCTGTTATGGTGTTTGCTCCTAAATTTTCAGCGAATTCAAATAAATATTTGTATGCAATTTTCAGTGCAATTATCGACTTTTTGACAAAGTGATTAAACGATCTCATTTACAATTTTAAACAGAAAATTCTGACTAAAATTGCAATCCAAAATGTCAGAACCCATTCCCCGATTTAAAAAATCGTTCGAATTTAACGTCTTATTTTTCAAGTGCATTCCCTTTGTATGAATGAAAGAGTGTTTGTGCAAAAGTTCACATATTTTATGATATTTCGAAACTTTTGGCGACCAAACAAAATACTCATGTAAAAGAAATGACACAAATCGAGACTGTTTTCAATTCGCTGGGTCGTATTGCATGCGCTGTGCATCTGTAGTGAAAGGCACTTAAGTATTTGTTTGATATCTTTAAGTAGATTGTACATTCGCTTCATACTAGTAGATGTGATAATCGAACACTTTTTAATAGACAAGCACGCAACATAGGAGCCTGAGTCTCAAGAACTGTTTTCAAAAAACCCAAATTTTAAAAGTAAAAACGAAGCTATATTAAAAAAAACAACGGCAGCACCTACAGTATTGTTTTGTAGCTTTTGATGAACTTTATTTGAAAATAAGCCATAAAAATGGATTTCTGGCTTTCAAAAAAAGCTACAAAACAGTACTGTAAGTGTTGCCGTTTTTATTTATTTTTTTTCTATTTTATGTAATTTTGTATTGCCCCTTTTGTCCAAGCAGGGGGAAATATTACCCCCTCCAGTGGGATTTTTGTCTTGTCGACTTCCAACCTACCTGCTCTGATATTTTTTTGGCAGATTTTACGCGAATTAGTAAAAAAAGGAATTTAATTTAAAGATGATCTTTTTTAACGACAACCCTAATGTACACATACCCCAAATTGGACTGTTGAATTTTTTGAGGTAAATATTTTTTTTTTAAATATTGGACCCTACGTTTTCTACCAGAATACCTAAAATCTTCACTTAAGCTTGTATGCGGTAAAAAAGGACGACCCCTTAACTAATACCTTCTTTATTGTCTAGTTTAGTTTTCCGTCAGTTTATCAACAATAAACTGACGGAATTGTAGGATTTTTTTTAATGATATCATACATATTTGATTAAAATTATAAGTTGCAATTTCTATTGACTCGTATAAAAGAAATTATTCCATAAATCTCATTTTTCAACTATTTATCTACTCTATATTTAAGAATTAAATACTCTCGAGTATTCTTAGCTCTATGATATAAGTAGAGTACATGATGCACTCGTATAAAAATAATAATAGATAATCAACCAACTGTGAATTATTACAATCTTATTCTTTCAAGATCAGTGATCACAGCTAAATATCCGAATCCAAATACAAATAATAAGTAAAGTTAATGCGGTCAGTAATACCAAGTTCAGTAAAAATAATGATGAACATCTTAAAATAAAAAAAAAAACCATACACACGCATACAACTGTGAATAATAATAATTTGTATTAAAAATAGAAATGTGCATATTGCTCTTATGGTCGTTAATGTTTTGTATAATTTTGTTTATTTTTATCTTTTTTACATGCGCCCATCAATCTGTTCATCTATTTGAATTTATCTTTCAGTTATTAAATGAAAGATTTGTTTTCTATTTCAATAAGGTTTATTTAGTGAAATTCTTATTATTATTATTGCAAATCATTTGATAAGAAAATTTTGTAAATAGTATAATACTGCGTTCGAATTATTTTGCAGTTATTGTAATTTTTTATTAGCAATTGTTTCCTATTTTGGACTCTGACTCTCAGGCTTTCAAGTTCAATGTTAATGTTCCATTGAAAAAAATATCAAAATTGAGTGCAAAACAATTTATTATTTTATTTTTGTGATAATTTTGTTCTATTTAGAACAATAAATAATGTCAAGTACTCGTCAGCCATTACAGTGCTTCACTGATATAAGAAACTCGAAATATGCAAAAATATTTTGTTTATATCCGAGTTCTTATAAAAAATAAACAAAAAAACATATTCTGGGACATAGAACACAGGAAATTTAGACTGTCCCTCCAAAAAATTTGGACTAGGCTGAATTTTATTTGCAAAAATCAGAGTTTTATCTCACATATTTACTTAGGGCATGGTATAAAATTAAGGCACTTCTTAGGAAATTAATACATACAAATTAAGCGCTCCATCAAAATTCAGCTCTGCTCGAATTTATTTGAAATTTTGTCTTATGGTTATGCTATATGGTGTATTATGAAATGAAATAAAAAGTACATTTTTCCTAAAAATTAAAAAAAAATTAAAGTTTTTTTGTACGATTTTTTGATTTTTGTTTTCATTTTTTTTATATTTTGGAAAAATGTACTTTTAATTTCATTTCAACCAAAAAAAGTATCAAACCAATGCAGAACTGTGAAAAAAGTAAGTTTTATGACGGTTACTTATGCAATGTTTAGGAGCAACACAATTTGTTCCTTTAATTGGTGTGTAAGACTTTGAAAATTTGGTGAAGAAAAACGGTTCGATCAATCAATTTGAAAATTTACAGGAATTTTGATGCTTTATACCTATCTACAAACCTGCGCATGTGAATGCAAGCCATACAATTAAATTTGCAAAGAAACAAAAGATTTACCGAAAAACCATAAAAAGCCATTTTTTAGTATTTTTTAAAACTAACGGTTAAGGGTCAAACAAAATAATTCCTGCAAAACATCAAAAAAAATCTTGTAAAACGCTTACTCGAATTACGAAAACTGTCCTTGAATTTATGTATGACATCATTATTTGCTGAGATATTGGTAATTAAAGTCAAAAGTATCTTTTTCATTCAAAGTCAGATAAACCATGCAAACAAAATTGTACGACAGCAAAACAAAATTTAATTGAAGCTGAATAAACAAGGTATCTGACCATTACATTACTCAAACAAAAAATATCTATAATAATCAGGAGCTTCAAAAAATTAAAAAAAAATATTTTTGTGTCTCGTGTCATTTCTTGGAAAAACGCAATAACAGTACTTCAAGAAAACAAATTTGCCAACAAATCTCGAAGCAAAAAACATAGGTAAAGCATAATACTTTTTGTTTCAACTCAATACGGCCACTTATCATAAAGATACAGTTGTCCAAAAAACACCAAAAAAAATTGAAAAAAAAAATTTCTTTATTTTGTTTTTATTTGCGCACATGGCAATGCACAAGTTTATACAGCAAGATTGTTTCTTATGCTACATTTCCACCTAACGCTAGTCTGAGATTTAATAAGATTTACCTCAAATCTTCTTTAAATCTTGAAGATTTACCATACAAATATATTTCGTTAATCTTGGAGATTAGAAATTAATCTTTTTAAATCTTCCTAGGACAAATAGTTTTACAAATCGAACTAACCTATTTTAAATGGTGCTGAACGATTCATTCGAGACTCGATTCAGTTCTTCATTGTTTGACACGAATTAAACATTCTGTCTCTTTCGCACTTCATAAGAAAAATTGAAGCGCCATTTGCATTTTTGAAAGTGTTGTCAGATTTAATCTTTTTTAAATCTTTTTGTGCGGTGAAAACACCAAAAAGATTTATTTAATCTAAACTGAGATAAACCTTAGGTGGAAACATAGCATTAGATCAACAATGGCAATGCAAACACCATGCACATATGAATTTGACGTTTTTGTAAATTATAGACGATGTAGTGCTCTCTTAATATTAAAATATGTACTTGCAGCTAAAATATTAAAGACGGTGCTCAGACAGGCTTCACGTGAGTTGACTCATTTTGATGTTTCTCTTTTTATCTCACTCTTTTTTCTTAGTAAGAAAGATATGACCAGGTGGGGCGAAAATTTTCAAAAAATTTGAAAACTGATTCAGACATCACTCTTCTTAACCATCTTTTTCTTTCCAAGAGATGAGAGTGAAATAAAAATAAGAGACGTCAAAATGAGTTGCCTCACGTGAATCTTGGCTGAACGCCGTCAATAATTTTACTAGTTTCACATTAGGCGTGTTCAGAAAAATGAGATCTCAAAGCCCTCAGCCATCTCAGTCTCGTGAACAGTATTCCTCAGAAATTTTGCTGTCAAATAACTGAGGAAATAAATTATTGGATTCGCTTGCTCAGTTTTTGGCACTGAGCCGTCGGAGATCACAGTACACATATTAAATGTAATATCATTAGAGTTTTGATTTTTGTTTCTTCTGCGCATATATCAAAATTTGTGTCAAATGTCAGTATTTTTTGTTGTTTTTACGTGTATTTAGGTCATCATGCTCCCAGCCATTTTTATTTCTGACAATTTCAATTTTAATTTGTTGTTGTTTTTACGTGTATTTTCTTCCTCACGCTGACAGCCATTTTTAATTTTCGACTGACAACCTGCGCAGTATAATACCTTAGATTTGTGTACTCTGGTCTGAGATCTCATTTTCCTGAACACGCCTATTAGTTCGAATGGTATCTATCTGTCATATTTTTCACATGAACTAATCATTTATTAAGGTGTATTCAATTTATTGTAAGGCTGCGTCCAAATCAGTAAAAATGTACGTTGTGCGCCGTGCGCCTTGAATTTTGTATTCGTGGCAAATATTTTCGACGAAAACTCAAATTTATTTCGAAATAAATTTTTGCGTACTATGCTGTGCGTGAGTGAGTGCTCAGTTTGCATTAAAATATTAAATGACGTCCACATCAAAACACCTGTGCGCCGTGAATTTGTTCGTGTTCGCCGAAAATCCATCGGAATCGGATAGCGTGCGTTGAATGTGACACAAAAATTTGTGTGCGCCCGGACGTCCACACTGACGTCTTTTTTTGCATTTGCACCGAGCACAGCAAGAATATTAAAATTTTTATTGAACTGGGACGCGGCTTAATGGAAATGATTATGAAATATTAATAGTTCAGAAAAAGTTTGACATCTGCATTAAGGTTAAGCTTTTAGTTACAGTAATGGGCAGTTAACTCTGAGTTAAATCAATTCAAGCTATTCCTGCAAATTTAACTCGAGTTAGCTCAGAAACAGTATTTTAAGGCCAGTTTTTCAGTGAGATCATCCTAGTCTCGAGGCTAAACCTGAGTTAACCCAAGAAATGTGTTAATCAGACAATTTAAATCCTATGTTAACTCCGAGGTAGCTCACCTTTCTTGGTGAGTTAAACTCGGGGACCAAATTGAAGACCTTTTCGGCTGTGGTGCTATCACGATTCGATTATGAATATCGATTTCAATAGATTTTTGACAACTGAAAGATAAAGTTAATCCTCAACTGAAAAACTGTTGCTGAGTTAACTGGGGGTTAATTTATTTTAGGAACTAGTTAACTTTGATTAAACTCAGAGTTAATACTGTACTGAAAAACCAGTCATTAGTGAAGTATTGACTTTAACTTTCACTTGCCTCATTGGGTAACCTACATATGTATAAAAAGATTATTGCAGAAGCGGAATGCAAACAATTTATAGAAAAACGGTGTTTAAGTGGAAAATTAGTTTGAATTTGAGTTAACACTAAATTTCGAAATTTTTGAAAACAAGTAAAACAAAAAGTGCTATATTTTCGTAGATAAATTTTGAAATTTAGCAAATTATGAACGGATTCAAACGAAATAACAAAGAAATAAAATTAAAAATTAGCATACAACTAAATGAAATGTAATTTATCTAAAATAAAATCAATCATTATAAATCTCTTGTGTTTAGGCCAAAAACTAACTCACTAAAACTAGCTTACTCTGGAGCGCATGAATATCTGAAAACTTACTAACCTTTCCGAAGCTTTAAATGTAAAAATAAATGGTAGTTTCAGGTTAAATGCAATACAATACAACAAAACAGAATTTTACCAAATTGTTCTCATTTATTCTCTTGATTTTAATAAATTTTTAGTAACAATGCACATTTTTATTTCTTGTATGTTTCATTTATCTTCTTTTAAATGATATTAAATTTTTCATAAAAAATTAATTCCCTGAAACAGAGTTTATCTCGTATAAGAGTTTTATGTGATTTGTTGATATTGAAAATTATAAATCATTTAATACCAAATGTTTCTTATACTCGTCAAATACTGTAAATATCTACTTGTTAACATTCAACAGGTCAAATAGCCATATCAGCATTACACTCAATCGTAAATTCCCTCAACCAAAAAAGTCTATACATAAACTACTCGTAAACGTAATCAAGTGTAAAACCCAACAAAACATTTTGTAAAGCAAATAAAAAAAAAAACACTAACAATTCCAAATAAATATAAAAGCTTTCATGTGCTTGTTTGAATACTATTCATAGAAAATATGTCTTGTAATGGTTTATTTAATGTTAAGTTAGTTAATGAGTTTTGTAAAGGGTGTTTTTTATAGGTGTTTTAGAACTCCCAAAATGGATTGCTTTCCCCTGACTGAAAATATCTATTTTTTCTTTCAAATTACTTTTAAGTGGTTAGTGGTTGTGTAGTATTTAAAAACTGTATTAGAACATTGTACTTGATCAACAAATTTCACCAAAAACAATACTTCACAAACTATGACGTAGAAATTCTGGAAAGTGGTTAAGTTAAGAATAAATAGAATTCTCTTCGTAACTGCTAGATGTGGAAAATGTTTTATAATTTAGATGTAAGAAAATTTACTTTCAAGTACTTAGAATATAAAATAACATGTATGTACATTTCTGAGTAACTTTAACATTCTAATGCTGTATCAATCTTGAAGAAAAAACACCCTTTGTGACTGGGAAAAAAAACACTTAACACTGATAAGGCAGTACATTCTTATGTAAAACGAATAGAAAAAAAAAACAATAATTACTGCTTACCGTAGTTTGCCACGATACTCAAAAATAAATAAATCATTTTCTTTTACAATACAGAATTAAATATACAAAATAAATTAATTTAAATATGTAATTTCAGGTACGCATAATTAGAAGCAAATTAAAAAAGAAAATATTAAAAATAGATTAATTTTGTAATGTTTTGAAGGTTAATAAAGAAAAACAAAAAAAATTAAACTATTTGATTGCCGGAGCACAAATAAAAAATATTTCTCTGCTCCACATGTTTGCAGAGTAATCGCGACTTGAATACTGTGCGGCAATTCTACGCTGCCGCTTGTTGAAAGCCTTTCAAGCGTCGCGTCGAGCACTCTTTTACCACTCAAGCGAAGGTGCTTGTGCTGTGCCTTTTTGCCTAGATATGCCTTTGCCTGGTGCGGTGTGCGACATGCTTGATTTCAGTTCTGTGATATATTTTAACTTACTTTATGTGCAAAAAAAAAAATCAAATTTTTTTTTTACATATTGTCATGGTTAGGTTTGTTATGAAATAGAATCATTTAAATCATTCACAAATCAAAAGTATACAATTTGGCAAACATTTAGATATTTTGGCGCGGGGTGAAAGCTTTTGTTCATTATTGTCAGTGGTGTATATCAATATTTCCTGACGCAAGTCTAATAAATAAAAATAAAAGGCTTTTAACTAATTGAAATATTGAAAAGAAATTTAGCCCACTTGCTATAGTCGTAAATATTCTGATCTTGACAGAAGGTATTTTTTTTTTTTGAAGGGCAAATAGAGCTTTAACTTTATTATGCAATATCCTTATCAAGCAAAGTATTTGAACCACAGTATCATTTCGATGAGAATTTCGCCAGAATATTTGATGTTTAATATAAAAATTCATTTGTTGTTTATAATTTAGGTACTCAAAATTAAATTTCAGTAAATTTTTTTAGAGAACTAAAACTTATAGAATCTGCGTTACAATGGGAAGTATTATTTTATTATGCTTCGATATCGATATTTTTTAACATATTTTAAATATGCAAAAAGAGTTATTTAATTTAAATAAATTTATAAATAAAAATAACTCTTAATAATTTTGACTGTGAGGTTTGCTTAACGTAGGCTAAGAGCTACGCTTGAGAAGCTTTAAAAATATCCCATACAAAGCAGCAAAATGTTTAAAAACTAAACATTTACAGAATGTAGAATTTAACAATTCACAGATATGAAAAGTTCAATGAAATAGAAACACAAAAAATTAACTTGTAGACCATGAAACTGCTTTCTCTCAAAACAAAAATTCAAGCTAGCCTTTCTTTTCTTTTTTATAGTGGCCAGTTTTCAATGCCTATTGGTCAGAGGGAAAATGTGTGCATACAAAAAATATTTAGTTTGATATTTTGAATGATTGTTGTCATACATAGGTCAAACTTGTATTTCTTGTATGCACACTTTATCCTTCCGACGTATAGGTATTGAAATAAATCGATGTAAACAATTAACGTTGAATTTCACACCTGTACAAATTATAATTTACAACTGTTTTTCTACTAAATTTGTAGAAAAATCGATTTATTCTGTTTCATAAAATGTTTGTTTACAAATTTTTTGTTGTAATTTACAAAGGGAAACTTGTAAGAACATGATTATTTCTGTTTCACCAAAAGTAATTTTTATTTGTAATTTAAAATAAATATAAATAAATAAATTTGGTGGCACAGCAGCTCGTGAAGAACCAGGGTCAAGTGACTTACAACTCCCAACCATTCCTATGTGCGTGTTGTTGGCAGTAATGGAGGGCACCTACAAGTTTTTGCCGAGTCCGAACGGCTATATGAGAAAAACTTATTCATGACAAGTATACTCTAAGAGGATTTGTCAGTTCCTCGCAAGAGGCAGTACCTCGAACAAAAACATTTCTGTGTTTAGTTTGCAGTGGCTGGGAATTGAGCCCAGACCTTCGGCATGACAGTCATTTTTATTTGCGATATAGGAACTATAAGGCAAGTTTTGGATTCGTGCAAAAAAAATATTTTGAGATAGCAATCAAACATGATATTATGATGATAGCTCGATCGATTTTCTTCAAACTTGGTACATAGTGGTTTTTTATGATTATGCCCACTCGTTTTTTCATTTTGTTTTAGAACCAAAAATAACGGTAGGTACCTGCGATACAATTTTTTTTAGCAAATTAACATAATTGTATTTTTCTCAAAAAAGGCTCGACAACTTTTCTTTAAAAAAAATGTAATAAATTTGAATTAGTAAAGGCTTCCTTTGGGTGGAAAACCATTTTTCAAAAATGGTTTTTAATGGTACCTCCCAAAGAACTTTTTTTTTAATTTTTGATTTTCTTCAAACTGATTTTAATTATTTTGTTTATATAGAAGCTTCCAAAAAATATAAATAGTTTTGTGTACCAATATTTTTGAAAAAATATTTTTTGGATTTTTAAAAAAATTTTCAAATTTTTTTTTGGAAAATCAAATATTTCGAAAACCACATAATCGATTTTTTTGAAGCTCGATACTTAAGAGTTTTTTAATACTATCTAAAGTATTTTTAGAAAAAAATGTACATTTATGAGAAATTACGATACCTTCCATACAGTTAAGAAACCGCAAAGCGAAATATTTGTTTGCTTAAAAACGACTCCTACGATTTTGATTAAACTTTTTTCGTACGATCTACTACCAAAAATTATAAAATTTTGCACTTAACAACTATTAATAGTACCTGTCATAGAACGTTTTTTTTTATTTTGAATTTTTTCGTTATCGGCTAAACGGATTTAGATGAATATTTTTATATACAAATTTCAGATAAGATTAAATAATATTGCATATCAAAATTTTCCAAAAAAAAGTTTTTGAATTTTTAAAAAAAGTTTAAAAATTTTTGTTTTGAAAATTCGATATCTCAAAAACGGGTTGACAATTTTTTTCAAATTTTGATTTAATATACACTTAAATATATACTTTAGATTTGCATAACAAAATTTGTTCTTAAAAATGTTTTAAGAATTTTATATTTATAAAAAATTATTTATTTAAAAACCGCTCCAACGATTTTAAATTTTTTTCCCATAAATCATATTCAATCAAGAATTAAGATGGCATTTTTTTTTCCACCTCAAATTGTCAAAGGAGTTGTTTGTCTTGAACATAAGTGCAATTACGTGCGACCCAGTTGTGCATTTTATTTTTGTTGAACCTAAAAATGTCTTTACGACAGGTGCGCGTAGGCTTAGTAGCATCGATAGTGATTCAATTGATCATATTAGGCAAAGAAAAATTTATCGGTCGCTTATCAAATTACGGAACTTCTGATTCGTTCCCTTTTAATGAAAAGTTTCGCATGCACGTTCAAAGACTCAGGAAATTATAAGAATAAATGGACAACAAATTGCTAAGGAGTTTGGAAAAAAATGTATTTTACAGTTTCCTAAAGCCGTACATTGCATTGGCTTGAATGATGGACAATATCATGCGACGCAGACATGAATGGTGTATCTAAATCCACGGTATGCAAATGTGTTGGACAGATGAACATGAAAACATTTGTGAACGGTAATTTATTTATAGATGGATGCATCGAGGGAGTAGGTACTAGTTAAAATTATTATTGATTCACCAAACGAGTTTGAACCAGCGTATACAGTACCGTACAAAATAGGGTTCGCAATAATTGGATTTCCATATGTGCTATAATGTTACCGAAGTAATTGATATAGGTACTAAATCGGAAGCAGCCTAAACGAAATTTTACTGGTTCGTAATTAAAAAAAAACGTACAAGAAAAGCAATAAGTTTTCTTCAAGGTCAATAGAGACGCCAACGACTTAGTAAATTGTATGTTGGTTTGTGGTCCCGACTGTAAATTTTATGAAGCCTCCTTGTCCATTGAAATGTGACATTGACCTTTCATTTTGGACACGAGAAGTGTTTTTTTTTTAGAAGGTAGTATCGGTGTGACTATAAAACTCAATTTTTGGGGTTGAAAGCTTCCCATTTGGGTCGCCATCTTGAAAAACAGGTTTGCAAAGGGCTTCTACGATATTTTGAGAACCTTAGTAGTCTCACAAAAAAAAATTATTCAAACTTTTTTGTAGAAAAAGAAAATTAAATTCTCTACAATTTATATTAACGTAAGTAAAATTGAAAATAAAGATGTTACAATCAAAAACAGTTGAACTTCTTAAGTTTTCTTAAAAAAATTAATAGAAAAAGTAATTGGCTTTTAGTACTTGTTTTTTCTTTTTAACTAGAACTTCTTTATTCTTCATTTAACGGTAAAAAGTAAATTGTAGAGATTTAATTCTCTATATCAAAAAGAAACAGTTTTTTAGCCTTACGGTTCTTAAGATATCATGGATAGAGGTTGGGTACGAAATCTAGTTACAATAAATAAATAAAAATTTCACAAATCAAAATCTCGCATATATTTTTTAAATTAAACCTCTCAAATCATCTCACGCGAAATTTCAATTTTGCGAGATTTTGATTGAAAAATGTATTCGTTGCAATGCAATTAAATTTTTTGAGATATCCTACCTTGTGCAAAATATGTTAACTCATTTTAGACCACACTGTTTTTTATTAATTGTTACTGTTAATTTTTCCATTTTTCTCAAGAGAACAAGACCAGAGAGAACAGAGAGAACATAGAGATTGTATAGGCATTTGTAATGTGCCATGTTAGTACAGGTAAAATAGGATAAATAAAACAAAAAAAAAATAGTACCATCATGAAACTTGGTGAAAACGTTTCCTGTACTATGAGAATGAAAAATCAAAAGAGTATACAAATATTTCACATGGAAGGGTGTTTTTTTGAGGGGGGGAAGTTGTGGTGTATCAAACAGAAAAATTAACTTTAGTGCAACATTAGCATGTGACACATGTTTTTTAGGTAATTTTAAATGCTGAATCAAATGACACCAAAACCAAGTCGATACGGCCTCCATAAAAAAGTTATTCTCATTTTTATGAAAATATGACTACATTATAAAGCAAAATATTACCGGAAACAAGTTGAAAATAATGGTCAGTCGATGAAACTTGGCATCAATGGTTCATTTGTCATGAAAAGCAATAATAAGAAGAGTCTATTAAAGTATCTGTGGTTAAAGGGTGTTTTTTTTGAGGTTTGGGGTGAGGGTTGGGGTTACTGTGAGATTATTACCATGTGACAAAAATGGTAATTAGTGAAATCTTCAAAATTGTCTGCATTAAAAAAAATGATAATGGAATATGAAAATTCTTGCATTAAAAAAATGATAATGCCACCCAAAATATTTTTACATTAAAAAAAAATTAATGCAAAACCGAAAATGTGAGTCAAATACATATTTTCTGCATTAAAAAAAATTTAATGCAAAATAAAATTTTTTTGCATTAAACAAACATTTAATGAAAACACCAATATTTGCTGCATTAAAAAATAAATCAATAAAATTTGAATATTTCTTGCATTAAAAAAATATTTTCCGCATTAAAAAAATGAAAAATATGAAAAATTTCTTGCATCAAAAAAATTTAAAGTTTGAAAATTTTTTGCATTAAAAAAAAAATATGAACATTTTTTGCATTAAAAAAAAATGTATGAATATTTTGTGTTAAAATTTTTAAATCAGTCAGTAATAGTTGAGGGCATGATTTGGAGGTATATTCTAAGAAAAAAATCATATTGGGGAAAAACTGTATCTCCGCCCGAAGGGATCAATTTCTGTAAAAATTACTTTAAATGCAAAAAAATATTAAAAATTTAAAATCAACGAAAACACGCACAATAATGTGCTATAGCTTTTTTTAAAGCTTGTACTCCATCCTCTTATTTATTTCTTTAAATCAAGTTGCTTAAGTGAAAAGTTTTTGAGAAATTTACCACTTAAACCGGTTTAAACAATTTAATATTAGATCTAAAACAAAATGTAACGCAGCCAAAATTGGCAACTTAATAGTTTTCAACATTAAAGTAGGATTCATAAAAATTTTTTCGTAACAAAACTTTTACTTTAAATTGATGTTTAAAGGAAAATAGGACAAAAGGGTCTACAGGACCAATAACGACGAGACATATGTCGTTGAAAAGGTATTTTTATGAACTACAATAGTTACTATGAGGGCTTACTTCAAATTGCTGTGTGAAAAAAGTTATTCGCTAAATAGAATTGTGTTTTGGTGCATTATTGTATGAATAAAATATATTAAGTATGGGCAAAATTTATGAAAACTGGTCAAACAAATAACAACAATATATATGTCATTGGAAAGGTATTTCCATTACCTACAATACCTTTAATAGCAGTTCATTTCATTTCGAAAACTAACGAATGATTGTGGTTAATTTTAGTGTGAAAAAATGCTTTTTTTTTAGTATGGGCAAAAAGTGTGAACGTAAGTTCAACCAATAACAACGGGACGTATGTCTTTGGGAAGGAAATTTTATGTACTACAATAGTTAATGAGGCAGCTTATTTCAAATGACTGTGTGAAAAAAGTTATTCGCTACTTGTTATCCATGCTCCATAAATTTTATCTGTACCAAAATTCCCTTAAACAGCGAATAACTTTTTCCACACATTGATTTTAAATAAGTTTTTATGGAAATTATTATTGTTCATAAAAATACCTTTTCAACGACATACATATTATTGGTATAGGTAAGACCAGTTTGTATAAATTTGTTCCACACTGAAATGTACCAAAACAAAACCTTGGTTAGTAAATAACTTTTTTCACACAGTGATTTGAAAACTGCTCGTGAATATTGTAATGCATAAAAATACCTTTCCAACGACATACGACTCGTTTTTATTGGTTCCTAGACCACCTTCCATACAGTTTTGCCGATTGTCCTTTAATTTAAATTTTGAAGCCAGAGCCTAAATTTAGCTATTCCAAAAAAATGGACGTTGCAATTTGAAATCTGAAGAAAAAAAAACTATAAACCCGTATTCAAAATACAAACATGATTTTCTGTTTAATAAATGTATTAAATAGAAAATCATGTTTGTATTTTTTCATAACTACATATATCAAATTCATACAATTAATAATGTAAATGTAAATGTTTTTTTTTTTTTTGGAAAATATTGTTTACTTTTTTTGGCAAGCCGAATAAAATTAACTCAATATTGCACATAGATTTTCTGAAAGAGTATACCATTTAAAATTTAAAAATCATTTAAGAAACTCTTGCTTCTTTCAATAAATTTCTCGGAAATTGTTTAACTGAAAATAAATACATTTTCCCCATAAATAGATTAACAAAAATTAAACTCAAAGTAGATCTTACGGAAATACAGCGACACAGCCATAAACCTAGTTTTTATTAATGATTTATTTCAATTTTGATTATGGTTGATGAACAATTCAACTTTCAAAATTCACCTTTTTCACAATTCATTGAGAAAAATAAAATTTGTATTTAACTTACAGAAAGCTGTTACACGCAAAAGCATCCAAAGTGCTTTGCTTGATAATTTGAACTAAGCTGCACTGAGTTGCACTGTCATAGTGGTTGTTACACTTTCGCTATAGATTGCTTTAATTAAAGATTAGGGGAATAGGTAAAGAGGTCTTGGACATTTAGCCAAACTGGATATTATTGCACTTTGATATCTGCAATCTAGAATCTAGTTATTGCAATTGGAATCATTTGTAATGATTTTGTTTTTTTTTTTTTTGTTTTTGCCTTTCAACTTCAAAGTTCAAAACTTGTTCTTATTAAAGTTATTAAAGTTATATTTCAAGTGAATAGAGATTGTATATTATTTTGTCGTTAATTTTATTCTGATGTAATGTGTACCGTTAATAATCTGATCACTGGTCACTTTGATTTGCTTCGTTGAAAAAATTTAGATACTCAACCGGCAAAAATTTTAATTGCTCTAATTACATCCAACCAAACACATATATAGATTCATTCTACTATTGTAGGTTCAGTTTTGGGTAAGATTGTTGTCCTATCCCGGCCAAGCAAATGAATACTGAGCGAGCACACAAAATAAATCCCAGAGATCACTCGGCTAGTTTAAACAATGATGTTTGGGCAATTGTGCTTTGTGCTCTCATCGATGCTATTGTTGATCTTTTTGTATCTATAGATCTATACATACAAGCACACGTGAATATATAATAATTATCTTTTATCAACATGAATTATCGTTAATAGTTTTCATTTTGTCTTACATACTCGTATATACGATTGTATAGCTGATGGTATGTTTTATGAAGGGATCATCTCAGCAATTGATTTGAGGTGTATTTTTTTTGCTGCAGGGTGACTTGTAATTGGATTTGTGGTTTTTTACTTTAAGTGCTTACACATAAAACGTAACTAACGTGTGATAAATACTTGTTGACCTGTTTTGCACCTATAGCTTTTGAAATTGTATCTTTAATTGATTAAAATTACAGTTAAGGTTCAAATTGACAGAAGTAGTTGAGCAAACAAGTTGTGTTAATGTTATAACTTTGTTGACAGATAAAAATCCAAAGCAAATTTAACAAGTTCTTTGGCTTTGTAAATGTTTATGTCACAATAACACAAAAGGTTTGGAAATTTAAGTTGCGAAGTTATTTTTGTATGATAAATTCAACAAAGCGGAAAAAACTAATTTAGGACATCCAAAATATTAGTAGGTACATACATATGTACATCAAAAACGTGTAATGGTAAAAAGTCATAGGAGAAAAATGTTATAGAATTGAAGTGTTACCTTAAATTCTTTTTCAAATCATCAACATTTGTTTTAACCTTTTAGTTAAACTAAAAATCTATAAAAATAAATACTTCCTTTCTTTTTGGAAAACATGAGCTCCCCTGGTAGCGAGTTGACATAGTAAATGAAACAGTCAAATTGTCATTTAGTTTCCTCCAATTGTTAAGCATTTTTTGTAGTTTATTATGTCGTCGGTGCTTCTTTATTTACATTTTGTAATAAAAACCTCAAATACATTTTTTTTTTTCAAAACAACAATTAAGACTAGAACCAAATGAAATCTTTTGATGTTGTGAACTGTTCAAAAGAAAAATTCTTACAGTACTCATTCACTTTAAAGTCAAAACACAATTGACTGCCCTTGCGTGTTTTTTGAAAAAGCCTCCGGTCAACCACAGGTAAATTCAACGAACGAACGAAGATAATTCTGAGATTTTTGTATTCAGCGCCATCTATCGGAAAACTTTTTCTTTATTTATTTTCGTGCACTTCTTACTTCAAAGCAAATATATTTTAGATATTTCAGCAAATTGTTACTTTTTGAGTTATTAGCAAATTTTGAGACTATCGTTTAGCGCCATCTACCGTAAAACTGGAAAACTTTTTATTTTTTGTCCAATTATATCATTTCACAATAAATAGATTGTGTTAGTTTCAACTCATTCAAATGGTTAATTTCAATTCACTGTTAAATAAACTTTGGATTAACTCTTTGATTTAACTCTTTTTATGTTTATTAATTTATTTATATATCTGTGGTGTTTAGGAGAAACATAATAACTCCATTGTAAAATTTGCGTCTTTACGTCCACTCGGGTGAACCGATTTTCTTCTTTGAAACGTAATTTTTCAAACATCATTTCCATAAATATTCCAAATTTGAAGAAAATCGGTAAACACGTTTAAGCCTAGTAAATACTTCCTCGTGAAGTGAACATTCACCAGTGGAGAAAGTGATTTTTTTGACATTGCTCACTGGTACAGACTTTCGAATTTGTTGTGAACGTTTGGCTTTTAAAACCACAATGCCTCCAGTGAAGCATTTTTCTTTTGTAATCGAACTGTCAACTGTTCACCAAGAGTTCCCGTACATTTTGCACGGGAATTGCTCGTGAACGAAAACTCACCACACAGCTTCACGAGCACGTTCACGGATGAAGAAAAATGAAAATTTTGTATGGACGACATGATTCACAAGTATGTACTAGGCTTTAAACTCTTCCTCGATGTGAAGTGGATGTAAAGAGGCCATTTTTAAAATTGATTTTTCATGTTTCTACCAAACACCACAGATATATGTATAAATTTTATTTAATATTTTTTGTTTGCAACTGTGTCAACTTAAAATCAAATAACATTTTCTCAGCAGTCAGATTAACATGCACATTATTTTCAATATACACTCGGGCGTATACGTAACTTTTTTTTTTGGTAAAACTTGAATTCTGGCTAGATTTATTTTGGAGTGCAAGTTTTAAGAAACAAATAGTTAAGACATATAATTACCCTCAAACAACGTATCTGTAAATAAAACAAACACCACATTTAAATGTCTGGTGTTTAATTCGAATAATATCAACATTACCTACATTTTGAAATATGCGACATTCCAGTCAAAAATATATTCTTATTAAGTGGTTTCAATAAGAAAGACTTGGATTTATATACTAAGTAGATTGTATTTTTGTGTTTAATTATAATTGCATAAGATATTCCAATAATTGTAAATAAAACACATGTGTGAAATGAGTAATTCTCAAAGAAAAAAACAAAGCGAGAGATTGAATTCCTCCTTCACAAAAAAAAATAAATATTTCTCATCAAAATATATATTCAATTTGTTAAAAAAAAAACAAATAAGAGCGAATCGTTTCCAAATAAGAAAAAAAAAGAAGAAAAAGCTACAATACCGTGGTTCTTAGCAAAAATCCATTTTGAATCACCATAGTAAGAGCTGATATTGACGAAAATGAAATCTGAGAATCAAAAACAACTACATTATACCTATACTGCTGCATAAAAAGTCAAATAAAAAAAAGTGTTAAGAAAACCGAAAATAATTAGAACAAATAAAAACAAACATAATAATGAATGAATTTAAGCCGAAAATACAAAATTCTACCTAAGAACGTATGTGACAGTTTACACTGACGAGAATGTTAAACATAAGCGTTTAAGTTGAACATATAAATATTTAACTTTTGTATGAGCAAACGGCTCTAAAAAAGTTCTATCAGAGCAATTGCTTCCAATAATTATAGAGCGATTAACTTCTGATAATAAGTTTATTTCCAAGAATAACTACAGGTTTATATAATAATCAAACAAAATTGAGATGTCTTCAACTCCTCCGATAAATTCTGGTTTAGAGCCGCTGAGACATAATTTTCGTGAATAGAATCCTAATTAGAAGTGGCCTTCAGTATTTTCTGTAGGTATTTTTATAGTCAGTAAGAATGACAAGATATACTTTTTGAAGATTTATAACTTTCTCGCACGAGGCCCCTGTTTTAGGTAGCTGCAAATTGATTGGCAGACCTTCAGTGTAAAAAAAGGACTAATTGATAAGATAACCAAGGAACTGAAACAGATAATGGTGTTTTGCAAGAAAATGATCGCTATATACATACATGATAAGTATTGTAGCTTTATTTGTGCATGACATAGCTTTCTTTTTAACATCCGAATTCAATTGAAGCCTCAATTGTAGAACTGCATGAATCCAAAGAGCTTTGAATAAAATTTCAGAGTAAAAGTATCTTGTCATGTTTAGACTGTAACTCAACAAAAAAATTATTAAAAATTGATTGTAAAAGTTAATCTTCGTTAAATGTCTTCACATCAACAAAACTGACGTTTCAATTATTATCATTAAGCCGAGCTATAGAAAATGAATTTTTTAAAGTTAATGAAAGGTCACACAGAGAATATTTAAAACTTCTCCATCATTTATAATCTTTCTTGTGCTTGAATTCTAGTTGAACTAAGAGGAGGTGAGCTTTAAAATAATTTACAGGAACTGGCTACTTCGAAAGATATTCCAAACTAATGATTTATAAAAAAAAAATTTAACTACAAGTAAGGGACCAAAGCAGTATGGATGAACTTTATCGATCAAAGTCTCCTAAATCGGATGTTTAAAAAAGCTTGGAAACTTGTCTTTTTTTTCATCTTTCGAGATTTTGGCGTGATTAAAGGACAAACTTTTGACGAAACAAACCTTCCATTTTCATTGATTTAATCCTCACAATTTTATAAGTACCAGGCTCATGGTGATGTCGTTTTTCGACATTTCCACGAAAAAATCAAATTCCTGAAAGGAATAGGCTAAGCTGATAGTTGATTGTCAATATTTTGTTCTATCTATAGGGTAACAATATAGACAGCAATTGTCAAAACGACAATCGTTTAGTCGGGCGATCGCTTTAGTCTTATGCAATATGGGTCCAGGTACAATTTTATGCCTTTATATTAATGTCTATTTTCAAAAATTAAACAAAACCTCAATTCGTTGTAAAATAATTGGGCCTTATGAATAAACAAAAAGCTTAAGCTAAAACTTGAATTTTAAGTTAAAGCAAGGTTTTGTGTGATTAAAAACAAGCTTTAGCTAGCAACTAAATGATGTTTTCTAGTAATAGCTTTTTTAAAATAGCCAAAGTTAAGTTCATGTAGCTATTGCTTGTTTTTCCAGCTTAAGCTCCGATTTTTGTGAATTTTTGTAATATACGAAAAGAAGAGGAAGAGGTTCATTCATTCTTATATTTTGTCATAATTTGCAAAATGGTGTCAATACTGTCGTTGACAGTTTAGTGCCAAAATAAACCTCAGTTTTGAAATCATTCATAAGACGAAAGATGTTGTAAATGCATTGTAAGAAAACTGAAGATGATAATGAAAGCTTGCCAGTCCTGTAATCCCGGAATTTGTTAGAATCATGGTGAGAGGATATCCCGGTATCAGAGGGCAAATGGAATGGCAATTTGATAACAGACTATGTGCATTACACAATTTTAAGTTTGTAAAATATTTAGTTAAGTTTTTTTTTATTTCTACATTTTCTTTACTTGCATACATACATAGGTAAGTACATGGTAAAAAAATCGAACTCGAGATTTTGATCAAACTTATTGTTATAACGATGATAGAAAAAGCGAAAAAAGTTGGTCTCACAATTCTGTCTGTCTGTCCGTTGAGCTACAGCCTAAACCGCTGGATCAATTTTCTTCAAACTTGGTACAAAGTAGTTTTTGTTGATTATCCACAGATATTTTTAAAATTTTTTTTTAGAACCAAAAATAACGGTACCTGCCGTACAATTTTTTTTTGAAATTTTACATAATCGTATTTTTCTCAAAAACGCCTCCACAATTTTTCTTAAAAAATGAATTACTTTTAGTAAAATCTACCTTTGGAAAGCGTTGTTCAAAAAACAGTTGTTGTTGTTGGGAAGTACGATGTCTTTTTGTATTCTCGATTTTCTACTTCGAAACGGTAAGACTGGTGTTTTACTCAGAGCTTCCAAATAATATACAAAATATTGTCCACCAAAATTTAAAAAACAAATAATTTTTAAAAAATGTTTCAATTTTTTTTTTTGAAAATCAAATATTTCGAAAACGACATTATCAATTTTTTTGAAACTCGATACGAAAGAGTTTTTTTTTAATACTTTCTAAAATATTTTAAGGAAAAAATTTGTCCTTCATGCCAAAATAATCCAAAAGTTACAAAACCATTAAGGAAAATATATTTTTTTCTCAAAACCGGCTCCTACGATTTTGATAAAACTTTTTCCGTACCTATGCTGAAATTAGTGCAATCTACTCCTAGACTTACACTTAGTATTATTAGTAGTATCTCTCATAGAAAGTATTTTTTATTTTGAATTTGTTCACTATCAGCTGAACGGATCTAGATCATTTTTGTATATACAAAATAATATTACATATCAAAATTTTCAAAAAAGTAATTTTTTAATTTTTATAAAAAATTTCAAATTATTTTTTTTAAGTTTTGGTTTCATATGCTAATAAATAAATACTTAAGATTTGCATACTTAAAAATTTCCTTAAACATTTTTTAAGAATTTGATATCAGTATGTATACAGAATTATTTTGTTTTTTTAATCCGCTCCAACGATTTCAAAATTTTTGTCCATATAATCTTATACCTCAAACTATCAAAAGACTTGGTAAATCTAATTTAAATATAGTATTTCATGCTTTTAAAATTGTTCTTTCCATGTCATTTTATAGAAAATTCCTAAGCCTATTTAACATAATGAGCAGGTACGTACAACCCAGTCATGCATTTAATTTTTATTTAAAAAAATGAATAAATGCTTGAAAGTAAACACTTTTGAAAAATTCGTATTATTTTTGAAATGAGCTTGTATACCAACCATAAATAGTGAAAAAGTTTTAAAAACCAAATATTTTTTGAAATTTAGTCTTATAGCATACTTGTAGTTCATTTCCAAAACTATACAAATTAAAAATTAACATATTTACGGTCCAAATACAAAAACTGAAATAAGGCCCTAACACGCCGATTCCCCAGGGATGTCCAATATTGTAACCACAATCCAATCAACAATCAGCTGATTTTTTCTGGCCGGGCAGATTATGTCATATTGTTTTCTTTTTCTGTCATAACTACTTCTATCTTTAACAATAATATTTAGCTCGAGACACAACGAAAATCAGAAAAAAACTCACACACACGTGAAACGTCAAATCTCATGGCTAAGCTTTGAACAGCGTTCATGCCGTGTTCAAAAGTTGTTTTTTTTTTTTTTTTTTTTTTTTTTTTTTACACTTCAGATTCTTAGATGTAGTGAGCTTAGAGCAAGCTACCACCTACAATCAGAGGCTCATCATAAGTTTTCTTCGACATGTCGTCGACAAGACGTGAATTTTTCTGCCTCCATTGGATTTTTTCTGGACATGTTCATAGTCCAAGCATGGCTCATGTCTAGTGAAGCCGGCATGTAAAAATGGAAAAATACCCCAAAATTTAATAATTATCCTTCTTTGTTGTACATTTTTGGCCCTTAATTCCTATGTAATTTCGTCAAGCCAAAAATATCAACAAGGATTGTTCTTTCTTTCTACCTATCTTTTGCGAAAAGAAATAAAGAACTTTATTCACTTCCTATTTTTATAAGCATATACAAATGTCAGCTATTAGGAGTTGTAGTTCCTCTTTTAATTAAAATACATATACCTACAGCCATTTTAATATTCCCTTAAATAAGTAAGTAACAACATCCACATAGAAATCGTTGAGGTAATAAGTCACAAAGCTTATCCTTCATGTGCTGTCGTGCCAGTAAATTTATTTATTGTTTTTTTTTCTATTTTTTTTTTAATTAGTTTTTTTTAATTAGATATGGGTGATTCCATAGAAAACGACCCTTTACGAAAAATCACAAAATATGATTTAGAATTGAAAAAACGACCGTTAGACGGTTTTAAAAGATTGCATGTTTCATTTTAAAAGTGAAATTATCAATAATTTTTTTTATCGCCGCTTATTTCGCAGCTCGAACCACTTTGCAAAATAGGTCTCCAAAAGTCACTTTTTGTTATCAGAAGCTCAAAACCCTATTTTCAATAATTAATTGTTTCAAAATTTGAGAACTGGTGGTTATTTGCCCTTATGAAAACTCTAAGCATGTTTTCGTGTCATTTAATTATTCAATAGTAAATACAATTTTAGTTTTTAGGCAGTTGATTCATAAAGTGGTTAGTGTCACGCCCGTAACAAAAAAAAAATTATGTTTCATTACTAGAAGAAAAAAATTTGTTTCAATGTGATAATTTGGGGAAAAAAGGAAAATACTATGATCTACTGTCAGACAAAATTTCAAGACGTTAAAATTAATACTGACCACGTATTTAAAATTTTAAGCCTATGTCACACCCGTAACAGGTTGGCATTTCAAATCATAATCTTTCTGTTTTTCAACTCAATTTTAGTTTTGTTGCTTTTAGATATGAAATTCATGACGTAGAGATAAAATTCTAAGAAAATCTACTTTAAATATGATTTGAATCGGCTTTAAGTGAAAGATTTCCCTATTTTAAAAGAAAATGGAAAAATTCTCATTGAAGTGACAAAACTATTCACTTTTCAGTGAGAAAAACTTAATTTTTCTAGAAAAAGTGTTTCTGATATCATGTGAGAAATGATTATACATCGATGACAACAATTTCCCGTCAAAATATAGTATATTATATTGTTTTAAGGCATACAAATCATGCTCGGTCACACCCGTAACGATGACCTGTCACACCCGTAACGTTTTCAATTAGAAATTTTGTATAGTTTTTCGTAGCTTTGGTTCTCATTTCTTAACTGAAACTGAAGATCAACTATCTAGGTTAATATTTGCAAAAGAATGATACAAACTTTTCATGCAATATTTTACACCACATGGAAATTAGATATCTTAATCGCAAATCACCAGTTTTCTAAGGTCACACCCGTAACGCAACCAAATTGCATCCTATAACTGAACCACTAATTTTTCATACTTTAGTATACAATTTTTTTAAAAGGGCTTCAGGTGTCCTATAGAATAGTAAAGTAATTATTTATAAATTGGGAATAGTATGTGAATAATTAATAAAATATGGAGTCTCACTGTCACACCCGTAACGATGGAAACACCCATATTTTTTAAATGAATTTTCAACGTGAATTTTAAAATAAATCTTTCAAAATATTCTTTTTTATTTAAAGAAAGTTCAATATCTTTAAAAAAAAGTCTAGAGATCTCTCTAGAGGTTTATTTGATCAAAACTACTATTGAAAAAAAAAATTCAATTTGTATATTTTATTTGTTTATTGTTCAAAAAAAAAACTAAAATGTTATTAAGATTTTTTTAGATTTCATTATACTTTAAGAAAATAAAAAGACTAAACAATCAGATATATGTATGCATGGTATTGTATACTAATAAGATTTTTAACTTTGATCATCATGCTACTCATTAGCTTTTTAATTAAGAAAATTTCAAAAAAATCATTCATTTATTTGTATTTTTTGTATTTGTACTGTACAGTTACTAAGTTAAAATTAAATTATAATGATAAATCATCTCGTTACAAATACACTCATTATAAAAGAACATTATGCACCTTAAGCTAGCTAAAGCTTAATTTCTTTATTCATGTGTTGAAAAACAAATTTCGCATGAAATATAGTTTCCTAAATATAATTTTTATAAATTACTTTTACGTTTTTGAAAAAAAAAAATAAAAACCGACCTCGTATACGAAGATTGAGATATTTTTGAAAATGAATTTACTCTCTCTCTCACCACATAGCCTTTTTTTATTCCCAGCTGAAATCCGCCCACGACTTAACGAACTTATTATATTTCGAACATAAATAAATGAAAAAAAAATCGAAGAAAAAAAAATAGAAAGGAAGAAAAGAGAAATAAAAAAAAATATCTGACTTCATTGCAAAAAAAAGAAGAAAAATACTAAAAACAACAAACATAAAATGTCACCTAAAAACAAAATATAATATGAATTGAATATTCTTCATAATACTATGATGTTGTAGATTATTATTATTCAAACCAACAAAATGATTTACACTAAAATAACAGTAATGAATACTTTGTGTGTTGAAAAAAGAAATACATTTAAAAAAAAATACAGTAAGAAATTACCATTCGATGAATATGATAATAATGAACGAAAGCGAAAGTTGAATATGGTTTTGTAGAAGTACACGATATATTTTTTTTTTTTCATTAAAAAAAAATGACATCCACCATGAAAAAAAAATTAAATATTAACGTTTAAGACAGAGGTAAGGCATTTAGGGCAGAACAGAAATTATTACCCATTACTGGAGCCATACAAGCAAGAAACCTTGTCAATGAAGTAGCTGGTGCTAGAAATTCAGCAATTCCTGGAAAAATATTTAGGTACAAATGTGGTAAATATTACATTAAACAAATAATGTTGCTATAATGGCAACACTGTCTGATTATTGATCTCCAGAAAAACTATGTTGAAAACACCTAAGTGAATTTTAATTATTTCACAAACATTATTGTCAGTTTCAGCCGAGGAATATTCTGCCTTGAGTTTTGCTCAAAGCTTTCCTTCATTTTAGAACATATTATTTCCTTTGTTGCACACTTTTTTTGGGCAAAATACGACGCTTTTTACACAATTTAAAATGCCACTACGGACATTTTTTGTGCAAAAATCACAATTTTGTTTAACTTTAAAATTTTGGGTGCTTACAAATTAAACAGTGAATTTTTTTTCAGAGAGAACTCTAAGGGAAAATACTTGCTAATATTCAAGGCTTTAAAAACCTTTTTTTTGAACACAACATGCTTTTGTGTTGCAGGTACCAATTTAATAAAATGAACATGTTTAAAGCACTTCCTAGTGTATCAATAATAATTTATAAGAAAATTATTTTTCTGATTGACATATGTAGGTATAATTTTGCAATATTGTTGCAATAAGGCAGCCTTATTCATAAAAGCATTTTAGCGACTGCGTAAAGTTACAGTGCCTCAAAACGTTATTCATAAAAGTTATTTGACGTTGAATGGAGCCATTTTAAGATAATCGCGTTAAGAGTTTGTAAGTTGAATAGTGACTTCATAAGAATATTTAAGTATGACATTTAAACGTAATAGATTTCTCTTTTTTTGTACTATAATTGCATTGTAACTGAAATGAGTCGGAAAATGTGTTATGACTAAAGATTTACGAAACGTTCAATAGAGCCTTAATAAGGAATTATACACTGCGTAACTATTCACTCGTTGAGAGGTGCTTCAATTTATTCTAATAAATACGGGTGAGGGAATCTAGTTCAGGCCTAATTTTGTCAAATAAGCTTAAATTCACAAATTATAAGAAAAAGTGTAAATATTAAGCTTGTAAAGTTTGAAATGTGCAGCTTACCAGCTCCTGATGAGGTTAATATTTATTAAAATCGTAGAAATGATTTTCTTATCGAAAATAAAAAATATACATTTTGTAAATTTGTTAGCTTTTTCATCATTTATAGACAAACTGTGTTAACTTTTTCGAACTTTGAAAGGCTGTAACCTGGTGTACTTTATTTTGGTAAATATTCTGTCAAAGCTTCAATATTGTTAAATATTTATTAGTTGATAAATCACACTTGTAGATGGGAATAGCTTTAAGTATGTAAATACAAGTACAGGTAAATACTCTTTACCTTCTCGTGACTGAAAGGTAATTTGCGTAACGACGAACCTATTACTAACTTAAGTTTACAAAGCTTCGTTTTTTTTTGTTGTTTCTATAGATATTATTTCTTCTTTATAAGCTATAGAGTACCTGTTAAAGTTAAATTATTCAATGTAAATATTTTTGATTGTCTAGCAGAGGAAGTCATTTTTATCTCATATTTGCAATTGTTTTTTCTTCTTTTTTTTGTATTTTTGTTTACATTTCCGATTACACTTTTCATAAACTATTCATACAAAAATGACCAACAACTGCAGTTGATTATTATCTCATAAATAAAAATATCTACATTGTATATAGACAATCTATGTATAAATATATGAAAATACCTTCAACTATATTTTCGTCTTGTTTTGACACATTTTTGTTATCCATTATGAAGTCTGGAGATTTTTTCACTTAATATATTTTTTTTTAATAATTTGTACGCACTAAAAACTTTTTGTTTGAATTGAAAATTAACAAATAAAAATAAGTTGTATATTTTTTTTTTCTAGAATTCGTCACATTTATTATTACACAGAGACATCATCACTTGCATTTGTCTTACACGAGCACTTTGTATATTTGTAGAATTTCAATTTTATTTAAATTTTCAAGAAAATTTCCCTCGGACAATATTAATTTTTTTTTCTTTTTTTTTAATTTAATATTTTTCACCTTAGCAGCATTTAGGGAGCATTCGGCGTGTAAACTCGCGCTTCTCAACGGAATCGGATTCGTTCTATCACTGGTGGTTAAGTTGGGTGGTTTTTTGATTTGGCCCCAAGTAAGTAGCCCCCAACGTCGATGTTGACGGTGGTGTGTATAGTATTAGTATCGTGATGCCGGTGGTGTGTCACGTCGTTGTCGCCGAGAGTAAAAATGATTTTTTTTTTTCAAATTTTATTTGTAAGGTGCCTCTGATAGTTCAGCGTAGATAAATATCTCTTTACATATAAAATCAACATCAACACTTCGCGCTAAACTTATGGGTAGATTGAATTTATATATTTTTCGCGCAGTGAGTAAACTGAATAATCAGTATTTAAAGATAGATGAAGACTGAAAGACCAAATACACTTAGCCGTCTTCGTATCCCGTTTGTTTTTGGAAAGAGATACAATGGCCAACACTGCTGCCGCCGCCATCGTCGCCGATGGCTGATCATGTAGAATAGCGCGTACGTAGGTTTAGATTGGATACACACTACACATAGGAGGGAATATCTTCCTTTTTTTTATTTGTTTATTTTTTTTTTTTTTATTTAATTGTAATATTATTTACTTAATTATAGATTTTCTTAAATTAAGCTTGATCAAGCAATGTGTTTCTCTTTCTTTATATTTTTATTTTTTTTTTATTTCGTCGTCTACATATGAGATGATTTTTTGAGATTTAAGAAAAAAATAACAAGCATTTTACAATTAATTTAATATTTTATAAATATAATAAGAGGATGTTTATGTATTTTTAAAGTGACTGATAGCACATGCATTTCCTGTTCATTATTCTCACATTAGGCTAGTAAGTGTCGACATGAAGGGGATGAAAAGATGCACATTAAGTTGCAAGAAAGAGGTGATTTTTTTTACATTTTTGAAGATTTTTTTTTTTTTAATCTAGCTTAAGTGGATTTGTGAGTGTGATAGTCGGAATAGACATTTGCTAAGACTCCGTCAAACTATAGTCTTTATGAAAATATTTTACAAGCAAAAAATAGAAAAGCTTCAAAGTATTCATATAGAAAATTGAAAAGAAAGTAATTTTCACTTATCATATATTAGGGTGGTACAAAAATCACTTTTTGTTATTTTATGATTGGCTCACCATATAACTTTGTTACCTCTATCAATCGTGTTATCAGAACAAAACTTAAACATCATACGTATAATTGAAAAGGGTGCTCAAGCGGCTTAGCTTTCCTAGAAAATCCCCTGTATAAATGTGTAAACTGGGTCTCCCCTAAAGAAAAAAATGTATGTGGAGAAATTGTACAGCCCCCCCCCCCCCCTCCTTGAGGCAAAAAACTGACCTAAAAAGGATAATAAACTATTTAGACCCAACTAAAGCACACACAACTGTGCTATAATTTTTTTTTAAATGGTGGGTCTTTCATTTTAGACCGCCTTAATATACATCACAGATATGTACATGATTCACATAAAGCAATAAAAGCTAGAGCAAGTAAATTTGATTAAGAAAATAAAAAAAATTCGAAAAATACTGATTTATACTTTTTTACTCCGCCTAAGAAATTTAAAATAAATCAATTTTTTAAAGGAAGCAAGATGTGGGCAAATTCTGTCCGAAGAGAAAATGCAGGAAGTGTTTATCTTAATGCCTTTTAAATCAATAAAATCAAATTTAATGTGTTTTTGATCAATTACAGTTTGAACGAGTAATGAGTTGGAATGTATGTTTGCATGCTTCTTAATACCGATTAAAATTATTTTTGTAAGAAAATAGTTGTTTTCGATTTTTTTTTCTTTTTTCAAAAAACTTAAATATGTAGGTACATAGAAAATAAATTTGTATTTTTTAACAGAAACCAATTTTTTTCAAGGGTTTTAATTTTAAGTGTGTTCTGAATTGGAATCTGAAGTCAGAAATATTTTTTAGAAATATTCACGTTTTTGAGATATTGCCGTTTGAAAATTGAAGAGAAAAAATATTTTTTCGCTGTTTCTGAGGTTATGTTAGAACATAAGGTATATTATTTCAACAAAATTTGTAACGGTGTCTGAAAAAACTATACTTCTTCTTTTTAATTATATTTTCGAGAAATCAGCAACGATTCATCAAGAATTTTCTTAATTCTTATTTTGTTTGAAGTTTGCTCATCACTTAATGCAAGTTTGCGATGCTAAACGGGATGCCAAAATTCCGAATTGAAAATAAAGAGAATCCCGAATGCCAAAATCTCGAATGGAAAAAATCCCGAATGCCAAAATTCCGAATGGCTGAGAACTGTTTTTAGGACTAAAAATCACCTCTGGGATTTTATACCCTGTTATAATACTTTAATCATAGTTAATCAATTTTTGAAAAAAAAGGGTAATAGATAATTTTTGAAATTATACCCCTCTATTTCCCATTTTGTTTTCGTCGTCTTGTTGGAGACGAACTAAAAATTAATTTCGCACCAGTAGAGTTCTAGGCCTTAAGAACAAAAAATTGCTTAAGAGAAACTAATTAAGAACTCATTGGAACTTGTCAATTTTTAAGTCTTGAACGCTCCAGCAGCTTAGTATACAGATGATGCGAAACGAAATATTTAGCTGCTCTCGGGCACGACAGCAAAATGCTCCGAAAAACTGCGGAAAATATATGTACATGGAGTGTTCCATCAATTGCAAAAATAAGAATAAAAACAAAACGCAACAAAATAACAGACAGCCATTCTGCACTGAAAGAAAGAACAACAACAAAAAATCATGAAGAAGCTCAAATATCATTTTCCACACACAATAAATGGTTCGGGCAATTGATTCTGTATGAAAATAGAGTGGAGTGCTGCAATTACATAGGTCTACAAATATCAGTTTACTTTTTGACACCACAAGTGAAGAATGTTTCTGAGCTTATTTTTTTGGGTGCTGAGCTCAAATTCATCATCCATTTTTCGCTTTCAACTCGGGTTTTCGAGATATTATCGTTATAACATTAAAAAATTATAGTTTTTTTGCCATTCTTGAGGTTATGTAAGAATGAGAGGTGATTTTTTTCAATAAATCTAATCACTAATCTTTTTCTTCAAAATTTAGTTAAAATCTTTTCAATATCCTTGTCCGAGGTATCCTTAGTTAAATGTAAGCCTTCAAAGTTTTTTCACTATTTTTAAGGTTGTGTAACCACCCTATATACATATTTGTGGTCAACAAAAATTTGTAACGGTATCTAACGGTTCTCTAGTTCCAAATTCAGATCCAATATAATTTGCTTTCTCTGAGAAATCCCTTTTTGAAATGTATGTGTTAAGCATATTAAACGGCCTTTACCCATTATTATTAAATTTTGTAAGGACAGGTGAAGACTAACAATTAACTAAAGATTTTTCGAAGACTATTTTCGAAATTATTTGAACTGAATTTTGAAGAAGAAGATTAGTATTTTCTGGATTGTGTAGTTTTTTTTAATTAACAGCTCGTTGGAATATCTCAAAACCCAGGGCACCAAACATTATTTTTAAAATGAGTCTTACCGGCCCGTGTCAAAACCCATGCAAACCTGTGTTAAGCCTAGCACGCTGCTGATGCAAAACGAAAAATCCCATACAAAAATAACACAACGAAATCATAAAGTAAAAATTTAGTCCTACTTTTCTTTCTGCAGTACGCTGTTCGATGAGCGAAATTGATAATTGTAACAGATTATTTGGAGAAGTCTACACTCTTTTTTTCACACACAACTAATAACCCATTTATTGTGTGCGAAAACATGACATTTGTGTTTTTTCGTGTTTATTTTTGTTCTTCTTTTCATTACCGCATGGTTGCTTGTGATTTGTTTGCATTTTACATGTGTTTTAATTTTTTGAACTTGTGCAACTGTCAATGAATATTTTTCCGCTTCATTTTCGTAAGCATTTCGTTGTCTTGTTGGAGATCAACTAAAAATATCGTTTCGCATAAGCAGAGTACTAGGCTTAATCAATTTAATTGCAGAACGAAATTTTCGTTTATGATTTCGTTAGATCTGTTTTGCATGGAATTTATCAATTGCATCACCTGCTTACTAGGCTTGATGTGCACAAATCGAATACAAAAATAACATAATGAAATCATCAACAAAAATTTTGTTCTGCTTTTCACTCTACAGTACGCTGTTTGACTAGTGAAAATAATAATTGTAGCAGATTATTTTGAGAAGTTTCCACTTTTTTCTTCGTACAACTGATAAGCGATATGAGTTCAATAGTGTTTTTTTTCTTTCATTACACCATTGTTTTCTGTGATTTGTTGATTTTGTTATTACTTTAAATTTTGCGCTCTGCCGCTAATATAGTAGTATTGGTCTTGAAATTTTGAAAATACTATTGCTTATATTATAAGTTGTTAAAGGTCCTTCTTAACCATTAGCGAAAAATTTTAGTTGAATTAGTAGGATGTTAGAACTATTTTAGTATAAAGCCTAGTACGCTACTGCTGTGAAACAAAAATTATCTGGGGTCTCCAACTCGAGAACGAAATCAAAAACAAATTAATTGCGAAAAAAATATGGAGAGTTTTATCAGAAAGATGTCAAAATAATAACAACAAAAAAAAAACAAAAAAAATCTTAAGTCAATTTTTTTCTCATTTGATGTGAATTCTTTTTTTTTATCGTGTCGGCCGTTGTGGTGCTAAGGGTTCAAAATAATTGTGTTCCTCAGTTCGTTTCGCCGGTATTTTCTTCCATTTTCATTTTCAAATAAAATTAAATAGCAACATATAACAAACTGTCAAATTTTCGTCTGTATAATTGTTACGATCAATTAATTGTGTACGAAAAATAAGTGGAGACTAGGATCTAGTAATCTATTACGATTTTCTTTTTTATTGTCATTTCGCTATCAAGCTGCGTACTAGACCACAAAAATCACTTAGAAATGTTTCGTTTATAATTTCGTTGTGTCAATTTATGTATTAATAAGACACTCACCAATACCCCTCTACAAGTATCCGTTATTTTTTTGCAGCACCGTACGAATCGTAAGGTCCCCTAAGGAATTATTTGCTGTATGTTGGCAACTTTGTTACACTATATCTAGAACATTTTTTGTTTCACAGAAAATCTGAATATACAAAAATAAAGGAAATCAGATACTCTTCAAAAAATATTCAATAATTTTTTGTTCAGACGTACAAGAGGCGAGATAAACGCTAAAAACCATGTTTTACAAACATAATTTGACAGTTTTTCGACAATAACTTTTCATGGTAAAGAGATGTCAAAAATAATTGTGTTTTAGAAAACACTTTTTCAAAATGGCGGACAACGCAACATCACCTACCAGTTAGACTGCCTTTCGAAAATCTAAGGAGTTAGAGTAAATATATGTATATACAAAAAACTATCCATACTAAAATTACTTCTTTTTTTGACGTTGCTAGCTCTCGTACTAATAACCTTGCACCAATTTTGAAAATTTTAATCTTATTAAGTGTCAAACTACCTTTTAACATTTTACTAATATGTTGTTATAAATTATAATCATCGAATAGGTGTCTATTTAAACTTTTTTTAGTATCGTTACAAGCTTCATAATGACACGTTTGCATATCAAAATATTCAAAAATTTGTGTTTGCCTAGTTTATTGCCCAGACTGTCATTTCTTTAGGCGTGTTCAGCGGCAATTTAACTAAAAAAAAAAGACATTTCTTGTTAAAAATTGTCTAATGCTATGTTTCCACTAAAGGCTTATCTCAGTTCAGATTTAATAAATCTATTTGGTGTTTCCACCGCACAAAAGGATTTAAAAAGGATTTACTTTGACAGCCCCTTTTTAAATGCAAATGGTGTTGCATTTTTTCTAATAAAGGGGAAGTAAGATAGAATGTTTCCTCTGTGAAGAACTGAATTCAGCCATAAATGAATCCTTCAGCGCCGTACAGGAATAGATAAGTTTGATTTGTAAAAGTATTTGTCCTAGGAAGATTTAACAAGATTAATTTCTAATCTTCAAGATTTGCGAAATAAATTTGTATGGTAAATCTTCAAGATTAAAAGGAGAATCTTATTAAATCTCAGATTAGCGATAGGTGGAAATGTAGCATAAGATTAATAAATAGTTTTAGTAGAATGATTTAAAATTAGCAAATGGCTAGACATCAAGTAAATATTTTAACACTTAGTTGTTGCAAGTGAAGGGAGAGTCGAGTGGTCTAAGAATAAACAGCAAAAAGACAAAAATAATACTCACAGGCCGCTCCACAAAGCAGCGTATTTTTCTACAGGAGACGCCAGTTGAAGTAGTGGAACAGTTTAACTACCTTGGCAGTATTGTTTCTGCAAACGGTGGTACGGATCTGGACGTTAAAAGTAGAATAAATAAAGCTCGTGCTGCCTTCGGTACTCTGTCCCCAATCTGGAAATCAAGTCAAATCTCCTTACGCACTAAGTTGAGATTCTTCGAATCCAATTTCAAATCCGTGCTGTTATATGCTTGTGAAACCTGGAAAGTCACGTCTATCATTTCGAAGAAATGGCAGGCTTTTTTGAATCGCTGTCTTCGCCAAATCCTAAAGATTCGCTGGCCACAAATAATATCAAATGAGGAATTGTGGCGCAGGACAAGTCAAGAGCGGCTGGACGTCGACATAAGAAAGCGTAAATGGCGTTGGATTGGTCACACACTGAGGAAACCAAACGATGAAATTGCAAAGCAGTCATTTGAATGGAATCCTCAGGGTGCACGGCCGGCGGGTTGGAAGACCAAGAACAACATGGAAATCAACTGTCTTAGCGGAAGCAGAATCCCAGAGAAAGACGTGGCCACAGCTAAAGTACCTTGCAGCAGACCGTGAAGGATGGAGACGCTTTGTTGACGCCCTATGCCCCAGCCGGGGTTACAGGACACGATGATAGTTGTTTAAAAAAACGCCAAAGCAATCACAAAAGATCCGCTTGAAATCTTTCTCTTTTCCATACATCAACCAAGTCTTAACAAGAAGATCATGGCAAAAATGCAAAGAAAAGACTTGTTAATTAAAAAAGTAGACTTAAACTTGACAGAGACTAGAACAAGCTCTGTGGAATGATGTGCTACAAATATGACTGTCACATGATGTCATATATCTCTATTTGTTTCAACTGATGTAATAGCTATAATCTATAAAATAATATGATTAGGAAAATTGTTCGGTACATTTTTCTCCTTAAATACTCCACGGAAGTGCATGAACTATATATAGTTGAAAAGGTCCCTATGTAGCCGTTAAGGTAGGTAACGGTTATTTGAGTATTGAGTTTTATCTTTTTAAAGCTTGGGCTAAGAAGTATGAAATTTTGAGAGATTATGACAATTTATTGATGGAAAAAAATTCTATTTTGTTACCAAAAGCAAACTCTTTTAATTTTTGTTTTGAACTTTTGATCACCTTTTTATGTTTGATTTCTATGTGTACTGCTGGGCGAATCTAAGACACCATTCATCAATAAAAAATCATTTATTTTATATCTGAGTTATCACCTTAAACTGCAAGGGCACAATTGATGGGTCAAAAGTTCAGATTAATAATTGTATGTGGGCTTTTTGGTATATTATGGTGGATAAGCAGTTCTCAATCGGTTTGTAGATTCGTATTTCACTTAAAGGGAGTTGAAAAGTCCATATTGAAAAAAAGCTTATGGCTCTACATTAAAACGTTTGAGTAAAATATCACAAAAGTCAAAATCTAACTTAGATATTGTGATATGTTCAAGTACTAATTGCATAAAGCCTTCTGAACCCTTTTACTTGCATTATATTCCAAACAAATTATAAAGAAAAAAGCATCTTTGGCTACTTTCGATTAGAAATATTTCGCAATTAAAAGGCTAAATTAAGTGTTTTAAGTTCTACTCGTAGCTACTTATTATTGACAATCTTATAAAGATAAGTGCACTTCCCTATTTATAATATTCCCATCATACTGGCAACTCGGTACGTGCAAATATAAAAACCAATAAATAACTAGTAGGTACCAGAAACGTTCAATATGTGTGCAATTGTTTGGCGCTCGCACGGATCATTTAGTATATACTTAGGTATATTTTTAAAAGTGTATATTCACGACTAACTTAAATTTAGATTAACTCAATTGTGCGGTGTAGCTTGTCTTTAAAATGCGAATCTATTTACATGTTAATAGGATTCATTAAATCACACAATACCGCTATAAAGAGAGGAGACTTTGACCGGAATAAAATGTTATAAAGGACAGAAGATATACGTAGGTATACGACAATTGATTTGGGGTTGAGTATTTAAAGCGAAATTCCTTCACCGTCGTCGGTTGGTTGTCGTCAAAATAAAACAAATAATATAAAAAATTTAGAATTCTTTTTTTCCTTGCATCAAAATTAAATAAAGATAAAAAACACTTTACTTAAAAATGAATATCACCTGTGTTTCAGATATTTATAGACATAATATCTATATATTTTTTTTTTCTTTTCATATCTATAGAAGTGTTATAAAAAGAAACAATTCCAGCAACTATAACTATGTCACGAGAGCCTAGTTAGGAGAAGAGTAGTGTCATTCAAATGATAATCATAGCCTATTGTTATAGGTATTGATTTTTGGAGGCAAAAAAAAAATAAAATAAAACAAACCCAAAAGGAAAGAAAACTCAATAGCTCTAAAAAAAGAAACAACATTTGTTCAAGCTACAAACTCAATTATTTTCTATCTTCTCACGATATATTTTTCTTCCTTATTGATGTGATTTTTTCGTAATTTTCTTCAGATTAACATATTTTAAGTACAAACTTACTTGTTACTCGACGAATTTTCACCGATAAATATGAAAACAATTCACCAAACATTTTTTTCTTCACAAAATCACTTTGATTAAACAAAAAAAAAAATTCGATTTCCTGGATTTGGGAGGGAAGAATTACAGCATATTCCGGTTTTAAATCTTAATCAACTTACTCCCACTCACAAGGAGCAGCGAAAAATGCATTTTTCCGAGGATGACACAAGCACTTTACGTCAGTGAAAGTACTAATAAGTATAAACATAAAATATCGAGGGTGCTTATGCTTAGGGTAGAATTGAATTTCGTGCGTAGGTTGTGCTTTTAATCATAATTTTGTTTTGCCAGACATGCGCCTAGAGGTGCATCCTTAAAATAAAGGATTTTACTCTCATAAAAGAGAACCTACATACATTAGAACATCCTCATTCTACAACACTTATAATTTCAAAACGTTCTACAATGCATAAATTTTAATCAAAAATTTAAAGATCAATAAAAGATTAAGTATGTTATATTGATGAGAAGACGTAAGTCCCGAATGTTTTATGTTAATAGGTAAGTTAATTGCCAGATTTTGTTTTCAATTCCACATACGAAAACAATCATACAAAATAATCAAAATATAACTCATGCAATTTTAAGGGAGGATGAGACACTTTCGACTTTTTTGACTCTTTTACTGCAAAAATATGGTTAATTTTATAATAAAATAAAAAATCTTCAATGACACATCGTGTTTTTTTTTAGATCGCACATAAACTTTTGTAAAATTGATGGTTAAACTGGTTTCACATTTTATCCTTTAATTTGTTTAATATATAGGATAAGAAATTAGTTATATTGAATACCATTTTTTAATAAATTGCAGGTAGGTTTTAGATTTTTGAATATCTAACCTTTTCAACAACTTACATCATCATTTTGACAATGATTTAATATGTTTGTTTTTGATCAATTTAACATCAAATCTTATTAAGAAATGTTGGTATTGTTCTTATATTTGCAGCAATTTGTCTTTATTGTATAGTCTTGATAAAAGTACTTATACGCCACGGTGTACCATTTTAATGAAAACCAATAAACAAATAGCTATTTTGTTGCAAAAAGCCTGTTACTCTAGTTACACTAGTAAAAAAGACAGTATGGGCTTTTAAAAGATAGGTTGCAGTTTCATTTACAGTTTCCGAAATGCATTTAAGTAAATAGATAAAAAAATAAGTGTTAAATGTTTTAATGTCTTCTTAATTCGTATCCGCAATAGGAAAATTGATTATTTTTGCTCGTATTTGGTTTATTTTGTGGAATTTGTTTTTTGTTTCGTTATATAGAGTTCTGTCAAAGAACCTGACGACTGTTTCCTCATCATAGGTTTGGTATGAGAAACATCCACTCAAAATAATATTGTTTATAATTAGAAGGAAATAAATGCTAGTGTTCTACAAGTTCTTTTCGTCCTTTACCCTCAACTTAACTGGTTCATCTTCAAAAATAACATCGATTTGAAGTGAACTTAATGTTTCTTTCATATGGGGTTTTCTTTTGGTAACAAAAATTTATTTTTTCCACTTCAGATCTGTCAAATCACAGATTTTGGCAATTAAAAGCCTTGCAATGGGCAAAAAAATCAATTTTTTTTTTTGATCGGAAATCAATTTTGCATATCTGGATTTTTCGGCAGATTTACCCCTCTTTTACTAACACCATTACAGACCAGAACAATTGAAAGCCATCAGTTTGACATATCTGGATCGCTATAGATTCACAGACCAGTAGCGTAGCTACGTCGGTATCAGCGACGATATATTGGCCCCGAGATTCAGCGTACTTAACGTGTGGAAGAAAGTTTTCATTGATATGCACTCGATACACAATTTTAGTAGGTTCGCTCGTTGAAGTTAACTTAGAGAATTGTCAAAAAACACAAAAGGATTCTCAATTGTGAAATAAGCAAGAATCAACATTTTCTTTACAAATCAATAGAAACAAACCACAGCTTCCATTTTCAATTTCTATTTGTTATTATTAAAGTAAAAAAATGCTTTGGAGCTCATGTCACTCAAAAGATTTATTCTTTACCCCAGTTCGCCCCAGCAAGAAACCTAGATCTCCTTCAGGAGGGGTTCAGGGAGACCCCAGGTGTAAAAAAAAAAAAACAGGCCCAGGAGAATTAGACGAACAAATGGTAAAATTAGGAAATAATTCTTATAAAACTGAACTTCGATGGCGAGCTCTGTTTTACTTTACCTTCATGACCAGTTAAGTTGAAAAAACTTATCAAAAATTCATTTTTCAATGGACAACATTTTTTGTACAAATCTCTTTCGGGTTCATCTCCTTATTATAAAATAAAGTTGTTGGTGGAAGAGGTAAGGAAAAAACTGTTTTTTCATGTTGTGCATATGTTTTCTAATAACTCATTCGAATTTCATTTTACAACAAATAATTGAGGAACCAGAAACTTTCATACAGTTTTATTATCTTAATAATGAGCTATCATTGAAGTCCAAAAGTTATAGCGTTTCAAAATTTGACTTTTGATTTTGACCGTAAAGTGACGAACAAATATTTTTGGAAATACATATCTAGAAAACTATTATTTTTTCATAAATCAAGCTGATTTAAATTTGAGCTCATAGAATTCTACACAAGATAGATTATTAAACTATTTCATTATAGCCTATTGAATGGACCGGAAAATTAGGGGTATAAAGGAACAATTACGTGCAAGGGTTTTTATTATTGAATATATTTGTTTGGCCCATAAGCATGCTTAAAACCAAAAATGCTACTAAATTCATCCATGCGTTTCTGAGAGAATGGTCACACTGGCCACTTTTCAATATTTTTGGTGTAAATTGAAAACTAAGTCGAATTTGACAATTTTGCATATAATACTTTTTGTTCAAAATAAAATTTTCTATTGGAATGGATAGCTCAAAAAAATTTACGAAAAAATTTAAGAAGGAAAAGTTAACAAAAACCAACTTAAAAAAATATAAAAATCAAAGATATCTAAAATTTTAATAAATTGTGCATAACTTTTTTTCAATCAAAGATATGGTCAAGACATGCACGAACAAAATAACAAAGAGACTAAAGCCTTTGATATGGCATGTTCAAAAAGTAATATTTGTTCAAAATGACAGAGATATTCCCATTCAAAACTTATCATTTCTTATAATTTTTCGCAGTTTTGGCCCGAAAGTCCCTTTTTCGGTACAATATGGTAAATTTCACTTTCGTAAAAATGTTCGAAATCAAAATTTTGAAATAATATGACATTAGGACTATAGAGAATTTATAAAAAAGATGTAAGTTCGCAATTTCGTTTTTCGGCAGTTTTTAAATGCTTTCGGACCTACAGACCGAACGGCTAGTCCGATTAACATAAGATTTGGTACTAGGTAATAGGAACGTTAAATTTGTCATAGCACAAAAAAAATAGGCTTTCGGGCAAAAACTGCGAAAAATGATAAGAAATGGTAAAGTTTGAATGGCTATATCTCTGTCAATTTTCAAATAATACGGCTTTTGATTTTTTTTTTTTGATTTTGATTTTTCGATTTTTTTCATGTTGGTTTTTGTTTACTTTTCCTGCTTAAATTTTTGTTTGAAATTTTCAAAACTATCCATTTCGATAGAAAATTTAATTTTGAACAAAAAGTTTTACATGTAAAATTGTCAAATTTGGCTTAGTTTTCGAGTTATACCAAAAATACTGAAAACCCGAGTAGCACAGAAGTGTTTTCGTTTGGTAGATATAACTCCAGTAAAACATTCAAGTTGTTGTCCATTTATTTCAGAAACATATTCTGGTACAATTGTGTAACCTAAATAGCCGCATTTCCCTATTTCATTTGCAACAAACTTGTATTTATTGGGTCTTATAGAAGTTATATTTTGTCGTTTCTCAGTTTTATAAGTGTTATTTGAACTAAGAAATGTTACATGTAACCTTATCTTGTTGTATATAACATGGCTTAAACAAAAAACAAAGGTTTATAACAAATTACAATAACTTTAATAATGTTTCTTTGAAGTTACTTTTATAGTTACTCTAACTTTTTCTGTTCTATTATGTTATAATATAATGCGAAATAATGTTTCCGAAAACATTGTAAAAGTTTCTGAAAAGTTATTAATCAAATTCTTTTAAAGTGTATAATACCTTTGAGATGTTATAATAAAGATAAGCTTCAAAGCATTATAAAATCAATACGTCTAATATTGTGACTGAAAATGCGATTTTTAGTTGTTTTTGAACAAAAAATCTAATACAAGCTCCATTTTTATCATAAAAATTGATGTTTTGCTTCCAGAAAATTCACGCGCCACCTAAAAAATTAAAATTGGACGAAAATTTGAAAAATTCAAAAACATTCATGGTTCTATTTAGGCATTCAAGTTGAAAAAAAATTTATGATTTACATTAGGAAACGCAACTTTCAGCCATTTCCATTGAAATTTACTATGGAAAAAGTAATACCAACTGGAAAAATCAGTTTAAAAATTTCAATTTCTGACAAAAACTAATTATATTGTGAGCAATATGGCGCTTGTTGCAGGAAACATCAATAAAACATTGTCTCTTTAAATTAAAACTTATATGTTATTACACCAAAGATACAACAGAGTATAAACTTAAGGCAATAAAATCCTCATTTTAACCAATTCACACTGTTTATAAAACAGAGCAATATTGTTTCTTTTATAATATTTTCTAATCCTCGTTACTGAAACTAGAATTCTAATGTTAAAAAAACCATATCTTTTTCTGTCGGGAAAAAAGTAAGCAAAAACTTGTATTTAACTTTGGTCTATATCCGCCAGAGTTACCGCAGTTCAGTTTTTGTTTATATTTTTAAAACTGAAATTTTAAAACAGAAATCACGTTAAATCTCAAAATATCAATTTCCTATTTTTCAAGCCCTATTAAATGTCAAATTCTAGAAAACTAATTTCTACTATTATGATGGATTAAAATAAGTCCAAGAACATAAATTTTTTGCCATTTTCTTAATGCTTCACAAAAAAAATTATTTCTAGGCAGCCTGTTGACATTTGGAACAAAATATTCATGAAACGTCAAAATATAGTTTGTCTTCTATATTTCAAGATGCCAAACGTCAAATTCAATCGAAGGATGGCTATGATTAAAATGGACTAAAAATCCTACAAAACATAAATTTTGTTGACTTTTTCTTAATGCTTCATAAATTTCTATTTCGATTTCTAGGCGGTCTGCTGACATTTGGAACGAAATATACATAAAACATCGAAATGTGTTTTATATAACAAGACATGCAAAACAAATTTAGTGTTTTAATTTTTATTTATGTGTGTTATGGTCATCTTAAAATCTTCGAATTGTTTAATCTACCTTGTGAACATTTTTCAATCCAGCGGCAACCTACCATGTTTAGTTACTCTTTGCATGTCTAGCAATAATTCATGGTTGATTTAAATAAACTTAATTAAAATATACCATTAACATTTATAGAACAATGACTGCCTGTCAAAATTTCAGTCATCAGCTTTAATATCGAAAGTTATAGAAACTCAACTACAACATCACTTGAATCTTAAGAAATGTTGCTGTTTTGTTTCAAATACAAACCAAATGTTTTTTTTTTCAATTATAGTACTTTGGTTATTTATCTGTTTTAATGTCGTTGCAATCTTTGTTTCATGTTTATAAATAAGAAACCAAAATATAACTAGTTCTCCACCCATTAAAAATACAAGCATAGTTATGTTTCAACTTAGTTTCAACGATGTTTATTCAAACATTTTGCTTGTTGCATTTGTGTTATGCCAACTATAAACACAACATAACAAGACATATTTAGAGTTTCATCTTTGTTTTGAGTTGTTAATAGTAACAAGAAGTTTGAAATGTAATACAAAAAACAATGGTGGAGATTTATGCATACTTCTTTGAAAACAAAATATGTGCTATTCAAGAAATGATGTATTTCATTATAATAAACATAATTTTGTTTCGTATTGTAGACAACACCGATTATCTAGTGTTATATATACATATGTTATATTAACTTGTTCATTGAAATTCTGTTAAAATAAATATTTTAAGAGGAAAAACGTTACAAAAATGTTTTTGCTATTTGTTTCCCTCTTCTTAATTGTTAATTATATTAAAGTTACCGAAATGTTCTTACAGATTATCGCAAGAAAGTTATTTTAACATTTAAGTTAGAAGATAACGAAACAGAAATTCAATAGATGTAATAAAAACCTTTTACCAACTTTCAAATGTTTGACTTGCTTATAACCTTTTAATAACAACTTCCGTTTTTTGGAAACAAGTTCAAACTTTATCGAAACTGATTTGTAGCATTTAAATACACAAAGTTACAACTGCTTTTCGATGAACAATTGAGAAACTCAGTTACAACTAATAATGTTGCAGATTACTTCAACAAAACACAGATACAACCAAATTCTTGTTATAAATCGAATTCTGTGCTACTAGGGAAGTGGCCAGTGTGACCATTCTCTTAGAAACGCATGGGTGAATTTAGTAGCATTTTCGGTTTTAAGCATGCTTATGGGCCAAACAAACATATTCAATAATAAAAACCCTTGTACGTAATTCTTCCTTTTTAAAAGGTCTATTCAATAGGCTATTATAGATCAACAGATTTTGGGAAAAACGTGCACAAACGTTACAAAATTATTATTGATATCTTTTCAACACTCAAAATTTGTTTTCTCGTACAAAAAAGTGTTGTAATCTTTCTTTCGTATAATTTCATGAGTTTGGATTTAAATCTTTTGAACAAATTAACCATTTTCAAGATACATATTTATAAAATCAGTTTTTTGTCCCTTTTACCGTGCAAAATCAAATATTAAATTGAACTTATCTGGTATGCTGATACAAGTAAAAAAGTTTATATCTAAGACTGAGCCCCTCTTAGGAAAAAAAAAATTTTGATACGGGGCCCCCAAAGTGCTCGCTACGCCACTGTCACAGACATAAATGATACACCAATACAATGAAAAAGAAAAATCAATTTGAAATCGTATACCTTTCGCGACGAAAAAAATCAATTTTCAGATCAAAATCTGAATTTACCAAAAGAAAACCCCATAAGATAACACAGGTTACTCAGTTTTTGACACGCCTGTAAGTAAGACGCATTCTAAAGGTAATTTTTGGTGCTGAAAACAAGTTTATCAACAAATTTCCGCCATCAGCTCTTGTTTTTGAGAAAATCCCGTTATAAAATTTAAAAAATCCGGTTCTTAGTTATTTTTGAGGTTATATATCTGTGATGTTTAGGAAAACATGATAACTCCATTTAAAAATTTGCCTCTTACGCCAACTTTACATGGAGGAAAGGTTAAAACTGAATTTGGAAGAAGAGAAATATTATTTTCAGAAATCGTTAAAAATATTGCTGAAAACAAACTTTATAGGGTTGTTACATAACCTCAAAAATTGTAAAAAACAGTGGTCAGTGATCAATGATGACTGATGACTAACATCTAACAAAGGATATCTCGGAGAGTAATAGTAATATTTTAAAGATTTTAACCAAATTTAGCAGAAGAAATAAGTACTTTTAAGAATATTTATACTTATTTTATTGACAAAAAAATTACATCTTGATGTTACAAATTACGTAAACTCAAAAATTGCGAAAAACGGTTATATTTTTCGGGAATATTTCGAAAACCGGAGTTGATGGTGGAAAGTGGATGATGGATTTGAGCTCAATGTTAACAGGTATTTGTAAAACCTGTGTTAATGTTTTAAAGCTATAGTTGTAACACCTCTCACTATTTACAAAACATGTAAGGTAATATACGGCGCGCATTATCAAAATTGAAAATGTTGAATTATAAGTTGCTGTTTGTGAGAATCTCAAATAGCATGTACAGAAATACAGCAACAAATTGTGCAGGCTGTCAAAATGGAAAGTCAAAAATAAAAATGGGTGAAGTGGGCCAAAGCAAAATCAAAATGGTGGAAGCAAAGTAACAAGAACTTGGCGCATGGTGCATAGCTTTCAACTTTTTTTTCTGTTTGATGATTGAGTGAAGTCAAATCTTAAATGTTCTTTTGATTAATTTATATCACATCGAATTTTAGTGGTTTCGCAAAATAAATAATTAAAAGCATATCACCCTGTGCTGTTAATAAGTATGAGAAAATAAAAGGTCTGATCCTTTACTTTGGGTTTCTGTGATTTTTAGTCCAAACTTGTTTCAAAATATTTTTTTATATGAACTTTTTGACACAACTTTGGACTGAAATGCGCAGAAATGCACAGAAAATCACAGAAATTCAAAGTAAAGGAACAGACCTAAAGATTGAATAAACAATTGTTTATTTTTTTCACTTTCAACCACTTAAGTGCGTTATGAGAAAGACGTGGCCACAGTTAAAATATCTATCTGCAGACCGTGAAGGATGGAAACGATTTGTTGGCGCCCTATGCCCCAACCGGGGTTACAGGACTTGATGATGATGATGATGAAGTGCGTTATGGGTGACTTGTAAAATTGACGTTTCGGAAAGCTACTTTTTGGTCGGTTTTGACATAAGCTTTCAACAGCTTCTGCCTATTCTAGTTCTACCTTAAAAGTAGAACTAGAATATTCGGGAGCCAACGTACGTAGTCGTACGAAACAGAGCGAAAACAAGAAATTCATAAGACGCGCATATAATTGCGAAGTGGTACTCTTCGTTTAGTTTTCGTTTACTTTTGCCGTCGAACGTGAGAGCGCTCACCGACCGCTCTTTCGTAAGTGGACGCACGCAAAATCAATGTGGTGGAAGCAAACTAAAAAGAATTTGGCGCTTGGTGCTTGGTGCATCTGCATAATTTCAACTCTTTTTTTCTGTTTGATGTATGTATGAGTGTAGTTAAAAGTTAAATTTTCTTTTAATTAATTTTTACCATGTACAAGAAAATTAACATTGAATAAATGATTATTAACATTTTTTTCAATTTCAACCACTTAAGTGCGTTATGGGTGACTTGTGAAATTGACGTTTCGGAGCTACTTTTTGGTCGGTTTTGACATAAGCTTTCAACAGCTTCTGCCTATTCTAGTTCTATCTTAATTCTGTCACAATTTGTATGGAAAATTTGACAGATTTACGCAGTTTACAACTTGACTACGTTTACGGCGACTTTACGCTGTTGCATGAATATCTACTTTTAAAGTTTTATTGGCCGAATCTTTTTTTAAGGTATATGTTGTAGAAAATGAGAAAAAATCAGATGTCATCGGTGGAAAGTGTAATCGTACAAACAAAGAATGTGCTGCACACACTGAACTCCGTTGTGCCTGTGCCACCGGACAAGATTTTATAGTTTTTGGCTGTTTCTGAGAAAAGTTCCCAAATTTAAAAATGTTTAAAAGGAATACAAAAAAGATAATTATCTTTGAATTTTAATTACATGTGTATAAGAAATAAAATTTAATATTATAGACCAATTTGGTGTTTGAAAACTAAAAATGTAATGCTCGTAAGGTGAATTTTTGGTAGAAAATTAGAAATTCGCCTGAATTTTTGGTAGTTTGCTTGGAGGGAGATTAATTTGGGATATGAGTACAAACATTTTGTGCACCTTAAATTCACCTTTTCTTGCTCAAATTTGTTACAAAATGAACTTAAAAAAATAAAAATCTTAAGTTAAGACTGTGTTTGATTTGCATTAAAAGTTTGGTTAAATTTGATCCCCGATAAATTGTACAATTCGTTGTTATTGGGATGAATAAAATTTAAGGTTTTTGCTGTGACAATTGGATTAAAGGGGATTCTTTAAAACAGTTATAACTGTGAAATAGGATGCATTTTGACAGTAATGGCAGAACACCAAAGAAATAATTTGATTTGCAAAATGAATAATCATCTAAAAAGAATATTTTCAATTCTATTATTGATTCTTTTGCAATACCAAACAAACAGAGAATTGAAATTCCAAATTTTTAAAGGCAACGAGACGCTTGAAAATTACTACTTTTAAAAAGAACCCTGAGACCTTACATATGTATATGTAAATATGCCTTTTGTATACATTTCTAATTCTTTTCATTTGATTTTAGTTTTTTTTTCCCGATAGTATTCACGACGGCAAAATAAAACTATCTACATTCATCTCCCTCACTCTTTCATGAGTAATAGCCATGTCAAAAATTGGTCATTGGTTTAAATTTTAACGAGCTCCTGGGCAGTTTAAATTTTAACGTCTAACAGCAGTATTAATAAAAAACTGGTATCCGCTCCCTAACACACGTGTTAACTGGCACACGGATAGACAACTTGTCCGCTTGATAACTTTTCTTATTTAAAAAAATATGATATCTTTCCAGTATTTATCACTTCACCAAATTCGCCACTTCATCAAATTATGGTGATTTTCTAATACATGTGTCACATGCATGCACTGCCTTACGAAGTGTATACTGGTAGTAGTAAACGGTGCTATCATACGCGTGCGTGTATGTGTTAAGAAGTTATCCGTTCATTATACGTGGAATCTGGCTAGTTAAAGTTATCCGTACGTTAACACACGTCACAGACTATTACGCAATTGTTAATAAGAATTACTAGTTAACAGATGTATAAACGCTAGCACGTTGCTATCCTCCGTTTATTAATATGGGGGTAAATGTATTTATTCAAATTAAGCCACGAGATAAAATTTAACAAAACTTTTTACGCAACTGATACATGGCCTAAAAGCACGCAGCCGCGATTACTCACAAACCAACAAAAATAGCCTCGTGACGATTTTTCAAATGAGTATTTGGCTAACAATAAGTTTCACCGAAATAATCCCTCAAATTCCTGCATCCCTTGTTACTATGGATGAAGCATGGGTCCTCTGAGACGTAGCCGCAGTCAAAACAAAACGCAGGCACACACCTTCGCTTCGCCACCATATTCAACCCCTTCCGATAATAATCCCTCAAATTCCTGCATCCTTTGTTACTATGGATGAAGCATGGTTCCTCTCAGACGTTGCCGTAGTCAAAAAACAAAACGCAGGTACACACATTCGCTATCGCCACCATATTCACCCCTTTCCGATTATTTTGCATATCGGTGGAAAAATTTATTGAACTAATTGAGGATTATTTAGATGTAGGGAAATAAAGTATAATTTTCAAACAAAAAATGTACCCACTGCTTTACTTAACCCTGAGTTACTAATACATTGAAACTTTTCCTACTCGCTAGTCAACTGACTTGCCTTTTTCGAAGCCAGTTGTGAAGCGAGTAGAGCAGCGAGTAATTTGACATAAAATTAATGTATGTACCAAACTCGCTAGCGAGTACTCGCTCCCGTCGCCTCCGGGTAAAATAAAGGAGCATCACAAACTGCTATCACCACTTAAACAATGTATTTGATTTCAAAATAGTTTTATTAGGTTTAGGCTTATAATTCTCTTTTTATATCCGCTTATGCTACATTTCCAACGTTAATCTGAGATTTAATAAGATCTACCTCAAATCTTCTTTAAATCTCGAAGATTTACCATACAAATATATTTCGTAAATCTTGAAGATTAGAAATAAATCTTGTTAAATCTTCCTAGGACAAATACTTTTACAAATCGAACTAACCTATTCTTCTATGGCGCTGAATTCAGTTCTTCACAAAACAAACATTAGCTGCGTTTTTTTTATGTCCATATGGAGTTTGGCGAAAAAAACGACATCGGGACATTTCAACATTTGCCTTGGTCTCCATTTTGTTCTGAACTATCTTACCCTGAAGCCACACGAGCGAGTAATCGCTAGCCAGTTACTAATACATCGAAACTTTTCCTACTCGCTAGTCAACTGGCTTGCCTTTTTCAAAGCCAGTTGAGAAGCGAGTAGAGCGGCGAGTGATTTGACAATTAATGTATGCACCCAACTCGCTAGCGAGTACTCGCTCGTGTGGCCTCCGGATTACCAACAAACATTTGACATTTCTATACAAATTATCGATAAAACAACGACAATGGTAGTCTGGCAATCCCGTTTTTTATCGGGACAAAAGTTAACTCCAGTTAATTATCTGGACTTAGCTAACTCTATATGGACATAGTTGTTGTTGTATTTAACATGTAAATTGTTTTGCTTCGCTGTCGTTTTTCTCCCACAATTTTATTTGGACATGCAAAAAAACACAGCTATTCTATCTCACTTCCTCTTGATAAGAAAAAATGAAACACCATTTGCATTTTTAAATGTGCTGTCAAAGTAAATCTTTTTGTGCGTTGGAAATACCAAATAGATTTATTAAATCTGAACTGGGATAAACCTTTGGTGGAAACATAGCATTAGTTTATAAGCGAAATACATCAGTTAAAAGCGGAACTGTTGTATTTCAGCATTCAAATTATTTTTAAGTGTAGCTAGGTTCATAATACATATATTTTCTATAGAAGCAAATGTTTAAAAAACACCAATACAGATGTAAAAATTTAAAATCATCAGCCGTTTTCCTTTGGAGGTGGCGAAGTACTTACGAGTAGATGAAAACCCTAATCTAGTACTACCAACTGCACATGCTCTCATGCGCGAGTAGATACAATTTACATGGGAAAGCAGTTTGATGTGTTCCATTAAAAAAAAGCTGGCAAAGTACTTGCAAGTACTTCGCCACCTCCAAAGGAAAACGCCTATTAAAATAGTGGTCGTCTCACAGGCCCAGTTTTGATTCGAATAAAGAAAATGGTCAATGCAAGAATCTTCGTGTAGTAGCTACGCAAAATAAAAATTCATACGAATAACATCCCTGAAATTCGAATTTATTTCGCTGAATGCTAACAAAAATCTATTACTTTTATATTTTTACATTTTATATGACATTTCATACTGATTTTATTTTTTATAAGACAAACAGGTATTTTTCGGCTGCAAGACAAATTTTGCATTTAATTAATTAGTTTAAGGCAATTGTTATAATATTAAATTGAAAAAATGTCGTCCACACGTTTGAGTTCTCAAATGTTCAAGAAATTATTGTCAAAAAATGGCTTCCGAGGAATGTTATCACAAAGATACATGACCCATTATCCAGTCAATGATCAAGTCTATGGATTGGACGAAGAAAAACAAAAGGTAATCTTTTTCATTAATAATATCATAAAAGTCATACATAAGTATATAAGAAATAGATAAATATTGAGGGTGTGTCGGGGCTATAATTTTTATATAAATCCAACAACTGTGTTGTAGTAACCTTATCATAAAAGTGTTCTATATCAAGGTTCATGACGTATGTAAAAGCGTTATCACTTCTTATCTATCACATTCACAAGTCACACAAATTATCGTTTGACCCCAGTAAAGATGAGTAAACCGATATAATATAATTGAAGGTGATAAAGCAGTATCAGACAAACAGAAATGAATATTATGTTATATAGGTAGGTGCATACATACTGTTTAAAATGATGTAGGCAGTTCATAATATTTACGTTCTTAAGCCATGGTTTTATTAAATTTGAATAGCCAACGCATCAAATTTTAAAATACCTACATACTTTGTTATTGTTTGCCTGCATCACAAAAAGGGAATATAAAAACTTTCCTGCGTTCACTAGGTATACACTTTTTAACGTTTTGAAGAAAACACGTTCATTGTCAATTATAATTATTCGTTCTTGATATGCAATTGAGGTCTATCACTATAAAATCTTCATATGAGCTTGGTTGAGTGAATTGATTGGATTCACAAAAAAGTGTGAATGAATTAAAAGGCCAAAGTTGTCAGCACTAGATTCTTGCCAAACTTGTATGTATATTATTTAGGTCAATATGTCAAGCTTTTCTGTGGCAACTACACGCAGCTATGATTTCCTTTTCCTTTATCATCCTTTCTGTAGTTCCGTGCAAGAACTAATTAACACATATGTACGTTTATTTCATTAAAGCATACAAACCTCAATACATAATTATTCAACTTGAATAGAACCACCATTCATTTTAATAAGTTTGCATGTACATTAATGTACTGAGTTTAATATTCCTATTTGTATAATTTGATTCCAGCTCAGGGAGACGGCTTTCAATTTTTTCCAGAAAGAATTGGCACCATTTGCTCAAGAGATTGATAAGAATGATAACTTCAAGTGAGTCCTTTAGGTTTCATTAAAGCTTGAAGCTCAAATTATTCTTGTATATATTTTTGTTTTCAAGAGATTTACGTGCTTTTTGGAAGAAAATGGGAGATTTAGGCTTTCATGGAATAACCGCAGACCCTGAATTCGGGGGAACTGGTGGCACTTATCTAGATCACTGCATTATAATGGAAGAAATTTCCAGGTAAATATAAAATTCACTCGTAAAAATGCATTCTTTCATGATTCCATTTCTCATTGATTTCTATTTAACTTTGGTTGCCTGTGGAATTAGCTGTAAGATCAGATGATATATTCAAAAGGTTCAAACAAACTTAAACAAAATATAATGAAACGTATTTAACTCTAGAGCTGCTGGAGGTGTTGGCTTATCTTATGGAGCTCATTCCAATCTTTGTATAAACCAGTTGACAAAAAATGGCACTCTAGAACAGAAGCAACAATATTTGCCAAAGCTCTGTAGTGGAGAGCATATTGGAGCTTTGGCAATGTCAGAACCTGGTTCTGGGAGTGATGTAGTCTCAATGAAGCTGCGAGCTGAGAAAAAGGGTGACTATTATGTGCTAAATGGCACTAAATTTTGGATAACAAATGGATCTGATGCTGATGTTTTAATTGTTTATGCAAAAACTGCAACTGGTATAATTTGTTCAAATATCATTTTTATTGAAAATTATGCATTGTGTTTGTTCCTAGGTAACGCCGATAAGCATTCAATCACTGCATTCATAATTGAAACTAGTTGGGAGGGATTTAGTGTAGGAAAAAAATTAGACAAATTAGGAATGCGTGGCAGTAGTACCTGTGAGCTGATATTCCAAGATTTGAAAGTACCAGCAAAGAATATTTTGGGTTCTCTTAACAAAGGCGTTTATGTCTTAATGTCTGGTTTGGATTTAGAACGCCTCGTTCTGTCAGGAGGACCAGTTGGAGTTATGCAAGCTGCTTGTGACATTTCATTCGATTATGCTCATCAGCGGAAACAGAAAAATCAACTCATTGGTGAATATCAATTGATTCAAGGCAAAATGGCCGATATGTACACAACTCTAAGTGCGTGTCGTGCTTATTTGTACAGCGTGGCAAGAGCCGCCGATTTGGGACACAAAAGTCCAAAAGATTGTGCCGGTGTTATTTTATACTGTGCCGAAAAATCTACTCAAGTTGCTTTGGATGCTATACAAATTCTTGGAGGAAACGGTTACATTAACGACTATCCCACTGGGCGATTCTTGAGGGATGCTAAACTTTATGAAATCGGTGCTGGAACTTCGGAAATTAGGCGTTGGTTGATTGGAAGGGAACTTAATAAAGAGTATGCTTAAAAAGGTTTTGAAATGGCCGATCAATGATGTTGATACATTTAAAGGAAAAACGTTAAGACTATAAAGGTGCATTTATTCTACTGTATTGTTAAAAGTTTCTGATTTTTTGGAAAATATATTTTTTTTAATTTTTAATATTTTGTTTTTTAATTTCAAAATAAACAACAGTTTATAACTATTCAAAGCATGCTCTCATATTTTGTAGTGCACAAATAAATAATTGCCTAAACTGGTCAGTGCTCATGTGCAAGGTTCTTTAGCGAGAAATAATTAACAATCCTAGGAGTACCTCTAGTCATAAAGCTAAGTACGTTGGACTGTCATGCCGAAGGTCTGGGTTCGATTCCCAGCAACTACCACCTTAAAACAAAAACAAACATTTTTCGAGATACTGCCTCTTGCCTCTTGCGAGGAATTGACAAACCCTCCAAATGTATTAGTTGCAATCAATGGGGGGAATTTTTGGAAATCTTACTTAAAGCAGCGATCATCAGCAAATAACTAAACAGAATAATTTATGGCAAAAGCCAAACCTCCACAGCCAAAACAAAAATGAAAAAGATAACGGTATCAGCTACCAGAGACGACGAGTGTAACCGTTTGTATTTCATCGAATTTACACGAAACGATATTTCAAGTTTATGCGTTCAAAATTTCAAAGCAAGAGTGCGTTCAGTCCAGTATTGCTGGCATGTTTACATGTGAAATATAAATGTGATTAGTCAGATTTACATTCAACAATTTTTGCAAGGCAGAAATGAAATATGAAGAAGACAGAGACAAAAATCAGTTTAAAAATTTCACCCAATTTCTCGAAAATTCTTAGTGGAAAATTCGGACACTTAGCAACTATTTGATTAGCCCGATTAGGGATTTTTGCTTTGTGAATAGGAGGGAATTCAAAATGAGAGGTAAGGAACTAAAATGTAAAACGACAGCATTGGAAAAATGTGTGAGTATCCGGCATGGCGTGAATATGTGTAAACATCCGTTTTTGCCTCTGTAATCGGGTCATAAATACTGCACTTATCACTAGCTTATAAGATACTATATCTTGCTGTGTTTAAGTAAATCGAATTTTAAATAAATAAATAAATAACCACGAATGCAAAAATTGGGACAAAATGGTCGCACGACTCAAAAGCGAGACATAATTAACGAAAACAAAATATGATTACATATAAGAAGGTTTTATAATACAAATTATATATGCTACTTAAATAAATCAGCCAATAGTCCAGTAACCTTGTAGTTTCATAGTACTGAGACCTTGCGTCAGGTCCGTTAGTTCTGATTTTTTGCAGAGTTATTTATGATGTTGGCCTAGTATTAAATCTGATTTTTCGACCTCGAGCGCCGAACGCAACATTGGTAAAAATCCAAAAAACCGCGAATTTGACATATGCTGCATCAAAGCAATAGAGCGTGTAGATCGGGCCAAAAGAAGAAAACAATAGTACCGGATGGGGGGTATATATCCCCCCGTTTAGGCGGGAGGGGCAATTTTAAGAAAAGTTGACTTCAAATAGAAAAATAACCATAAAAATACAATGGTAATATCTGGACGAAAATCCATTCCTCATCTCAAAGCCAGAAATCCATTCTTTAATTTTTTTTTAAATAAAGTTTTTTTAGCTGATAGTTTTTGAATAATTTACTTTCAAACTCAAAATTTTGAGAAAAAGACGATTTTTTTTTTTTTAATGGTATTTAGTACTATTTTTGATTTTGGTTTTCAATGCCCTTATTAATTCTTAGTTAAAAACTGAAAACCAAATGCTAAAATGACTTCTAGTTTTTGAGAAAGCTGAAATTAACATGATCAACTTCACTGTTTTCAGTCTAGTATCCTTTTTCTTCGGGGTGGGAGGGCTCTGCCTCAGATGCGGTAGTTCTGATTTTTAGATGAGTTGTTTGTTATGTTGGCCTTAGCAATAATCCAAGTTTTCGATCTCGAGCGCCGAACGCAACTTTGTGAAATACGCAAAAAACCGAGAAATTTTCGCGGTTTTTTCAGTTATTGGCTATTTTAACCTTTAAAGCCTGGTTTTCGATTATAACTTTGCTCTACCATTTCAAAATAATTAAATGGGCTTCAATTTGAGCTAAAAATCGATTCAAATTGTGAATTTTTTCATCAACTTTTGAATTTAGAATGCTGCAAATCGAATTGAAGGGGGCTTATTCACCCCTTGTGTGAAATCGTTTGCCCCTTTTCAGTGATTTTTGTATACTGTGTAGCGTGTCATGTTGGCTTTATTTTAAGATCTTAATCATGAAGATCGGATGAGTAGAAACGGAGTTATGATTTTTTAAAGTCAACCATATAAAACTCGAACTAAAACAGTACTCAGTTCAGTACCCACCAGTGAGTTATCTGAAGCGAATGTTTTAGTTCGAGTTTTATATGGTTGACTTAAAAAAAATCATAACTCCGTTTCTACTCATCCGATCTTCATGATTAAGATCTTAAAATAAAGCCAACATGACACGCTACACAGTATACAAAAATCATTGAAAAGAGGCAAACGATTTCGCACAAGGGGTGAATAAATATTGGAAAAATGGTCATTTTTATTTGTACTGGATGCGATATCTATGTTACTCTAGTATCTGTGATACTAGACTGAAAAAAGTGAAGTTGATCATGTTAATTTCAGTTTTCTCAAAAACTAGAAGTCATTTTAGCATTTGGTTTTCAGTTTTTAACTAAGAATAATTAATAAGGGCATTGAAAACCAAAATCAAAAATAGTACTTAATACCATAAAATAAAAAAAAAATAGATTAACAAAAAAAAAATCGTCTTTTTCTCAAAATATTGAGTTTGAAAGTTAAAAAAACTTATTTAAAAAAAAATTAAAGAATGGATTTCTGGCTTTGAGATGAGGAATGGATTTTTGTCCAGATATAACCATTGTATTTTTATGGTTATTTTTCTATTTGAAGTCAACTTTTCTTAAAATTGCCCCTCCCGCCTAAACGGGGGGATATATACCCCCCATCCGGTACTATTGTTTTCTTCTTTTGGCCCGGTCTACACGCTCTATTGCTTTGATGCAGCATATGTCAAAGACCATGTTTTTCAAATTTAAAAGTTTTGCGACCTTTAGTCCAAATGCGTTTCGCCCAGGTACAACAATTGGGCTCATCAGTTAGATGTTGTTGTACCCTTCTAAGACGCGACCATCGACTAAAAATTATGCGTCTTAGAAGGGTACAACAACATCTAACTGATGAGCCCAATTGTTGTACCTGGGCGAAACGCATTTGGACTAAAGGTCGCAAAACTTTTAAATTTGAATTTCAATTCAAGAGTCCACAAAAACAAAAACAAAAATAATTATATTTTCAATTATTTACGTTTTTATTCTTAATCTTAGACCATGTTTTTGTTATTATACTGTTTTATATACTACTTATTGTTTTAAATTTTGTATTGCTATATTTTGAAATGCCGTCCCTTGGAAACCGTTATGTCTACAGAACCGGCTTTGGACTCAAATTGAAGCAAATTTAGTAAGGTTGAAATCGTAGAGCAATGTTTTATTCGGAAGTTAAAGTGTAATGGTTAAAATAGCCAATAAGTGAAAAAACCGCGAAAAATTCGCGGTTTTTACCAATGTTGCGTTCGGCGCTCGAGGTCGAAAAATCAGATTTAATACTAGGCCAACATCATAAACAACTCAGCAAAAAATCAGAACTACCGGACATGACGCAAGGTCTAATGTATATAGTTACTGGACTACAAGTAGAAAATATTATTACTTTTCCCTTAGCTGGTAGTCCCACACTATTATTTCTCAAAAAAACAAAAAAAAAGCCTTCCGAAATAAAAATTTCTTTTAGCTTAGTTTATAGTTCCCATGGAAAAAAATAAAATTATTCAAAACGATGCTCCACCTATTCTGTGCACCACATTGAATAATATACAAGGCAAAAAACGTTTGCCATTGAGTAATTAATTTACCCTTAATTAATTAACTTTAGGCCTAAAAATGGAAAATAATTATTTATTGGATGCAAAAACAATTTGCATGCAAATAATGCCTTGAGGTGAATATATTTTTGGAAGTGTAAATCGATTATCAAAAAAAAAAAAATATTTTATTCACCACACGTTTTTCGCATGCAAAACAATTACCGGTCCATTGTTTTGCATGACATGAAACTGTAAACCAATCATACAAACAATTATTTTTTCATTTCACCTCAATTATTTTTGATATGCGAGAATATTTGCATAGATTTATTTTGTTTGCGCACGGGAACTGTAAACTAGGGTTGGGATCAGTTTTATTTCCGGGTGAGATAAAGAATTCACTCCACTCAGCAAATAACGAAAACATTAAGTATCAAACAAAAACTACCTTATCTATTTGAGTTCACAGAGTTCTAAGTTACCTTCAACAAACGAAGAACAAAATGGCTCAGAAAGGAACTTGTGAGATCATATGCGTCCCAAACGACACGAAGAATCACAATAACAATAATAGTAGATGTAATGAATTTCGATTAAAAAAAAGTGTAATGTAACGGTAGAGTGTGGCAATACGGGTGAATGTATGTACATAAATGAAAATTCACATTTTCACTCTCATTATGATTGTCAATTATCAACTTGATAATTGATAAAGGCCCTTATTGCGAGTGTCGTTTGCTTTCGATAAACGACTTTTGTCGAAAGTCGATAATCGAAAAAATTAATGTTGGTGTTGAAAATCTTAATTATTATTGTGAAATTTGGTGTTTTGACTTGTTTGCGAAAAATTTGGTTCAAAAGGATAAAATTTTCAACATCAAAATTAATTTTTTCGATAATCGACAAAAGTCGTTTATCGAAAGCAAACGACGCTCGCAATAAGGGCCAAACATTGAAATATGGTATTTCAAAAGTCAATTGTTAAAAATCTGAACAACTATTCATTGAAATTAATAATATTCTTGCAACTCCCAACGGTCAACATCATTTTCAATAATTGATTATTATATTATTATTTATCAATTTGTTAAATATCAAAATATAAAAACCAAGCAACCAGCAAAGACCATCCGTAAGTAGGTTAAAATTCGTTCATTAGAAGGTTAAAAGTCGTTGATAAGTGATTAGTTGGATACTGCGAAGCATAAAGGGCTAGACGTGCACATCGAGACTGGCAACCTGCTGTAAAGCCGTAAGCTAGCAGAACCTAATGAAGGTGTATCAACGACAATTTTAATTTTAAAATAAGACCAAGAAATGACGATTTTATTAGTGAAGTTGAATAAAGAAAGATTTTCAAATTAATTTACCTTCTTTCGTTAAACCCTGAATCCGACGCACGAGCACACATCAGCCTTGTAACCTAAGGTACATCTTGTACATCAATAAATTAGTGTTGAACACACAAGTTTGCTGCGGGATAACTAACCGGTTGGCCTAGGTTCAATCCCATCAGTTTTGCAATTAAAATGAACATACTACAATAGCACCACAAAATGTATCAGCCTAAAACTTGGTGGTAACGTACATTAAAAATGTTAATTCAAAAATCTCTTTATAGTGGATTTACCCGCATTACTTGATTTTCTCTATCCCTTTTAACAAAAAAAAGAAACATACGATTTTGGTTAGATAATCATTTTATTTATTTTTTTTTTCGAAAAGAAAACATAAAAATATATATAATATGTGTATGTATATTTAAGTTAAATATTTACATAAAATTAATTTAAAAATAAAAATATAAGTAAAAAGTACTTTGTTAATTAACTCTGCATTATTTCAAATTATTTCTTAAAATAAAAAATATAACTTTAAAATGAAAAAAAAAAACACTAAAAGCTTGTTTTTGGTTAGTTCCCCTTGTAAAACGAATATAAAAATACTTAAGTCATTAAAAAATTGTATATTATCGTTGTATAAACAATTTAAAAAAAAAAATATATAAGTGGAACAACTTCTACGGTATACATCAAAGGTTTGGCAACTTCTTGGCAAATTTCATTTTCAAATGTTTTATTACATCCTGAATAGAGAAAGAACGTTAAATTTAGAAAATAGTTTTAAGTAGAAAAGTTTTTTTTATGTGAATTTTGAAAATCTGTTTAATTTCCATAAGCACTTTTGGTGATTAGTTATAATTTCGGAAAAAAAATGTAAAAATTTGCAAATTGCAGAGGAAGTTGAGAAAATAGTTTCTGGGTTTGAAAACCAAATATATTATGGGAAAGGGAAACTATTTGTCTGGCACTTGGTGAATATTATTTTTGTCTGTTATTATTAGTTTTGTGGTTAAAAGCTAAATGTTTTTTATATATTATAATTATTATTATTAATATTTATATCATCTGTTGCTACTTAATTAAAACACTTTCCACAAACAACATTTTTATTCTAGTCTAAAACTATGCTGCTCGGTCTTCTTTTCCGACCGAGATTCTGTTGTTGTTGTGAAGGTTTTTCGTTCCATAACACGTTGTGTTATTGATGACAAACGTTGTGATCCTTCATCGACCAAAGAGAGCTTTCCACCATCGGAATTCAAAGTGATCTGGGAGAAGGCGGCATCTAAAGGTTTTACTTCGCTGTTTTCTTCATATTTCCTTGTCTCATACCTGAAGAAAAAGACGTAAATTGATAAATTATAAAAATCAGAAAATAAATAAATGTATATTAAACTGACCTGGAAGTATAACCTTCATATTTTTGGCCAGGATTGTAGGCTCCAGTTATTTGAACAATACCGCCTTGTCCGAATGTCTTGTCATGAAGATCCTTAACACATGCTTCTAAATTGCCTGAGGTCTTCTTGGGTGAAGGTGGTGGTGGCATAGAGTCATTGAGGTAGGCGTTTTTCAACACCGATGAAGAGGTTAAGGTTTCAAAAGATTGACTATTAATGGGAGATGGACTTGATGGTGAAGCAATTCTGCCAGTCCCTGGATAGGGACGTGGAACTGCATTAGCTGTTAGCTTGGGATTAGGTCTAAATGTGGCGTTACTAGTTATTGTGGCAGATTGGAGGGGAGGAGGTGGGGGTGGGAAGTTTTCACTTTGGTTAAATGTGGGCGAGACTGCTTCCGGATGATGGAAGTGTTGTGGTGTTTGTTGGAAAGTGTAATTTGATTTGGCCGATTGATAGTAACTTGGAGATGTTGGAGTGTCAGTATAACCCGACCGATTAAGTGTCTGTTAGAAGTTTATTAGTTGGTTAGGTATTTTGTTAACTACTTAAATATCAGTTTGCTTACATTATTTTGGCTCTGAATACTTCCATAGGTTGCCGTTTGATACTCCGAATCGCTCTCGTCTGTGGTGAATCCAGGAGCATTTTTCCTTGACCTTGCCTGTCGAATGCGAATCAACTTAGTTCGTGCTTCTTCGAGTTGTTTTTCCATGCGTAGCACATCTGATCTGGCATTGATTTCCTGTGCCATACCATCCACCATACTGGTGTTTATTTTTAGGGTATGTTCTTCTTCGGCATCTAGACCCTGTTGTGCTGCACGTACCAGATTTTCTGTTGATTTTATAACTGCGGTACCAGCTGCCTGTAACCTCCGACCAGCTTCAGAAGTTGGATTCGATTTTACCTTGCAGGCAATCAGAAGCTGGGCAGTAGATGCCGCAACCTGTCTTGCAGTGGATATCAGCATGACCTCTGTTCCAACTCCACGAACAAGGTTTTGGGCAGCTTCTACCATACTATGTGTTGCAGCCGCTACTAACCTCGCCGCCGATATCAAACCTTCAGACCACTGACCATCATCGGACGATGTCAGTGGAGTACGAGCTACCTTACCCTGATCGATGAGTTCTCTTTGAGCAGCATTTGCTGCTCGTACCAAAGCAGATGATGCTGCCATAATACCCTTAGCAGCTTCCAATATCATTTCATCGAATTTCATATTCTCATCAAGTTCAATCTGAAAGTATTAAGGCCAAGCCGTTTTTCTTAATTACAAATTCATTGGAATTCTCGCGAGAAAGTTAACGTATTCTTGGCTAAAAATAGTCATTTTTTAGTGTCTGCAGATAAAAGTCTAAGCATCTACGAGAGCAAGGATGCTGAATATTTATTTTCATTCAATCAATTAAAATTTTATTAAATATTCTTAACAAGACACCAGAAAACGTTTACTTTCATCAAGAGCGTTATTTGTTAAATATTTTTAGTTTGAAGAAATATTATGTTAAAAAGTTTCTTTTTTTATAAGCATTCTTTAGTTAGTTTATGAAGCAGAAGAAAGTTGATAATCACAGTAATAATATGTTTGATTCCTGGGTGAATATTTAATTACAACCAAGAATATCAAACATATCTGACTGGAACCATCTTATTTTTGTGAAAGCATTCATTATGTATTAATATAAAATAGCACTTGTTATTATTATTTTGTATAGGTATTTATAAACATTATAAAGCACCCATCACCATGTTAAAAGATTTTGTTATGTCACACATTCACATCACAATATAAAATTAGTAAATTGTTATAATATAAGAAATTTGAAAAAAAAAATTAGTCAATGATTTTACCTTAACATCCGGTTGTCTACGGGGTCTCAAATTGGCCAGTTTATTTGCAGCAGCATCAATTGAGGCTGCAGCTCCAAGCAATTCATTTTCGGCAATAACCGTTGGATCTTCTGGATCAATCCAATCGGAACCCTTCAAAAGGCGAGCCATTGCAACAAGATCAGTTACACATTTAGCTACACGTCGTGACAAGTGCATTCTTTCGTCAGCTGAGCAATTACGAAGGATTCCATTTAGAAGTTCTCTATATGGTTCACCCACAGCAGCTCCGGCTTCCAGTGTTCTTTGACGAAGCTCTGTAGTTTCAGCACAATTCCAGGCAACTGTGCGACAAACAAGAAGCATTTCTGATATCGCACGTCGACCCAAATTTGCAGCTGCTACTATATCAGCTTGTAAATTAGAAGCACCGGCAGCAACAGCTTTGGCCGTAGCTAAGGTGACATTCTTTGTTACTCGTATAAGATCCTCTGGAGAGCATTGAGGAGTACCGGGTGGTGGAGGTGCTTGCATTGCCTAGTGTTAATATCAAAATTAAATTAATAAAATCATTAAAAATCGAATATAAATTTCAAAAATAATTTTTACCCGAATTTCTTGTGAGATGGCTTCTACGGTTGCTTCCATTGCTCGAGTACCCCGGGTATGTTCATCTTCAACTGCTTTGACAGTTTTCAATAATGACGATACATTCAAAACCATAACCTAAAGAAATTAGCAAAAACGATGAAATATTTTTTCATATAAAATCACATATTTATTTATCGATGAGTTGAAATATGTAGATAAATTATTATTTTTTTTTAATTATTATTTTATTCTTTTTTTTATGATATTACAATAAATCGTTAATTATAATAATAAAAAATTAAAATTGGTTATGGCACTTTGCGCAAAAAGAATGAATGTAATGTAGAAATACTGAGAGTATATTTTAATAAAATGAATGGAAATCTGTCATTTCATGATATATAAAAATATTTGCTTAATTCTTGAGAAGTAGGTGCTGTAAAAAAAAGTGGCGGAATTAATAAAGAAATCAAACTATTTCCCACACTACTTAATACTTACAAAAAAAAGGAATTAAGATGGTTTTACCACATGACGCCATATCCTCAACCTCAAAATGGATGCAAAAAGAAAAACCTTGAATTTTTGGAACAACAGTCCACAAAGTCATAATCAAAAATTTTCAAAGTTACAGAAAATTAGGGTTTAGGAAAGGAAGTAATACATACTTTTGGGTTATTTTGAATTTATTAAGTGTATTTGCTTCAGCAAACGTTTTTTACACATTAACTTCTGTTCTTCAGGTGAAATAAGGTAATGTCGTTTTTTGATGGGAATGGTTTCGTAATTTCAATGACTTGTTCTTCGACTCTCGTCTTACCCAATTGCAATACTGCAAACGAAATGTCTGCTTGGCCCACACCGTTAGTGTTGGTGAAATCTGAAGCATAGAATTAAACTCTTGCCCTTCAGAATGTCAAGAGCATTGAATATATTTGGAGCACCTCTCAAGTTCCCCCAAAAGTCCACCCCTAGATAAAGCTGCGGTTGCAAGCTTAGAACAACATAAACCTCCATCTCATGGAAGTTACCGCGCCATGATAGTTTGGTCGTAAAACGTCCGTCATTTTTTGGAGTTCCCGTTTAACTCGGAAACTACGATGACACCAGTGTCTTGAAATGAAAATAAAAAGTTCTTAGTCCATATTTGCTGTAGGTAAGGTCTCTGTAAAGTCGCCTAGATAACGATTTTTTTTTAATTTGAGCCGTACCAGGCAGTTTTGAGGATCCACATTTGGATCCGATAGTGAATCCCACATACGTTGTTCACTACTTGCGCGTATCCAAAACGGACTCGTTTAAAGGGTAAGTTGTATCTAACAAATTGTTTTCCCCAACCTTGTTTTTTCGACCAATGCAAACAAAAAAACCACGGATAATGATAATAAGACTCAGCACAGAACAAAGAATCAAAGTTACTCAGTTTTATTTTGAAAATCAGCATTATGCAGACACAAAGATCATATTGAAATTCCTTTCATGTTCGAAATGCGTTCAGTGCTCCAATAATTTACCGATTGGTTCAGCTTTAAGCGGCTGTCTGTGATCTTATAAATGAAACAAATAAATTTGGTGGCGCAACAGCTCGTGGAGAACCAGGGCCTAGTGACTTACAGCTCTCAACCATTCCTGTGAGCGTGTTGTTGGCAGGAATGGAGGGGACCTATAATTTTTTGCCGAGTCCGAGAAGCACTTATTCGTGACAAGTATACTCTTAGAGGATTTTTTAGTTCCTCGCAACAGGCAGTACTTCTGTTTTTAGGCAGTCCAACGCACTAACCATTATCCCACGAGGTACTACTGTCTGTGATCTTATACGTGCTAGACCTCTCGTAGTTCGAAATGATGTAAAAATTGCACAGGTGCGAGTAAGTATTGAGGAAAACCTCGAAACTTCCACCAGGCAATGTTCTTAGCAGTCAGTCATGTCTAGGCAGCATTTCCAAAAAAATTTGTGGCAGTTACACGTTTTTTCATATAAAATTCAATTGGTTAACGAGTTAAAATAAAATGATCCACAAATAAATATTCAATAATAAGCGATTAGGCTCATTTGCACCTAGATAGTCACGTATATAAACAAAATTGCAGAATATGAGGCACTCACAATAATTATTGAGCTTCCAATGCATCCACTTAGATGCACAAAATGGTGTGGATTAACCCCAAAAAGGATCATGAGACAATATATTTTTTTCGAAAACGTAGAACAAGCTGCAGTAAATATGGATGGCATTCAATACTAGCAATGATTGAAACACGGCTCATGAAATTATGGCATGTAATAGCTTAAGCTTAAGGCCAATAATTGAAATTAATTGAGATAGCCGGGACTTTAATAAGATGATATTTTTTTTAATAAGAAAATTCAAAGATTTCCAGACTTAAACCCTTCAAAGAACATATTTACAGAAACAATACATGGTTTTGCATGGTGTTTATTATATAATATAGATTTTTGGAGAAACTAGTGTGGGAAATTGCATTTCATTAGAAAAGACAAACAAAACAAAAAAAAAACTAAATACACAGAACTACTTTTTTTTAAAAAAGCCAAAAATAAAACATTCACCTACTTCCCTTACAAAAAATGAAAATGCAACATATTACAAGCTAAACACAACTTAGTACTAAAATGTATAGATGAATGTATTTTAAAAATATTCTTAAAAATTATGATAAGCCAAAATATTGTTTGATTATTATTAATATTTTTTTTTTTTTGAATTCATGATTAGATTTATCCATTGATGCACGCTTGCTACTTGTTAGTGCCAGAGAGGCACAAATCCCTAAGCATCTGTTTAAAAAGGAAAACAAAAGAATAATATACATAATTTTGTTTAACTTTATAGTGCAGAGATAAAAGATTCCGTATTAAAGAAGAAAAAATAGATTCAAAATTCAATTGGACACCTTTGGAGTTCACATACACAGGGAGAATAGATATAATGAGAAAGAAGAAAAAAATGCAATTAGATCTAGAAATAAAGGACAGCAAGCGGCAGCGACACCAGGGATGCAATATGTACAACATTAATAGATAAAAAACCACAATATGGGAAAAATTAATTTTTATTTTGTCCGCCTTGGTATTTCGCTATAAAGGGAGTTTGACTTTAGTTCTGGAATTTGAATTGCAGTTCAAAACTACCAATATACATTTATATTTTTGTGTATACTTAAAGTAAGCAAAAAATTAAAAGAAAACAAAAATAAAATTACAACATCGATATCAAGCAAATTTTTTTCGGGGATGCATCTTAGATGATATTACAAATTAAAGGCGAACCAACAGTAGTTGCTTTTGCTTCGTTATAATATTTGATTGTGTTTTGTTTTAGTTATTTTTGTGAAGTAATATACCATCTGGTCTAGCTGTCTTAATACTAGTGCTTGTTTTTATTTTAATTATTAAGTGCCATATCCAATACAAGTTAAATGAGATTATAAAAAAAAAAATAAATACATACTTAATTATAATATGAAGAACATCGATGGGAATAAGAGTTAATTAAAATACCACTGGAAATTAATCGATTTATTGTTTTATACAAGTTTGTGAAGTCATCTTCATCCTAAGCTTAGAGATAAGTAAAGCGTCTGTTAAAGAAGCCGTCTTTTGTTGCAATTTAGTTTATTCATGGAATTTATTTACTACACGTATATTAAAAAGTGAAATGAAAAATTCACTATAAATCAGGGTGATGATTTATAGGAATTTTGGTCAAGGAAAACAAATAGTCATGTTTGAAGAATTGGTAGGCGTTTATTCCGGCGCTGTGAATTTTTGAAAACCATAAGCAACGGGATTATATTGTATCCATTTCTAAAAACTAAATCGAGACTATCTATTTTCTTTGCATAAGAATTGATATCAATATTTAAGCATCTATCAGAAATATTTTCACTTATGGAATAAAGCAGCTGAAATAGTCAAAAGGAACCCGATTGCATGCTTAATTTATTTTGTTGCGAAACGGATAGCTTAAACACTGTCTAAGTTCCGATCGGATTTGAATTTCGTTTCAGAATTTTTTCCGAACAGACACCTAACAGGGCTGATTATATAACTTGAGTCGGACTCTATATGAAAAAATCCACTTGAAGAAAAGTTAAGTTTAGATAGAACCCGAATCAAGTTTTTCAAGAGATATCCTGAGTGTTCAATATACGTGTTTCATCTTAGCTACAACACCATGATGATACTGGTTATTTGTTAAGAAACCACATACCAATTTAAAAAATAACAATATTAAAAATTATTACCACAATATAATTTATGAACAACATCTATATTTTTGTATTTGTAAAAAAAAAATAGATTTATGTAAATGTAAAAAAGTTAAAAAGGAGAAGCAAATTATTTTAGCTGATACTCCAATAAAATCGAATGGAATGATATTTTAAATTTAAACAATTCTAATAACTCTTAAAAAATTCTTACCTTAGCACTCTCCTTTAGTCCATCCATTGTTGGATCGTGTATTGGCTTGCCAGATGCTAATTTAGTTGCATTTATCAAATCGCCCAAGGCAGATGCGACGTCTTTGACAGCATTTATCACCATTACCTGTGAATCGGGTTGTGCTGCTCCCAACGAGCAAGCTCCGCGTTTTACAGCTTCAGATAATTGCACTAGAATTACAAAACATTTAAGGTAAATAAAATGTGAAAATTTAAATTTCTAATTTTAATTCACTTACAAATTGTGGTAACAGCATTTTGTGCTGCTGTAGCTAGTTGATCTTGTGTTCCAGCAGCACCAGCAACCAGAATTTTAGTATCTTCAACTAGAGCTTTGGCAGTTTGTAGAATATGCTCACGATGATCAGCAAATGCTCCATCTCCATCGGACTGAAGAGTTCCGGCAGTGGCGAACATGATCGTTGTATCGAGGTCCCCAATTATACCCGAGACAGTATGGGCGGCGTTTATACAAGCCTGTGTGCCTCTGGAACCGGCTTGCAAAGCCGCCAACACTTGAGCTACCTTCTCGGAAACATCTCGAGCGTTTCGGGAGATGTCATTTTGTCCGGACGGATCATTGGGACGTACCCCGGCAGTGGATTGAATAATCTGGCCGACTGATCGACCTAAATCGATCACCGTTGACCTGATGCGCATAGCTACTTCTGGCGATGTGGTAGTTGTAGATGCTCCAACTGAATCTTGTGTTATTTGGGTATAATGCTGAGCCATATCGACCCCTAGAGGTGGAAGTTTAGTAGGGTCGAATCCTGCTTTAGCGTTCATTTCATTGGCCAATCGGGCGATCTCCTTGGCACTCTGTACCATTCTTGTTTGGTAATCCACAAACGAGTCACTGAATGAAGCATTTAGCAGACTCTGTCTCTTATCGGTGAGCCGAGTGATAGCTCGATTTACCTGTTCCATGAGTCCGGTAACAACTCCGCTTTCAGTGGAAATTTTCTCTACAGTCTGTGTGAGCTCTTGAATGGCCTCCTGTGTGCTTTCAATCGACTCATCTAGAAGAGGATGAGCATGGGTGGCTCTTGGATTTCCAGCTGATTCCTTAGCAGCGGTCACCAGCTGAGTTGCACTTTCCACTACTGACTTCGTTTGATTTATCAACCTCATTTGCTGACTGGAGTGTACGATGTGTGTACAAGCTCCGATTGATCCATTAACCATCGGTACGACATAGCGTGAAATCTCTCCGACAGCATGTCCGAGTTTTTCGGCGTTATTCTTGCCAGCGAGTCGAATTGGTTCAAGTTTATCGCGAAGCTCTGCAGCAGCGTTCAAAGTCTGACTGCTAAATCCTTGTAGATTGTTGTCTTTTCTCTGAGCCAATCCTTGGGCATTCACTGCTAGTCCACAGCTATCCAGTTCACGAGTACATGTTCCAAGAGTATGAAGCACTTGATCGCATTGTGCCTGGCCTGGTGCCTTCTCACGTATGCTGTCCACAAGGTGCTTGACACTATTAGACACTGGTGTGCTGTGCATTGAGAGCTGTTGCCACACTGGTGGATCATCTGGAGAGAGTGCCAAGGATTTGGCAGCTTTGACCATTTCAATGACCCCATCGATAACTCCACGCCCAGCATTCAATACCGGTTCTTGAGCCTTGCGTCCTTCGGCGGAAATCTTCGCTGGAACTGGAACAAACTCTGCGCTTGAAGCGTATTGTCGAACAGCTTTAACTGCATCCAACAGCGGCTCGACAAACCTTTGTCTAGATGGCACTGAGTGGTCATCTTCGATTCTTTTAACTTCTTCCACCAAATTTGATGTTGCTCCGGCTACGTGCTTGGCTCCTACAATGAATTCATTCTTAGCAACTGGATTATTGGTATTCATGCTCGCCTGTCTGCAAATTGAACATAAATAACTTGTGTGCTTTGCCACTCCTGTTAAAGCAGAAATTTTCTGCTGCTTAGTGGACTTGGGACTGCTCACGATCTCACAAAACTGAACAATTCCTTGGTAGGCATAGTTCAATTGAGACTGATCGATAATTCCTGGACGACCAGCCACACTACTTGGATGCGAGACTCCAATTAGATAGGCAGCTTGTGCTGATGACTCAATCAAACCATGAATAGACTCGGACACATTGTTGACCGACTGACCAAACTCAACGTGCTTAGATTGCTTTGCGTTGTTGATCATTTCCGAAATAGCATAGCCAAGGTTCCTTGACTTTCCAGTGGCAGTCTCTACGCATTCAAAATAGCCCTGATCAGATATTGCTTCGTGGGGATACTCTAAGAGGACCCTCAATGACTCAATATTCCTCATGGCATTGTCACATTCTTTCTGTCCTGGAGCAGAAGATATACAAGCATCTACGAGCTGATTGATACTCTCTGTAACACTTCTAGCAGCAGCATTGAGTAAGTTTTTCGAGTTGGGCTGATCTGGGTCGGCGGCGATTTCCTTTGCCGACAGTAGCAAGGAACACGACTGAGTGGACACATTTCGTAAACAATCGATTGTTTGTGAACGAACAACTTCATCCTTTGTTTGTCCGGCCATTTCCATTGCCACTGATAAAAGATCTTTATAATTGTTAGCAAACACTTGGCTCGTTTCGGCCAGCTGTGCGGGGCTAGCATATGAATGGACAATCTGTCCACCAGACGAACTCAAGCTCTCAGCCACATGTTTTAGCTCACTCTGGAGTGTATTGTAGTTCCGAGTCGAAGGAGGGTATTCGTTCATTGAAAGAATTTCACTTAATTCGCTGACGTTCTTTAAAGCGTTATCAACTTCCCGCTGTCCTGGGATGCAATCGAGAGTCTTCGACAATGCTGCCGTGACATCCCTTCCGGCCTGGGTTAAAGCCCCAGGTTCTCCAATATTCTGCAAAGTTTTCTGTGCTTCTTCGATTAGTCGAATAGAATTGAGGACAACCTCGTCCGCTGATTCAATTACCGAAGGGTTATTGGTAGTGGCTGCAACTCCATGAACACTTTTAGTGAAGTCACCAAGAGCTAATGCTGTATCACGTCCTGCAACTCCAGCATACATTCGTTGGCCATGAGAAACTGTCGACAGAAGCTGACTCAAGGCAATACCAACACTTTTCGCTGATTTACTGAGCTGTTGGGCAGTATTCTCTACAGTCTCACCTGGTAGACGGCAAAGTGAACCATTTTGAGCAGCAGTCCTTGTATCATCCAAAACATTTCGTAGGTTCTTAACAGCTTCCAATGCAGACTCGAGCTCTTGGCCTCCGCAGGCTTCCCTAGCCCTCTGAGCAGCTGAATTCAATTCATGAACCGACTGTCCCAGGTGCAAAGCACTCTTAGAAAGTTGTTGCGCCGATGGTATGTCATTCACCGTTGGTTGAAGGGCTCTAGCCGAGCTGGATAATTGAATGCCTGGTTCGATAAACTGTTCTGCGGCTTCAATAAGGTTCAATTGAGCATTGGCATCATCAGGATTGCTCCTGGTTGTCTTAAGGGATGTTACCAATCTCGGGATTGTATCAGCAGCTCGTTTACAGTCCTGCAGAAGTGACTGCTTTGTCTGTTGATCATCACTATGTTGCACAGCATTCTGAGCTGCTGAAATACATTGAGTAGCCGCTGTAGCAGCCTGTTTTGAGCAGTAATCCAATCGATTAATCAGACCTCTCTTCATAGCAGGTGTATTGGCTTTGGTTGTTGTTATCTCTCGGAGTTCTTCAGCAGCTCGTCGCAAGTTCTCTTGGTTATCAGAATCATGAGGGTTTCCAGCACACAAACGAGCAGCTTCGACCAATTTTGCAGTAGCATCAGCCAATTGCTTGGCCGCCGACAATAAACGTCTCTGCAATTCTGAGTCGTGTTGCTGTTCCGCCTCTCCTTTGATGCTCTGAATCAATTGAGCTGTTGCCTGACCCAAAACCTTTGCATGACGAACCATTTCCTGAGGATCGGTAGAAGAAACCAAAATATCTGTTCCGATAATTACACTCTCAACGGGAGACATCTCCTGGGATAGACGGTTGGCATGTTCACGGGCACTTAGCTTGACATGATCAAGCAAATCAGCCAAACTACGCGATACATCCCTGGCAGCATTGAGAAGATCTCCTTTCAACTTCTGATCGTCTGTCGCATCAGTGCATACCTCGCACAAATTATTCACAGCCCTGGCAACATTTCTCGCCGCCATTTCAATTTGATCACGGCACTCGGCATTGTGCAAAGTTGGAGCAATAACCTTAGTACAAGCCACCAACTGGCTTGTGGCAAGCGCACATTGGCTTGCTGCCCCAATTACCTTATTACGAGTTTCATCATCATCGCAATTCGAAGCAATAGACTTAGCACGCATAACAAGTGATGCAGTGGTATTGGCAACTGCCTTGGCCAAAGCTAATAGCATGTCTTGCAAATCTGTATCTTCTGGTGGTTCTTCTTCGATCGTACTCAGAACATGAGTTGTGGCTTCTCCAATACGACTCGCTGCATTTATCAAACTCTGTGGTGGTTCCTTGTTTTCAGGCTCAGCAGCCTTTAGTAAGTCACTAAAAGCACTGCATAAATTACGAGTAGCTTCCAACAAACGATCACCACCACTATCATCTTCCATGAGAGCCGCAATCAAACGAACCTCTTTAGTCACTTCTGGTATAGTTTGCGCGATTTGCGACACAGAGGCAGATATTGTCTCAGTATCGATTTCATCTGGTTGCGTTGCAGTGATGATTTGAGCAGTGGCCGCATTCATCGAAGCAACATGACTCGTGACAGCTTGTTTTGATGTTTCTAAGGTATTTTCACGCCATTCAATAGAACGTTTATCTGTTCCAAGATCTTGAATAGAAGCCTGCAAAATAATGATCCGCACACATTAGAATCTAGATATTTTTTACAAAAAATTAAAATCACTTTACCTTAGTTCTGAGCTCTTCATCAGCTCTAAGTAAAATATCTTGTCCAGCACTGATATAGCTCAAAAGAGCCCTCTGAGGCTCGGTAAGATTCACTGCACTGATACGAATTTCTTTTGCCTGTGAAGGTAGAGTGAAGTTTCTAATTAAAGATCTGAGTTGATGAAAAACAAAGGCGAAATCCCTCAAAAGACCAAAGACTTAAATTAATAAATAATTAACTTAAACACAATTTAAGAAATAATAATAATAATATAAATGTGTAGCAACAAATCAAAAATGGTCGTTAAAGGGGTGAAAACTGTTTGAAAATTATATCATTAACGTACTTAAAATATTAATGTAGTTATCCGATTAGGACAGCGCAGCAATGAGTAAAGAAATTTATAACAAAAATTGATTAAATCGACAAGTCGAATTAATTGGTTTTATTTTATGGAATTTTTCAGTGTTTATTATGTGTGTATGTGTGCAATTATGTGACTTATATTTATAATATTATAATTGCAAATAAATTTCTAAACAAGGCAAAGAACAATTCAAGTGTATAAAATACTTTGATGTTGCAAATAAAATTCCAATTGTGTCAATTGTGTGCTTCATTGGTAATTGTTGAGTGTCGATGGAAATAATTAATTTTCTGAAAATTCTCTGGATGCAATTTAAAGATACTAACACGTATTTAGTATTTAATTTGGTGGCACGACACCTTTCGAGAACCAGAGCCTAGTGACTGATATTGCGGACCCGAGGCTTTTTAAACCATATTTGAAACCGTACCGAGGCCTTGAGAAATTGGGCAGGTCTAGACAATAAATTTAACAAACAATGTTCGAAAATTCAGTAAAATAATTGCATTACCAATTGTTTACTAATTTTTAAAATCAACGAAAATATTTATAGGTATATGGTAAATTAAATTTTCCCATCAACACTTTTTTTGTTTTAAATTTATCTAGATACATTTATAGAAATTAAACAAAATAAAACTCACCGTTGGCGGCTGATGAGCAAGATTAACTTGCCCACCAAATGCACTATATTGCATAGCTTGCATTTCACCTTGTGTGTATGGCTTTTCGCCTGCGGTTTTACGGTGAAGATGATATTTTCAATCAAAACATACAAAATAGAAAAGTCAAGAACGAAAAAAAGATAGAAATCAAATAATATCATCAACAAATGAAAAGAAATGCAAAATAAAAATATCCAACAAAAAAGCATTTTTTCCGAATATTTACATAAACCATTACAAGTGTTTGATGACAATAAAAAAAATACATACCGTCAATTGCTCGCATAACACCAGGTTGAGCTATAGACTTTGTGTCGACCTTTCCCACTTTACTCGTTCCATATTGAAGGAATTGTGTTCTATCGATAAAATATAAACAAATAAATAAACTCTACTTTTGAGAAGAAATTAAATCAGACTTACTGTGAAGGTGCAACAGATTCTTCAACCAAAGTATCACCTTCTTCGCCCTCAATACCAAAATGATCTTTAGTTTGTTTCTTCTTCAGTATGATATCAATATAACCGGCAATAAGTTGTACAATAGGTTCGGCTTCTGTTGTTTGAACCGAATAATACTGATCAGCATAGTCACCGAAATCGAGTGTAAAAGTATTTGGCGATGCACCCCATCTCCGGACTGTTGTTAATGGCCAAGTGACTAAAATCTCTTTTGTTCTCTCATCCAAACGTAAAACAGAATCCTTGGTGACACCCAACAAACGTGGTACAAGCTTATTTTTACCATTCATTTTTTCTTTGACAAGGAAAAATGTTACACCATATGTGGGCAGTTCTCGAGCTGTTTTTGTATACAAAACTTTTGCATCGATTTCCGTGATACCAATGTGTTGGCGATGTTCAGCAAACACTTTTTTCTCAATTCCTTTGACACGGACATATGATTGTGGCAGAAAGTCTTTTAAACTAAAACAAAAACAAAAAAATTGGAAATCAGAACATCGAGTGTGTCCAGTTGCATACTCACTCTAAAAATCCTGGTTTATGTTTGCTTTCATTATGATCTCCAAATTGTATATGAGCTTGAATGCCAGCAAATTCACAAGCTTAAATGATATTAGCAAAATTAAATAAGTACGAAAACAATCATAAGTACAAATATATTTTTACCTTTTTTCTCTGTTACTGGATGAGTACCATCCAAAATGGCATCTCTTGCTTGAACATACAACAAATTCAACTGCACTGGATCTCTTGAATCAATATTCTGATCGGAGAAGAAAAACTTTCGCCGAAGTAAAACCGTTTCCGATTCATCAATGCCTTGTTCACGAAGAGTTTTACCAACATCGACCCAATTGACTATAAGAAAACAATAAATTTAAAAAATTTAAGATTAAAAAACAAAATAAACTCACTTTCATCGTCGGTTTTCAGTTTCTTTCTTAAACTCTCCATTTGGCATCACGTTCTTTTTCGGCTGTTTTTTTCTTCAAAGTTAATGTTCCAACATTATTTTGTGATAGATTTTCATTTTGTGATTCGGACTCTTCCCGCACCAGACCGTATTCCTCATGATTGGTTATACCAATTTTTGTGCAAATAACAACCATCATCTGTGACACGGTTGAGAATCATCAACTAGAATTGTCTTCACGGCACCATCCAACATTCGAACACGAAGGGTTCGCAATTTACGGCGATACTCCAACACGTCCAGATTATGTAAGATGTAATAGCCAAGGGTGCGTCCAGCTTCCAACCACACACCCTGTTGGTTTTGTTCGTCAGACAAAAATAATCCATATTCACTTGCTGGAAGAATTTAATAGATAAATAAATAAATAGATTGTCAGGAGAGTACCTTCGAATAAAAATCTGGATAATCAGAAACGATTGGATGAAACGACACCGAAGACAAAAACAGACTTCCTTCTCAGCCTACACACCTTAACCACCACCTGCCTGTCCTATTTATTCCGATTTATGATGAAATTAAACTAAATGTGAATTTGAGTTGGATTTTCTTCTCACGCCCTTATAAAACAGATATTCAACTGTGAGGGATAGGTGAAAGTTAAGCTGCTTCGAAGTGTGTGAGTTAAAATATCCAAAAGTATAATAAAAATGGAATAAATCAGGCGTTAGAAAGATAAGCCTATATCATTTAGGAAAAACAAAAAAAAATCAGTGCCTATAGTTTGCAGATTGATGTGGAAGATTGATGTTGGAATATCATTGATTTTTGTTTAAGTTTGTTTCGGATGCTGTTAAATGGCCACATTGACATTGGCCATGGGTATTTTTAGGAGAATAATTTTGTTTTAGCGTTGAAATTAATAATCTTTGTTCTTGACAGAGTTCACAAGACCTTCAAATCAGATTTTATTGCAAAAATAATAGATAAATACCCTGTGAAAGTATTTCTTTTACAAAAATACAAATTTATTAAGAAACTGAAAATATTTGTTTTTAATGATGAATTCGTGGAAAGAATTGCTAGAAAACATCTTTTAGTAAACGCTGTGAGGATGTTCCTCATTGAAAACAGTAAGTTAGGAATACAAAAAATGTTATAGTGTTAATACTGCTAAAGCCTTCTCTTAACCAACTACAGTGGGCTTTTATAAGACCTTATCATCCCGGGCCTGATTATGGTGCTGAGGCATGGACACTATTAAAGGAGGATGAGAACACGCTGTTTTGATAAAAAAAAAATCCGTATGATTTTTGGTTCCGTCGGCATGAGTGGGAAGTATAGAAGATACAACATAGAACTGCACGATGTGTAAAGCGACACTGAGATATCCAAAAAAGTGAAAAGTCAATGGCTTAGGTGGCTGGGGCACCTAGTCACACCGAATGACGGCGCATCAGAGGACATGGAGTCCGGTGGCGCACGCAAGTAGAAGAGGATAAAACCCAACTTGGCTGGCGAAACTGGAGACAGATAGCTAGGTATTTAGCAGGTTTGTTGGTTGATACTCCTGACTCAACCGGACTGTAGCGCCACCTTAACTTAGTAAATTAATATAATACTGCCAAAGTTCTTAGTGTTTGAGAGACCTTTAAATAGTGGTGTTTATACTGTGATATTCGGTTCTGCATGGATTTTCTTAAAAACAACTTTGTGTGAATGCTGAAACTATAGTGCAAAAGCTTCAGAGATAATAGTCATATTTTCTGAGGTGTGCTGCACCGCACGTCAATTACGATTTTAACTAATTTTTCTAAGAAAATCCAAGACTGTGCTCACATGGTTGTTGTACTGAAGGATTTTTTCAAATTTTACATACAGAAAAGTAGAATATAGAAACAGTCAAAGCCATTTAAGTTTGTAAATTACAACACCACAGCACAATATTGTAGAACGAAGCAAATATGTAGCCTTAAAACCATTGCTGATACGTCACTAAATGAGACAAATATTCAGAAAACATACTCGAATGGGAAAAAAATCGATATTTTAATTTTTTAAATTGATTTTTACTGTCGGTATTTGATTTTCTTGTAGTTTTCTTTAAATAATTAACAATTTATTCTTTAAGGGAAGCACTTGAAACAATGAAATTATGACAAACATAAGGCATTTTGATGAGCTCGTAAGTAACCAAATTTTATTTACTTATATGGAAATATAAAAATTCACATAATTCATAAGAAATCTTAAAGCAGAAATACATAGCTATATGTAGTAGTTTGATGTATGTAGATGATTTATAAATATGTAGATATGTACATTTATTCTTTTTTATATTTTCATACTTACGCTGTCCTTGTACAGCATCGGCAAATTTATCACGAATTACTTTGCATGCATCAAACACTGTCGTATTTGGCTGGAACTGTATGGTCTTTGTTACGCGGCCACCTTCTAGACTTATGCGTAAAGATAGCGTCGACATTGTTTATATTTCTGTAAGGCACTGAAATTAAATTAAAAAGAAAAAAGTTTTTTCATTAAAATTTTTGTTTAATAAAACGTTTAATTTTGGTTTAAAATCATTTACACATACACAAACATAGTATGGAAAGAAACTCGACCCATAACACCAATCCCATAGAAACCCACCCTTCTGTATAATAAAAGAAATTCTCTTTATAATGTCCTCCTAATGGTAAAGAATATGGGAAAGAATATCTTACACCACACCACCAATGGACAACCAACAACCCTAGACTATAGGTGTACACATCATTGTCGATGTCGTCGTGGTTCCAGAGTAGGTAAGTGGCAGAGGGTATCACTCATCTAGAAATCAGACAAATGCACATACAATAGGCTGATGTTACTCCCTAATTGATTTTTTTTTCTCTCGTCCGTCTTATGCCTTTTGCCATCTTTAAACACACCACACACAATAAAAAGCAAAATCGATATCGAAACTCGAAAGTAAACTTGAGATCTTAAAAGCTTGTGTTTGAATAGAAAAATCTTTTCGTAAACAAACAGTTCTCGAATGTATGGGGGTAGGGGGAGGAAATAACAATACGATGGGATTGTTTGCACTGGGCAAACTGGGTCCATATCGAATTTCGAAAACAGTCTTTTCATATTCATAGATATTTTTTTTTTTGCTTTTTCAAGACACTCACTCTTTTATTTTTTGAACTAGGGGATAACTTTTTTCACTGCGATATTTTTAATTTAAGACAAACAACCACGTTTGCCGAGATTCGGGAAAGAACTAAATGCTTAGAATGCTGCTGGAAATCTTGTGTCGCTGCCGGGCTTACTGAAACTGATACAAGCCGGATGCTGCGCAGAGCTAGATTTTCTCAAAAAGGGGTGGTTGGCCTCTGCTTGCGCTTCTTATTCTTCTTCTGTAATGCCAAAAAGGGCGAGAATGTGTGATTAGTATAAAAACCATAATCGGGTAGTTGAAGAAAATCTGTGCGTTGTCTTAAAAGAGCATGCGCGGAATTTTAAAAAATCTCAAAGAGGTTGCTCTCAATTGGTCGAGTGGAATAAATAAGGGATAATTTTGTAAGAACTGGGGAAAATTTATGTAACCTCTGTTAAGATAATGTTAGCTTCGAGCGATCAAACAGAGTAAAAAGGGAAAATTTTAAAACTCTTTAAAACCAAGGGGGATGAATAGTTTAAATAATTATCAGCAAGGATAGACACCCACCCTCAGAAGTAATCTCTTCTTTCTTTTTATTATTCATCTCTGTCGATGTCGGTGATTGTCACTTGGCGCCTAATAATATTGTTATACAACAACAATAATGTATTATCATTATCGAAAGGCGCCCGACATTGCGGAGACGTCGAGCAGATTTAGCTTAATGCCTTTCGGAATTCAATGGTTATTCATCATGAACTTAGGACCACTCACACCTACACCCCCACCCACATCGAATCGCACTGCCTGCCTTTTATAGTTAATTTAGTTATTTATTTTTTTGTGGGTCATGCTAAATAGAACTTTTGATAAATATGATAGAAATTTGTATTTGGGGCTAGATATAACGATAGGGGTTGAATAAGTTATTTTTTAAGGTAATTTGATAGTTTAATGGTTTTTCTCGGGTATGTGTGTGTCTCAAAAGAAATGTGGATTGCAAGGTGAAATTGGAGCGGAAAAGTATAGCGCAAGTCAAGGGAAACCACAGGTGGTTCTACACATACAATTGGCACATATCAAATTGAATAGAATGCTTTCGAAAAAGATCAAACCAATGCAGTATCTCAATTTCTAATAAATGGAGCAGAGCAATGAATCAAAAGGTGTATTACATTTTGGTATTTACCTTCAGTGTATGGCTGAAAGACTCACCGAAGGGTCAAAAGCCCTTTTATGTTATTGGAATCCTGTTACAAATTCCATTTCGAATTTGTATGTAGGAGTATTCTTTTTTTTCGTCATAGAGGGAAATTTTAGTGTGTACAAAATTATATTGTGCTTAGATTTGTATGATTTGGAAAGGTATTTTGAAGTGTTGCAGTTACAGTGCAGTAAAGATTATGACCTGTATGTCCCTATATATTATGACGTTGTAATTGTACTCTACTTATTTCAATATGTAAGCTTTTTGATATAAGAAACGATTTAACAAGTCTTAAGCGCTTCGTTATTAAATGTAGTTCAATAAACACACCATCAATTAATATCACTTACATAAAATAAAAAACAGTTCAACAAGTTTAATCACATTCAAATTAACATTCTTCATTCAAATTAATAAGAAACAAAAACAAAAAATACCCTCTATTATACAGTCTCGTTGCCAAAATTAAAAGACAAATCTTCTTAACATGATTATTATAATAGAATCAACCCCCTGCTGATTGATTAATGCAATATCCTTTTCCTCCTATACAATTATTCTCATTACGCTATAAATGACTTAACTAATTTTCTTCTTGCTTTTATGGAATTTAATAAAAAAGAAAAAACAGAAAACGGAAAACAAAATAAACAGCAACAGAGTTAATGTCATCGTTTGGAAGTTTATGGTTATAAAAATAAGAAATTAACAATCTTAATAAGAATGTCCTGATAACACAAGATGACTGATTTACCCATAGCATGCAATAGAATAAGTAACCACTAAGCAACAACCATAACACTGCATGCTGTGAGGCTAATGGAGTTTTCATTTATTGGCTTGCCTTGTTAGTTAATAGTAGTCGTTCGCTAGGATCAATTTTGAGTTGTTTGGAAAGAAAAAAAAACCTTTAATATTAGGCAATGGTTGGAGTTTAACACCCTTACAAGTTGCAAATTAATACATAATGACATAATCATTGAAGAAGTTAGAATGAATTAATCAGAGGAATTCATTAAATAATCCACTTAGGCTGCCTTTCTTTTTAACAACTTTAAATGACCTGAAATTTTTTTTTCAGTAGACAAATTAATCACGTGACAATGCAAGTTGTGAAATGTGAAATTTAAATGAGAACCTATTTCATACAATATGTAGTTATGTACATCATCAGAAAATTATCTTGGACGGATGATTAGTCAGCTTGCTATTTCTCTTGGGCAAAATAGCAGTCAAACTTAGGTTTTGCCGTGTAAGTATTTTGATTTAAACAATTTTATTATAACAATTGAAATATCGGCCCCTCATCGGAGAAGCATAAATGCGCGAAGATAAAAAATGTTGCTTTGAAATAATCACCTAACGGGAAAATTTTTGATATTTTCATTTTTCATATATTTTGTATAAAAGGTATTCATGGAATGATGTAGAAAGTTGTTCAGGCCAGGGATACTTTACGTGAGACACCAGGTGACTCATTTTGACGTCTCTTGTTTATCTCAATCATATTTCTTGAGTTGAAAGCAATGGTCAGGTGAGGCAGAAATTTAAAAACCTCACTTGGCCATCTCTTTCAAGTTGGGAGATGAAAAGATATGTCAAAATGAATCGCTCAAGTGTACCTTATCTGAACACCATCTTAAACACTGGATTCGATACGTGTGAACGCTTCTGGTTACGATTCTTAATTAAAATCGTTAAGCTTTTCTTTTCAGAACAAGAAGTTATCTCACTGTAAAGGCCTGATCAAGGAGAGCGCCGTCCGACGGGAAGGTCAATACTTTACTGAAAGAGTAAGAATGCGGTGGTCGAGTTTTGTTTGTAAATTTTTACAAAGACCGCTGGACTGCGCTCTGTTTGACCAGGCCTTAAAAGTGGTGATATGACTTTAAAAATTAGGCGTGTTCAGAAATCTGATATATAAAATATCTCAAAGAATTAAAAAAAAAAAGGCTGTGCCCGTGTTCTGTAACGAGTGTGTTCGCATCGAGACTAATAGATAATAAAAGTTTTGAATTGAAACAAATATATATGAAACAAAATAAAATGCAGGACTTCATCGCACGGACTTGCTCTTGTGATACAATACTTGTCTCAAGCAATTCGTATCCATTGTAGCAAGTTACTAGTCGATAAGATTTTATATTACAAAACATGGATTACGTATTTATGTAAGACAAATGGAAAACAAGTATTAAACTTGTTTTTAAATTGCTTTAAAACAACTCTTAAAAATGTTTTGGGCTAAAAAAGCGTTCGTTCAAAGCAACTTGTTTGTTATTTTTTGGCATCTCTGGACTAAACTTTCATAAATGTTATTATAAATGTATAAAAAGCAAATATTTTTCGTGCTCATGAGTCAATCTGATGCGGTTAATATTAAACATTTAACAAGCAGCTTATTCCCACCTAGAAAAACAATATATGTACAGTTTTTCACGAGGCCCTAGAAGGTTTTACATTGATGCTAAACAAGGGCCTCGCAAGGGGACCTATCGAAATTCTCTAGGACCTCGCCAGTTGTGTAACCTTTTGCCTTAGCATTTTTCCATGCGGGTTCAATTGCCCAGCATGGCAAGTTATTTTTTGTCGTTAAGGTGTTTTGTTACAAATGAGTTTGAATACAGCACACTCAGTACGTCTAGCCATATGGTTTCGCTGAACTATCTATACAAGATTTTATAACCTCATCATGAAATAAGCTATAGACGGGACGATAGTATTTGAGTAATACGTGAAGCAAAAATGTAGTGTAAGAACATAGTTGTTTCAAGTAGAAGAAGGCATGAGATTTTGCAGACCTTAGCAATCTGGGAAACCTGAGCAGGATTCCTCAGCAAAATTCGTCAGTTTTGCTTTCAGAAAATAAGAAAAAAAAATGGTTTCGCTTCCCAACTTTTTACGCAGCCAAAATGTTGAGTTTTAATTTTCTAAATTTACATAGAATATTTAATTAAGGTAATTTTATTGAGTTTATCTATTTAACCCTGCAGACAAACGAATAAAAGATTTCTGACATTCGTTGAAATAAATCACAATACATATAAAAACTAACAAAAATAATTTAATAATAAAAGTGATGTTTAACTCTAAGCCTTATGGTTTTTCAAATGCAACCTGGATTGCAGGGCAATATTAAGAAGGAAAGGAAGGATACAAAAGGGTGAAAATAAGGTTATTTTTATTTCATGAAACTGGGGTTAACAAATGCTTAAAAAGTTTTATATTCATATCAGTTTTCATCCTGAAGCAGTAATTTTAAATTCTGTTCAAAACATTGTCTCAAACAGATGAGTTTATTCAAACATTTAACAACATTCACTTCCTTAGCTTTTTGCCTGCATTAGAATTAACACTTTAAGGGCAGTTTCCATTTAAACTATTAGTTTTAAAAATAATATTATTAAAAAAAAAAATATATTTAAACATTGCAGTTATGTATGTATTAAGTTTTTAATTATTTTACTTACTCTTTGGTTTTAAATTTCCTTTTTAAAGAATAATATTCTTTATTTCAGGAATAACAAATAAGGCACATTTAGCGAAATTTACAAAAATTAAATTTGCTAACAGTTTTTTTTGTTTTGTATAAATATATGAAATATTTATATTGTTTTAACAATTTTAAGGTAACAAAATATAAACTTGAAAAAAGTCAACAAAATTGTTTAGGCACTTTGTGATGACACATTGTGTTGTATAAAAATTATAAAAATTTCAAACAAAAAACTTAACTTTTATATGAGGCACAATTGTGAGTTAATACAATTAAATTATTTTATGTTTTTAATTTTTTTAAAACGTTCTGAGAATCGTTTTTATTAAGGCACTTGCATTAAAACTCAAAATTAGTTTTTATTTAACAAAAAAACACTAAGGCACTTGTTTTTTTTTTTTTTCTTAAATGTTCTGAACAAAAACTTTACAAAATCACAACCAACTCCAAGTTTTTTTTTAAGTTAAAACAACAAAACTAAAAAAAAAAGTTCAACTATTTACACAAAGTGTTAAAAATAAAACTTTATGTTTGGTGTTCTAGGCAAGGAAGGATCCCGGAGTAGATGTCCTTCCCGATCTGTGGTTAGGCCTAGAATGATACACTGAATCTATGACATCGAAGTTCTATGATTTCATCACGGTCACTATTCGACCATGCTTTCAAAGCAACGTATATACCTATTTCACTTCTGCACACGCATATTATTTCCTTCTTTTAAAAATAAACTCTGCTGCTAGTGCTACTTCTGTGCTGTTGTGGTGTGAAAAAATTTTACAGACTCAAAGCAGTTCCCCATTGTTGACTTTATACAGCAGTTATTCAAGGGAATATAAAATATTTCCCTTTTCCGGTGGTGGATGATATTTGCAAAAATCCTTTTGTCTGTCCAAGACTAGGATAGAGTGAGACACCATCATCAAGAAGGGGAACGTATCGAAAAGCTGAACAAAAACAACGTCACCACCCACGAAAGGAACTTTTATATACGAATGCTTTACTCCAAACAGCAAGTAGCAGGATAACTATATGTTGAGTGTTTGCAGCTGATATTTTTTGCAGATTTTTGACAGTTTCTTAGGGTTGAAAGAGATGATTACAGAGCTAGCTACATGCTGTGATTCGATTTTTTATCATTTACAATGATCACCACTATGATTGAACAAGTGCCATGCTGTGAACATTATGTATTTTGGATATATGTACGTATGTGTTCATATTAGGCAAAAACACATACCCATGTTAAATATCAAAGTTAAAGGGTCTTCAAAGTAACTAAAGGTCTTTTTGTACTTTAAAAAGTAAAGTCCTTTATCTCTAACAAAACTTTTATCACAAAACAAAGTATAACACAAAAAAAAGTAAAAAGAAAGTGCTATAAATGAATACCCATCAACTCCCACTCCCAGTTGGAAAGATTTATAAATGCCACAAAAAAAAAAAGAAAACAACTCAAAAATAAATATCCTGAGAAAGCCAAGTCTAAATGTATTTCAAAATCAAAGAAGAAAAATGGGGTTTAACTATACATTGGTCACATTACGTTGGATGTTTTCATCTCAAGGATAGATGAAAAGAACACATAAAGGCGCGCCATAGCATCTTAATTGTCGCGACATTGTGGCGCCTCTGGATTCTGAGCATGAATATTTGTCCTTTGAGCACACAGACACAGGCAAGAATATAGGTGCTTAGCAGAGCGGGTTGATGAAAGCTTTTGTACTATAACCGTGCGTCGTCGGCGTCGTGTTGTAGGGCATAGGCGAGGGGTTTCATTTCATCGTTTCAATTTCATGTGCGAACACAAATACTGAATTTTGAAATGAATTTTACTTGTAATAAAACGTACAACGTACTATTCCTTTTAATTAAGTTTAGTAGTCATACGAATGGACATTGGATAAAATAAATAGGTACATACCTTTCTTGCAGGAACAGATTAGGACCTTAGCGTTCGTAGGTGTGTTTCGTTCGTTTCAATATCCAATTCTGAAATAAAAAGGAAAGAAATATATTTAAAATTTTATTTTCATACTTATTAAAGTTATTATTGATTATTAGATAAAAAAAATATAAAGTTTCACGTTGGGCGCCATTTATTAATATGTTTCAAATATGAATCTCGTAATTTCTGACTATCTTGGTTATATCGAAATTTATAGTTGGGAATTATGATTTTTACCACCGATCTATAAGACTCGAAAAGAATACAAAATCCGTTTGAAATGTTGACATAAAACATTATTTAATTTTAATTTAATTTGAAATGCAATGAAGGATCGAAGACATTTCAAAAAAAATATCTCACATCATTACATCTTGGGTATGTACTGCAACTCCAATAGGGCTTAGTTATTTCTTAAAAAGCTGCAGGTAAAAATTTTGCTGCACTAGGTAGTTAAGTTCAAAGTTCCAAAGATAAAATAATAATAGATGATATAAAAGGTAATTACGATACACGTCTATTTCTTAGGAGTGAGAAAGTGGTGACTGACTCATTGAATCACAGCCTATGTGGGGTGGGGATATGCACTTTGAAAGAATATTTTATAAATTATAATGTTTCAATAGGGTTAATGAGGGTAAATGTGTGTGGTAGAGAGTTGTAGATTTTCTAAAATATAATTTGTAAATTCCGAAAATTCTATAAATTGTAATATCCCACCTGGAAAAATTAAAGTTTTTGACAAGTTTAATCAAGGCCCTGGAAAGGCGTTGATAGGAGAAATCTAGACAAAGAAAAATAGTCAAAAACTCGTGAGGCCCTCGCTCGTAGAAACTTGTGGTATAAGGCCCTGGAAAGGCTTTGTTATGGGAAATCTAGACAAGGAAAACTTGTCAAATACTCGTGAAGCCCTCGCTAATAAAAATTTGTCGGATAAGTCTTGTTATCCCATCACAAATACCCCATATATATGACAAAAACAAATATTTTATACTCATTCATCGTAAGAAAAATGTAGGTATGTATGTATATAGTTTTTCATTTTCAACATTACGCAACTTGCGAAGATCACAAGTTCTATAACTCAGTGAGGACAACTTGTTATTTTATTTTTGTTGTCTCTCGAGCCAAAAGGTTTGCCTAACTGGCGAGACCCTAGAGAAAATCGATAGTTACCCTTGCTAGAGCCATGTAAGTGTCAATATAAAACTTTCTAGTGCCCCCTTAAAAACTAGACTGTTTTTTTCAGGCGGGATAATGACGTTTGAAAGCCAAAAATAAGAAAATAGACATTAGAGAATTACATACGCGTAGGTTGGTAGGAAATATAGGCTGTGGAATGTGGATACCAAAACCCTTTTGGCTTGTTGATGAAAGTGGATTTTAGATAAGAGATTTGTAGACAAACCGTCTAACGGATCATCGCCCATGCTTTGAGTTCGAAAACAATCAGCCTTATTGTGACTTTCACCCGAAAAAAAATGACAATGACAAATGACAACTGAATATGCCAAGCTATTTTATTTGTTTGCTGCTTCCGGAACGCATGCCCTCCGATTCCTTAGTGAGTTCGTCCAGTGACATGTCTGGATGTGACATTCCAGTGCATGCATACACCCTTATTCATCATCATCATCGTGTCCTGTAACCCCGGCTGGGGCACAGGGCGTCCACCCTTATTACGGTGGCCAAATGTCAATTGATTGATAAAAGATAGAACTTATCAATTGATTGATATTTTGATATAAAGCCAAAAGATTACACATGTTTGTTTTTCTTATCACTTACATACCCACGTAAATCTTGTAGAAGTGTCATACAGGAGTATTTACACTGCAGGTGAGTAAGTAATTTCTTCTTATCGTAAGCAGAACACTTATCAGTGCCAGTTGAATAAGTTGTGAGAATTCCGTTAGTGTTTATACTTGTAAGCTTTTCTCTCAACAGCTTATGTAAGTTGATAAAATTTACTCAAGTTACTTATAATAATATACATGATACACACTGTTGGGGTAGGTACCATTGTATGAAAACCATAGCATAAGTAATACCACAGGGGGTGACACACATCCTGTGACGTATAAGTTGACAAATTTTGAAGTTTTTGAAAAAACACCGCTGATGTCGTTTAATACCCGTGACACACTGGATACTATGGTATCCGCTTACACCACAAGTGTGTCATGTCATTGCATTCTAAAACCACATGAACAAAATAGCATAACCATGGTATCAAACTTTGGGTTTTCTCTTAGTGGCGATTTCAAGAACTCTATTTCAGTACAAAACGTATGTAACTTATACTGCAGAGGATGTATATCACCCTCTAAAAATCTATTGAAATCGATGTGCAACACTATGGATACAACCCATTTACGTCCTTCATTATCGAAAACGAGATAGCGCAACAACGGAAAATGCATTGTTTAAAGATTTCAACAATATTCACTATAGAAATCGAGATGGCAAATTAGGTGATTTAACTTGGAGTTAATTTAGAATTTAAATTGACTAAAAAACAAGCTTCTGGAGTTAACTCAGGTTTAACTCCGGGGCTAGGATGATCTTGCACTGAAAAACTGACTAAAACAACCTTTTCACCAGAAGATAATCCGGGATTTACCCCGAGGCCACACGGGCAGTACTGGCCAGCAAGTAACACGACAAATAAATTCGTTCACTAACACATACAAACCCAAGCAACTTGCTCTTCAACTGGCATGGAAAATTGAAGCCAGTAGAGAAGCAAATTGGGAGACAAGCAAGTGGAATGCAAGTGGAAAGCAAGTGGAAGGCAAGTGGAATGCAAATTACGAATTTGATAGGCAGTGTATGTAGCCAACTTGGTTGCCTGTACTTGCCCGTATGGCCTCAGGCTTAAGATAGACGATTTATGTGGTGTTTTCAGCGCATGAAAAGATTAAAAAGAAGATTAAATTTGAGAGCACCCTTCAAAACCAAATGTGGTTTCATTTTTTACTTATAAAGTGGAAGTGAGATAGAATGTTTCATTTGTGTCAAAGAATGAAGAACTGAATTCAACATTGAATGAAACATTCAGCGCCATATAAGAATAGGTTAGTTCGATTTGGAAAACTATTTTTCCTTTGAAGATTAATTTTAAAACTTAATTACAGCTCAATAATGAATTAATCTCAGAGAAAGACGTGGCCACAGCTAAAGTACCTTGCAGCAGACCGTGAAGGATGGAGACGTTTTGTTGACGCACTATGCCCCAGCCGGGGTTACAGGACACGATGATGAATGTATTAATTTAGTTTTCTTAAAAGTTATATTAAAAAAAATACATATATTCAAAGCAAGTCTCACATACCATTAACGAACCCAACAAATAGTCACCATTAAAGATCTACCGCTAGCGTCTTCTGTATAATATATATAGAGCACGGCGGCAATGGAAATCGTCTTCTGCAAGTCTAAAATTACTTAACAGGACTTCAAGGCATTTGAGGAAATGTTAAAAAGCTGTAAGGGAAGCGATGAGAATCAAAATTCCACCATAGTCGTTAACAACCAGAAAACAGCATGGGAAGCTTTAAAAATTATCTACCAACTTTATCAATAGAGCTCTTTAACAAATAGCAATATATCACTCTCTCGCTCATTTACAAACGTCAAAATCAGCTTTGGGGCCAATTATATATCGCATCATCATAACTGTCACTTTTGAAACTGACAGATTCTTAAAGATCTCTATGGAACTATTCACAAAAGATCTTGACTATTGGCCTTTTTGATTGGCAATCCAGAAGCGTTCGGAATGCGTGTAAACCCTTCTGAAAGTGTTCTATTGGCATTCAGAATGACAGTTCTTCTCCTGAAAAGAACAGAAAACGATTCTGGATTTCATTTCAGAATCGAAACCAGAACTACTCACACATTCAAACACATAGTTGTCAAAGTGTTGTCAAATATTGCAAAAAGTAAATTTTTAGCTAAAAATAAGTAAATTTCACACATTTTATTGTTTCTAAGAACAATTATTTTCCGTTAAGAATATTATTTTCCCATTTTCTTTATTGAAAATTATCATACTCGTTCATATCTGTGTCCGCCAAGTTTCCAAATGTGAAGAACTATTTCGGCATCCGAATGCGAAGTTGCACAAATACAGGGATACGAAAACTTCAGAATCCAACTGCATGTGCCTGTTTGTTTTATTGGCGTTCCGGATCGGAGAGTTATTCCGAATTGCCAGTCGAAAAGGCCATATGCATACCATTCAGTTTTCAATTTGATTGATAAATGTCAAATATTGTCAATTTTATTGATAAATGTCAAATATTGTCAATTTTATTGATAAATGTCAAATATTGTTTTGATAATTGACAACCGTAATAAAAGCCAAGTTGTCTAAATGGGGTTACCACCTGCTTATGAAGTCAATCACATTCATCTTCTCATGTCGTTTTCGTTTGGATTTCGGAAGTGTTCCATTTCTATGGAAAATTCGGAGTAAAAAAAAGTGGAAAAGGAGTTACTCCGAAACAATATTAGTTTAAAATCAACAGATATAGTTATGGTTTTGGTATTGTTTGTGTATGTTTTGTATAATCATTAGGAGGCAGATTGTAGTATCTCGTGGCATAATGGTTAGTGCGTTGGACTGTCATGCCGAAGGTGTGGGTTCGATTCCCAACCGTGCTACCTAAAAAAAACAGAAATGTTTTGTCCGAGGTTCTGCCTCTCGCGAGGAACTGACAAATCCTCCGAGAGTATACTTGTCATGAAAAGTGCTTCTTATCTAGGCGTTATGACTCGGAAAAAAACTTAGGTCCATTCTTACCAACAACACGCACACAGGAATGGTTGAGAGTTGTTGCGCCACCCAATTTATAACTGATACTCATCGTGTGATGTTCATCTCGATATGTGTTCGGGGCGTGCCCTGAATTCGCTCTCATGCGTCAAGCACCCCAGATTTTTTTCTCGGGGAAAAGAATTCAGAGCTGCAAAATTGAAATCAGCTATCGAACCCGAGCGGCCACCAGTTTTTTGACATGTGAATGAAATTCCCCAGTGCGCCCTGGGGCAGAGAACAACAAACAAACCCAATCTATTTAAAGTCATTTAAAACCAGTGGCTCTAAAAATTGTGATGTGGTTATCAAAGTAGCTGTTGAAGTTGCTGTGCCAATCTGTTTCTCGCTTTAGACCTTAATACTACGTTCCCACCGAACACTAAACCGAGATAATATTTACCAAAAATCTTCTTTAAATCTCCAAGATTTACCATACGAATTGTTTTCGTTAATCTACAAGATTAAAAATTAATCTTGTTAAATCTCCCTCGAACAAATAGTTGAACAAATCAAACTATTGTTTATCTATTGTTATATGGCGCTGAAGGATTTATTAGTGGCTGGATTCAGTTCTCTAATGTTTGACACAAAAAAAAAACATTCTGTTTCACTTCCACTTCATAAGAAAAAATGAAACCCCTTTTGCTTTTGAAGTGCGCTGTCAAAGTTAATCTTCTTTTTAATCTTTTTAGCCGGTGCAAACACCACATAAATATTTTTCCTTAAATCCCAGATTATCTTTTGGTGAAAACGTAGTATAACCCTAAATTCGATGTCGCTGTTCAAATGCTACCAACTTTAAGGCGAAGTTTTTCAGGTTTATAAACATTCAAAGGCAAAAGTAATAACCGATTTTCAACTAATTTCTTTGTTTTTATGCTGTCGAAAGCGCTGTTCACGTTTAAATGATGACTTTTGATGTCAAAGTTGCTGTTGAAGTTGCTGTGTCAATCTGTTTCTCGCATAACCCAGTGTTCAGTGTTACCTAATTAACAGATCAAAATTGCAACTTTCATTAGCTACATTTTGAAATAATCTTCAAAAAATTTATTTAATTTTTTTAATAATTCTGGGAATTAAGTTCTGTTTTTCCTGTAGTAAAAAGTTATTAGAAATTTGCAATTTCCCAGCATTGAGAAATAATAATTTCTCATTCTTTGCCATCTTAAACCTCATAACATTTCAAATAAATATAGGTATTAAAATGTAGGTTCATCTACCAGTGCCAACACTCTCTACTCCAACGCACCCCCACGTCTCTCGCACTAACTTTGGCGCCAGACTGACGGGTTCCAACCAATATTTTTGTCGACGACAAAATTTACAAAAAGAATTTCTATGTAAAACCTATCACGTGTAGGTATATGTTATTTACTAAAAGAGCTTTGTATGTGACATAACTTGGTTGCTGCTTTCGATCAAAAGAAATCCGTAAGAACTCCTGCTTTTACATTTGCAGAGATAAGAATGTTTGATTTTTCTTCATGCTCTTTGCATTCAGACAGATTATAACTAAAATTCTACGTAATTTTCATTTTTCTTTAAAGCTCTTTTGTTGCAAATAGTACACGTTTGATGAAAAACGATATGCATTTGAAATGCATAAAAATATACACCCTAGTTGAGTTAAGTAAAAGTGTGGTAATGTCAATTATTACAGTATTGTTTGCTTCCAGCCAATGAGCAAAAATGAAAGAATACAAATTCAGAAAGGAACAAACAAAAAATATGCACTCATTATCTATGAGATGGGATACACTTTAATGTAATAATTCAATGGTTTTATTATTTTGAATAGAGGTTGTTATGGGATTTAGAGTAATTGGCTTTGCGGTGTGTTCATTCTTTGAAGATATACATCTTAACGAAGATATTGTGTGTGCTTTTTGAGGGTAATCACGTGACAGAAAAAAACAACAACCCTTGCATATGTTTCCTTTGTTTTCTTCTATTTCTCAAATAACAGTGATTCGTATGTTTAAAAGTTAAACAAAATCTCATTGAACTTTTGGAAAGGAAAATTCTGAAATTAGTATAGTACTTTCAGCGACAGTTGAATATTTATGGTTCAACAATTTGATCCGCGGATAGAGATTTTAAAACATAGGTTTCGGTGAATTAACTGAGGTTCAAGTATTTGAACGGCAAATATTAGGTATATTTTTTGCCCAAAAACCCAAGGGAAACTGATTCAAAGAGGGCTTAGGTAAGTGCAGAGAATTTTTGGAATTAAGAAGCCAGTTATTGCTTATTAAAACTCATAATTTAAAATTTAAATATTTAATTCTTAGACGTTTATGTGGTAAAATTAGTGGTTATTTTTATGACTAAAAATATAGCTCTTTAGTCTTCATTATTACTTCTAGCCAAAACGGTTGAGCCAAAATGTTTTTTTTCTGACTGGATATAATAATATACGACAGGAGCTTTATTTTAGCATCATTATAATAACTGATTTTACTTTCTAAACGTCTCAAAATTAACAATTAAAATTTTCAATGAAAGCTATAACTGGCAATTTTGTTGTAATATTTTTGTGTTGTTGCTTTAAAGTGGCAAGGTGTTGATTAACTTTTATTTTCCAGGCTTGCCACACAGCTAAAATCGTAGTGAAGGTAATTTTTCAAGCCCCGTTTTCAAGCCTCGAGTCATTTGTTCGTCCAATTCTCTTGGGTCTACAAAAAAGTCTATTATACGCTTGAACCCTCAACCCGGCTTCAACCAAAGTTAGCCTACTGATATCGGTGGCTTTAAATATGTATCCACAAATTACATAGTTGGGTCACGTTTGTACAACTGGTCCTTACATGCGACTTGCAGTATACATATAGGAACGACATGGCAAAAGTTATGCCATTATGTCGAAATCGAATTTTTGATCAAACTTCACATTGTTCATAATAGGAAAAGCGAAAAAAGTGGGTCTCATGATTTTGTCTGCTTGTGTGTTTTGTTACAACCTAACTGACTGGAAACGATTTTCTTTTCACAACATTTTTACAACATGTGGAAAAGCAGAATTTTTTTAGTTAATAAAAGATTTGTTCAAAACAACTGTTACCTTTTCATCAATCTTTGAATCAAATCAGAAATGAATCATATCAAATTGTTTATCTTTGTATCCTTCCTTCGTTCTTAGAAAGCATTCAACCTTTTCATGAGTTCCATTGTAATCGGAAACTTTTACGAAAAGTTGTCACCAAATCCGTTCGTACGCTGGATTCTGTGATAGTTTGTTTCGGGATTCATAACAGCTTTCCGATTACGATGGAATTCATAATAGGTTTTTATATATTTCAATCAGCGAGCCATTGAATAAATAAGTTATACATATAAGCTTATAAATATGTAGATTATGTAGTTGTTTGTAAATACATTTTTATTGTGAACTAAAACTATGTTCTCGCCAGAGTGAAATCTCGGATTTCAGAGATTTCAGTCCAAATCTTCACATTTCCCCATACACAGTTTTGAGATTTCAAAATGCGATATTTCGCTGAAATATTAATGAAATCTTGTACGTATCTTTATGAACAAGCTTTCACCATACAAAGGTGAAAAGCTTTTTGATACAAATTGTGATCTTTCACTCCAACGCCAAGCAGGCAAAAAGAGAGAGTATTATATTGTATTTGACATTTGAGTGGAGAGAAATACAAACACATAAGAACACAAAGGTAGTTGTTTGTGTTTATATGAGACGAAATCTTGGTAGTGTTAACACTAATATGAAATCTCGAAAATTTTCAGCTGAAATCTCGGATTTCGCTTTGGTGGGAACATATCATTCATTATATAGTACTATGTTCCCACCAAAGCGAAATCCGAGATTTAAGTTGAAAACTTTGTATATTTCAAGTTGATGGAACAAGATTTCATGGAAATTTCAACGAAATCTCAATGAAAACTCGAGATTTCAACGAAATCTTAGTGAAATCCCGCTCCACCAACTCGAGATCTTAAATTTTTTCAGCTGAAATCTCAGATTTCGGTTTGGTGGGAAGTTTTTTGAATATCGAAATTTCTTTTTAAATGTCATTCAATCGTTAAGCTACGTGTTCACGATTGGTAGATTTTAAAATATTGTCAGACCTGACAATGTCTGACAATAATCTACCAATGAGCTTACAATTAAATTGTGGGTTTACACGGTTAGGTTAGATTAATGGGCTGACAGTTGGTTTTGTTACCGTCACACTTAGATCAATGTAGATCCATTGTGGTACCCTAGGGATTGTGAACCCCATGAAAAGAAACTAATGATTCATCCCATGTTGATTCAAGCCCGTTAAGGGTGTTGAAGAGTTTCAACAGGCTATAGCCTGAAAAGTCGGCGAGTATTTCTTGGTCGTTGGAGGAGTGTCCGTTGGTACAAAACCACCAGGCTGAGGAGAGGAAAACGCCTTTCAAAAGCGAGATCCTTCCTTTGCCCCCACTTGAGAAATCTTCCTCCATCAGGCCCGTAGGAGCATTGGCTCCATGCAGCGACTGGCTGGTTTACACGGTTGGTAGAAAATCTACCGATCTCTTACAATTTATTGTTAGAATTAGATTGACAATTTGCTGTCAGATAGCTAGCTGAATACCTACCAATTTGTCTGACAATGAAAAAATTAAAGTTAAAAAAAGTACTTCTGAAAAGTTCTTCACTGTCAGAAACATCAGACAACGATAAAAATGGGCTGGCCTGACTATAAATTGTGTGTGTACAGGATTAGATACATTTTATGACAATTAATTGCTAGATTACACGATTGTCAGCTAGTCTACACATGATTTTCAGATTTCTTACAATTAATTGTCAGACAATTATCTTACAATTAATTGTCAGGCAAATTTTCTGTCAATTAATTGTAAGACTACACGGTTGTAAGGGCGCGTCTCACCAAATAAAATCTCACTGAGCTCTCGATGCCAAGTCGACGGAGGCGGAATGCTTTGGTGGGACAAGATTCTCCCATAAATTGCATACAAAATATGTGCTCTAATTCTTGTACTGAAATTCTGGGAACAACTTTTCTTAAAATATTTAAAAGTTAAAACACAATGAAAAATACCAAGTTCAATTTATTTTCATTTTTATTCCACCTTTAATTTGTATTTATTTATCGTTTTCGTATTTGTACTCCACTGAGAAATTACAAGTTTGGCTGTCAAGCGAACAGCTGTTTTAGCTGAGAAAGAACATTGAGAAATTAATCCAAAAAATTTTCGTTTCGATATAAAAATCTCAGTGCTCCGGTGAAATATTAAATTGTTCAATTGAAAATTTTATTTGCTCAAAAAATTCCTTGAATGTTTTGTCATTGATTTGTGTAGCATTTGTGCTTTAAATCCGTTGAAAACATAGTAAATAATTCATTTGAAAAAGTTTTCTGATGCATTTTCCTGATCGCTATAACTGGCCCCTAAAAAACAAAAAAAAAGAGAATTGTTTTGACTTCTATGTGAGGGATCCTGTAATTTCTGTTTATATTTTATTCTCCTGCTTAGCCAAAGAACGGAGGAAAATTACTGAGCGCTCAAGGAAAATAAAGATAAACTGGCTAAATGTCCTGGAATTGAGTTTGTGTTTAATTTAAGATTATTTCCTGTTAAATTAATACACAGAACAACTACCCACTTGAAAATTGTTTTTATTTTAATACGGTTGACTGATTTTTGTTTTGCAACGTTTCCAAATAAATGTTTAGTTGAAGTGTAGGTAAGGTAGTGCTAACATTTTTTAATAACTAGGGATGGCATTTTTTCACAGTAGTTGCAGTTTTTTTTATAAATTTTATTTAACCTTGCAAAAAAAACACTGCTTCTTTGTCATGGCCATTAGGAAAGACGAAAAAAGTGTCTCACAATTCTGTCTGTTCAGCTACAGACTAAACGGTTGGATCTATTTTCTTCAAAATTGGTACATAGTGGCTTCTTATAATTTCTCCGACACATTTTTTCTATTTTTATTAAGAACCAAAAATAACGGTACTTCATAGGTTTTTCTATGGTAGAACTTTTTCGAAAAAAATAGTTTCTACTAAAAGTAATTTGTTGAATTTTTTTTCTTCTTTTTTTTCATTTTTTGATTTTGATCATTTTTTCTTCAAAAATGTTTCAATGTGATTGTTTACCAAAATTAAAAAAAAAATATTTTTTAGATTTTTAAAAAGTATTTCAATTTTATTTTAGAAGAAACCAATATATTTTACTTTATTTCAAAAATATTTTACTTTAATGCAAAATAGCTGTATCTTTCATACAAATGTTAAAAACCATTAAAGAAAATCTCGAAAACAACTCCTAAGATTTTGATAAATTTAAAACAGTATTTTCAATTTTAAAATTTCCCATTATCGGCTGAACGGATTTAAATATTTTTTTTTAAACAATCGAGCATTTTATCTTATTTTAGATGAACAACTTTTAAACTTGAAGTTCATTGATTTTAATGATTTTAATTATTTCGTTTATTCCAAAATAAAAAAAAAATGATTGATGGGAACTTTACTTTGAAAAAAAACGGGCGTGGTTTTCTCATGTAAGCTTGATATCTAAATAAGAAGATTTATATACTTAAACACAGGTATATTAAGTAAATAAATGGCAAAGAAAATTTAACAAATAAAGCTCGTCTTTGTCATCACCACTTAAATTTTGGCAATTAACTTTATACATTAAAAACATAAATAAAATCCCTAAGACAATGACTAACAAGTGATTTTGTGTTTGTTATTCTTCTTAAAACCTTGGCATAGAGCCACAACACGTGAATATCACCTTGCACTTTCAATATACAATCCGCTTTTTATTTAAGTTTTCTTAAAATAAATCAACCAGCTGTACCATATAAAAAAAAATAAAAAAAAAAAAAACAATATAAAATTCTCGACTAACTGCGACCAAATCTAATGATATATAATTCAAAACGGCTCCACGGAAATTACTTCAACGTCGCCAACTATGAGATCAAAGAGACAAATACGTTTTATTTCATAGGTGGTGATATTATGAAAAGTATCTACTTATTGTAACAAAACATCATTTGTAAATACATATATATTCATATGCATAACTTTCGCTGCCAAATTTTCTAATATACTAATTCAATCGTCGCGTCAGCTATATGAATCACTCACTCATTCAATCACCTAACGGCAGCGGTTGCTCTTGCTTTTGCTTTGGTTGGTGTACCTTTTTTTGTTTACCTTGGATATCTATTTATATCGGTGTGTGGTTAAATGGAAATGGTTGTGATATTTTTGATACTATTTCTTCCACCATTAATAAAAAAAAATACAAAATTAATCTACCTCACGCATCAGCCACAGTCACAGTAAAAAACAAAACAAAACATTATGTACATATTCTTGATTGACTCGCGTGTATATTTTAAATCAAAAAGTAAAAAACAAAAAGAGCATAAAAAACACATACGTCTAAGCAAATCCCGTCCGACAAACTAACATTAGTCAGTCTGATGATAGGCAAAGTTTTTTTTTATGATAAATAAATAATTTAAGCGGAAAAAGATCAAAATTATCGAGAAAATTGATTTGAAATTCAAAGAAGCTCTCCATACTACTTAAAGATAGTGCGAGTTTTTATCTGACGTAACTGAGTCAGTTAAATTGGAGAACAAAAAGCAACAACAATAATCAGCATAAAGATGACCGGATCAGTATTAATACAAACAATGTATCTCTCTTTCACAAAGCTCGAGAGCGATTCCGGTTTTATGTTAAAAAGGGCGCATTTTTATTTTAAAATCATTTTTTTTGGGAACTAAAATATGCGGTAACTCATTCAGTAACGAGTTCATATGTAAAAATACTGCATTATTGTAAAATATACAATCGCAAAAAAGTGGTACTATTTATGTACACTTTTGCTAAAAATTTTATGTTTTGAGGCCAACCATCAAAAGTTTGAAAAAACGCTGACTGGGTTCTGGAGCAGTTAGAAGCGAACCTCAATATCAGCAAAAAAAAACAACATCAGTTACGAGCTCCATTTTTCATGAACGGGTAAGTCAAACTCAAATTTGACGGATTTTGGACGATGCCAATCTAAAGGAGGTCCACTAAGTGTGTGTTAAATGTGGATTGTGAGTGAACGCGTCGGCGGCGGCCTCATCAGTCAACATAAAGCGCTACCAACTTTTGCCACAAATTGGATGTTGTTCCAACAAGGCAACGTTACGTGCCACACAGTTGATATCACAACAGCAGTTATATACAAACGGGCAGTCTGTCAGTTCTTTATTCTAAAATTGTTGATTGATGCTTATTTTCGTGAAAGCTTCTTTCTAAAACTCAAAACCAGCAATAAGTACTTTTGTGTAAATACATTTTGCATTATAGACCCTTATAATAGTAGTATACGGTATACTCTTTGTCGTAGGGGTTAGTTCGTGGGACTATCAAACCCAAGTTGAGCTCCGAGTCCAGCGGAGTCGACCCTTAAATATTGTATTTTCCTGTCTTTTGGGAGGAAGTGACAAATCCTCCAAGAGAACTTCTTGTCATTATAAAATACAACTTATCTAAGCCGTTAATAAATAAATTGGGTGGCGCAACAGCTCGTGGAGAACCTAGTGACTTACAACTCTAAACCATTCCTGTGTGCGTGTTGCTGACAGGAATGGAGCCGTTAGGATTCGGCAGAAAACTGTAGGTCCCCTCCAATTAAGCCAACAAATAGCACGCAGACTGAAATCGTTGAGAGTGTAAGTCACTAGGCCCTGGATCTGCACCAGAAGTTGCACCAATATTTTTATTTTACAGATCATGATTTGAAAAATAGCACCAATATTTTGAGAGAGGCATACTGGTGTTTTATTTTGAATGACCACAAAACATTTAGGGCCCCGGATCTGAGTTCAAATAAAATCCGGATATGTTATGAGAGAGAATGTAATGTGCGACAATGACTAATTTCTTAACCATAATACTTTCTATGGAATTTTACTTAATCATCATTATGATACTCATACAAATGTGAGTTCTGTCTCTGACTGACAGACTTTTACATTCTTATAAATTAAATTCATAAACAGGTCATTGGTTTTAAATTTATATAATAACACCAAAATACCAGTTAAACAACGGATGCACAGCCCACTCTCGATTCATAATATGTAGCTGTAGCTGTATGACAGATAATTAAACGAGAAAAACTACAATTCACTTTAAATAAACGTACATACATAATACCTACTCCTAAATAGTCTACACTGAAATTGGATTTCGATTGAAAAAAAAATATGAGTGACCCACCCACTTGAGTTTTAAAGGACAGAAAAAAAATTAATTACAAACAAAATAGAAATAGAAATCAATTGAAATTAAATAATATAATAATTATTGATCCATTTTTGATGTCATTTTCATCAGCCAACATAGATACCTTCACAATTTGTATGCAAATAACTTTATTTTAAATCAATTTAAAAGAAAAAAACCCACATACCCGTTAAGATTTTTTGTTATATTCAGCAGTTATAGAAAAACACACATTCCACTTATTAAACAAAAAACAAAAAAACAAACTACAAAAACTTGCCACTTCTTTTGGACGAAATAAAATCAATAAATTATTTTTCTTGGCACAATATCACAGTAGAGGATTAAATTCTCCACAGAAGATGGATTTTGGTTCTCTTCGACGAATTCAATATCAAAAAGCGCACCCTCTTCTGGACTTGGAATGTGTTTTTTTTTTTAATTTTCACGCCTGCGTTTCAAGTTGCGGGGAAGAAGATTCTGCTGGTTCTGGTATAATCACATTCACTGTTTTTCAATTGTTTACGATCAAGAAACACTGAAATGAATTGGCTTTTTTGTAAACACTAAAGAGCAAATCTTTTTTTAGAGATGGATCCTCTTCAGATGTAACCGCAATTGAATTGTGTATACCACCGTATGTGGAATCCAATAAACGAATTAAATTTTGTGTTATTAAAACAATTTTACACGCACACACGTCGTCGAGGGGAAGTCTCCGACTAAACCAACAGAATACTCTCAGTTTTTGAAAAACAGAGCGAATTTGTGTGGTGGCGGCAGTTGTATGATTAGTGAGTAGGTTCTTGCTTTGCTTTTTTTAAAGAACCGAGGAATATAAAATAAAATTATATATAAAATCAAGTAGAAACGTATGAAAACAACAACAACAAAAATGTTGCTATGAATTAATTTTTTTTATATTTATTTTGTTGTTAAAGCGAACTTTCATCACCACACATCACAGAGTGGGACTGAGAAGTTGTTGTGTGGAGAATAAAATGATTAGCGAATAGCGAGTGGACAGTCCGAGAGCAATAATTTTTCTTTCTACTCTGAGCTCTTGTCATTGTTTGGATTTTTTTTTTATTTTATTATTTACAAAACGAGCTGCGGCAACTTTATGGCAAAATGTCATGATAAGCATATATTATATGCGGCTGCATATGTTTTATTTAAATTTAAATTAAGTGATTCAAATGGTCTGAGAATTCAATAAAGCAGCTCAGCACAGCAGTGAATAGGAGTTGCAATTACTTCGTACTTAAATATCTGAGGAATGCACTCGATTTAATTAAAATGAAGACGACGAGAAGAAATTTACTTTTCATTTCGAGTAAATAGTTTTGTTCTCATTGTCAGTTAGCAGAGATAAAAATAATCGAAGACGTTATCAGTTCGACATGTTTCTTCAAACATTAAAATAATTGTTTACCGTGGAGGTAGTAGATATGAGTTTATTGAACTTTTTTCATTAAAAAATTTCTTAACCGTTTGGAAAATTATTTTTTAAGATATGAAAACATTTCAATGGATGTCCACCTATACTTGAGCACGGTGAAGAAGATAATTTCGATTTAAACGAGAGTTTATCTTTAGGCTTTTGTGACATTATCTTAAGTAATAACCTATGCAAAGGTTTTGTCGATTTAATGCAGCTATAAGGTGGGTTGTACCTGCGATGTGTTATAGTTAGAAAGAATGTGTATTTTTATTATTTAAAATTAACCATGAGACATTCAAAGTTGTGGAAACTTTGGCCAAGACATTCAATTAATGGAGTTGAGGAATCGTTTCCGCTTAAGGAAGGTTTGAGAGTAAATTACACTTTTCAAATTTTAATAGACATCAAACGACTCTTGGAAGCACAGAGCTCGATCAAGTCAATTTGAAGCTTTTACATCTTGGAGGGGAATCATGAGGCAGAACCAGAGCAAAGGAGTACCGAAAAGTCACTTTTTTATTATTTCTAGTGATCCATACTAAATTAATGATCATCCCATGAAAACAAAACGTTATGTATGTATGAATTGCTGTTTTTGTTTTTTTACACTTCTACTATTTGCAAAAGTAAATAGCCATCTGTCAGAGTAAAAGTAATTTTTGTACCGAACCGAAGACAGGATATCATGTTATTGTTTTGTTAAAATGGATGTTTTTTGATTACCTACGTCAGTGAAATCTAACAATAAAAACGGCTAATGTGGGACGGTCTTCAAGGGAAACAAAAGTGTCCTTGATAGACTTATTTTTTTTTTAATTTTAGAACTTTCTTTTCGGTTAAATCCAACAGATGAGTTACATACAAACAACTAGAGTTCAACAGTCTGAAATTTTTTTTTACAATCCAACGTAATGTCTCTCTTGAAATATCAAGTGAAATAACCTTTGATTCACCAAAAATGTTTATGGATTGATATCGCTTTCCGCTGAAATTTGCCGTTTTAGTTATTTTTGTGAAAGAACTTGGAAAAATAGATGATAGTGCTTTAGTCGGAAATCTTTGGGGACTGGCTGAAGAAATGCCGTTTTCGATCCACTCAAAAGGAGAAACTTGCAGGTGCAGTGGATGTAGTACTTGCCTGCTAAACTAGAAGTGTGGGTTCGAACTCTACTCTAGCCAGAATTCTTTTCTATATTCTCTCAGCTTTAACTGAACGCCACCCGTGGGATAAATGAGATAATTATCACCTTATTCTCAATCCAATGTGCCGACAAAAATTGTTTTCTATCTTTCTAGGTATTCGTTTTAACTAGTAACGTGCAATTTAGGTTGCATTTAAAAGGCCTAAGGTCTTACGGGCATACATTTAACATTGGGTCCTACCAATAATCAAATTAAGAGACGACTTATTCAGGCGAAATGAGGATATTTTATGACTTAAATATTTAAGTCGTCTTTAAATTTGATTATTGGTGAGGCATATTATTAAAAGGAGCCCAAAAGAATAGAACATATTGAAAGACAAAAGTAGTGGGGTTTTTTTCAGTTTTTAAGAAGAATTTGGTTATAGTTCTCGGTTACCTATAATTTATAATAATAATAATATTATAATAATATTATAATAATATTAACTTATTATTAAGTATCATGAAAATTTCAAGTCAATCACGCATTAAAAATGTTGTTCTCAAATAAAATATTATCTTTTCGTTTAAAAATGATAAATCGCTTTGTGTACTTTATCGAAATGAATGTTTTTAAATCAAATAAAAATAAATCGTTTCGTTATCTTTGCAAAAAAAAAAAAAAACATTAAATAAACATGAAGCTTCCCCAAGGTACGCCCAATACTTTATGATATTGCAAAAAACAGTTCATATTTTTTGTTTAGCCACTTTCGATACAAAACCAATAGACGGCACCCCAACTGGCAGCATACGCTGCTCATTCTCTGCGGTGAACTTAAGCTTTGCGTTCGCCACTAAAAATAAAATGATGAGGTAATATTCAGATTCGGTTAATACATTCGATGCAAGATTGTGTCGTGATTTATTATAAGAAGTTTTATGAATGACCTAACTTTCGCTCTTTGCCTACATAGTATATTATAAAAACCAACAGAACTAACCGCAAGTCTACAATTTCAACGAAGGCCACAAAGGCGATGGCTTTTTTCTGCAATCATAAGAATTCTTTTATCTTATCCTATTGCAATCCAAAGCGGAGGAACTCGATTATTGATATCGCATAATTCTGTGTTATAAACTAGTTTTGATTAGACACATTCTAATTCGGAATATTGCACATGATTTTTTTTTCAAGTCAAATAGCTGAATAAAAGAATTCTTGTTTACTCTTCGTAACTATTGGTAGAATAGGGAGAAAATATCGACGTCGTCCCTTATATGGAATAAATTTCCGGTTCAACTGGAATCTGAAGTAGAAGTAGCACAATCATTTTTGAAATGCACTTACTTTTATGATTAACAACGATTTATTTATAAAATAAATATTTGTATTCATACACAAAGGTTTTGAAGTTTTGATAACAAAAACTTATAATTATTGTTTTTCCAGTTTTTTTTTTGTCGATTTCAATGTAAAAGATGGCGGTGTGGGTTGATGATTTATTTTGAGCAGATGATGGAATAAAACTTAAATATCTCATTTAATTCATTGGTTTTTGTATAAATTTTAACTATCACTTATAGATCACAATGTTAATGTTATATACTTACGGATATGTTGTATTTTTTAATCGAAGGAACTTGAAAAATTAACTAAAAAAATAAACACTTGAGTTTTGACGGAGTTTGTCTTTTTGATGGAAAAAAATACATACGCCCTGAGATATGTCATCGATTGATGCGACACTGTTGACATCTGGTGAATATTCTAAAAAGCAAACAAAAAGTGTTCAGAAAATTAAGGGGCTGGTTCCATCAAAAGCAATACTAGCCGCGTTTTATAATCGCTCATAACCCATATGGCTCACCTCGTGAATATAAAATGATGTGGGTTAGTGCAAAAGCAGTGCTGTATATCAGTCTCTTTTCTTCTTATGTTTATTTGTTTTTCATGTGAGCACTTGTCTCTTTTCCTCTCCATTCCTAGTACTGCTGACAAATCGCTGACATCCATTACAGTTCCCGTGCTCAAAAAGAAATCTATGCAAATATTTTCGCATGTCAAAAATAATTGAGATGAAATACAAAATTGATTGTTTGCATGATTGGTTTACAGTTCCATGCAAAAAAACATGGCTGTCATGCAAAACAATGGACCGGCAATTGTTTTGCATGCGAAAAAAAGTGTGGTGAATACAATATTTTTTTCGATGGTCAGCTTACACTTCAAAAAAAAATATATGTTCACCTCAAAGCGTTATTTGAACGCAAATGGTTTTTGCATCCAAAAATAATTATTTTCCATATTTAGGGCTATAGTTTATTAATAAAGGTATTAATGGCTCAATGGGTGGCTATGTGCCGTGACATAAAGCCTAGAGACATAAGGCCAAATTTAAAAGTTCGGCCTAAAGTCACTTTCCAAAAGCGACTTAATGCCAAGTTTTAAGAGTTGGCCTTATTTCGCCTTTACAGAGTGACAAAAGGCCAAATTTGTTTGTGACTTAAGGCCAAACGTAAAAAGTTTTGTAAAAAAAAACAGTAATTTTTGGAAAAGAAACTTTACATACACCCAACCTCGCACCCACCCCAAATCCTATAGTGAGCCCAAGCAGGGGGGTTGCATACATACCTCACTGTTTTAATTGCGAATTTTTAAATTTCACAAACCTAATAAAATCTCTCCCTTATTTGGTTTGTGAAATATAAAAATTTTCAAATAAACAGTAAGGTATGGATGGGGGGCATGCTGCCGGGTGGCTAACTGGCTGAACAGAATAGAGTGCTGCAACGGGAGCTGCAGCTGCAACTGGAATAGCTGTCAAAATGTGTCGTACTTACGTGATTTCTTTTATGCGCCCACAACGCAGCTGTACAGTTTTCTGACATTTTAGTATCGAAAAAAAAGAATGAAAACAAAAATAAAAATGAATAATGATGAAAAAGAAGGTTAAATTTCCTTACGTCTTTATGAGTGATTGAAAAGAGTATTTAAAAATCACTTTTACCCATATGTTAACATTTCGTTTTGCTCGCAATTTTGAAACGTCAAAAAAGCTGCAAGTAAAAGTAAAAAGTTGCCAAGCTTGTCCAGCTGCGTCTGCAGCTCCGTCTGCAGCTGCGTCGTGTTCTGTTCGCATCATTGAATTTGTGTGTATTCAAAATTTTGACAGCTATTCCCGTTGCAGCTCCGTTTCCATTCTATTCAGCCAGTAAGGCCAAGGCAAACGTTTTCCATCTTGAATATTATTCAATTTGGTGCACAGAATAGATGGAAAATCAATTTAAATTTCTTTTTATTTTTTAGTCCAGTCATATTGTATTTTTACCATGCATGGGGTAGTTTTTATTTGTTCGCTCCTTTATGTTTTTGGGGGTGCTGAATCTGAATCTGAGGTTTGCCAACAAAATTTCGTGATGCAACATGGAACAAAATGCAAAAAATGATGCAAAAATGCACTTTTTGGGAGTTTTTCAATAATGGCTCGAAAGCTACCAACTATTCGAAAATTACATCAAAGTACCATTGACAGTATACACAATTTCCAATAACTCTCTATCTAAGGTTTTTTTCTGTGACAACCCATTTGGACTTAAGCGCTAGTCGAAAATTGACGTATTTTTTCTGTTTTTGAAAATCCACTCGAAAGCTCTAAGAAATTACTTTGTGTGACAAAATTTGAATTTTTGTCTGTAACATGAATCAAGATTATACTTTTCTGATGGTTTTTGATGCGTTGAGTTTATATTTGCCATGCCAAAATCTTTTATAAAATCAGCTAAGAAATCTGTTGTGAACTGTCAAAAATGTTCGAACTCTGGAAAAAAAAATTATGAATCCCATTTTTGATATTCAGCATGGCGAAATCTTTTATTAAATCTTAAGGGCTCTCTCATACCATCGTGAAACATTTGCTGACGACAGTTTATAGTTGTTGCTTGGAATTGTGTATCTAGCATATTTTAGCCGCATTTTACTATCCGGATCAGATCATATCATGATAAATAAAATAGGCAGGATCCTAGTGACAAGAATGTTAAATACCCGTCTCTTTTTATCTTATGGTTGTTTATTTTTCATGTGTCTGTTGATTCTTTTCTATACACAACTGAGGCACATTCACTATAGTAAATAGCCTCCAAGCCACCAGAGTAAGAACTAATTTTTGGTTAATTGAAATAGATAGATCCGGATCAGATGCGGCTTTGTATCGTTGCAAATGATTCACTATGATTTTGTGGTGGCTAAGGGGAGCCTTAAGTCAGCTAGGAACTATAAAGGAATAATGCAATTTTCCCACCAAAATAAAATCCGAGATTTCGGTTGAAAACTTTTGATATTTCAAGTTGATGGAACAAGATTTGATGGAAATTTCAACGAAAACTCTAGATTTCAACGAATTCTAATTGAAATCCCGCTCCACCAACTCCAGATTTCCAATTTTTTTAGCTGAAATCTCAGATTTTAGTTTGGTGAGAACATAAATAAATTGGGTGGCGCAACAGCTCATGGAGAACCAGGGCCTAGTGACTTACAACTCACAACCATTCTGTGTGCGTGTTTGTTGGCAGGAATGGAGGGGACCTACAGTTTTTTGCCGAGTTCGAATGGCTAAATGAGAAGCACTTTTTCATGACAAGTATACTCTTGGAGGATTTGTCAGTTCCTCGCAAGAGGCAGTACCTCGAATAAAACATTTCTGTTTTTAGGTGACACGGCTGGGAATCGAACCCACACCTTCGGCATGACAGTCCTACGCACTAACCATCAAGCCACGAGGTAGAACATAGTTTACTTTTAAACAAACAATCTTTTGTGACTTTTATTATAAAAGATTTAAGAAAGTACGCAAGTGTATGAAGCAAAAATTGATATTTATCTTTGATTTCCTCAACCAAATGTTCTTAAAATATATTATAGTCAGGGAGACGACCGTAAGATTACCTATCTCATCGCGGCCACGCAAAAATTGAATGCCAACCGATAGCTTTAAGCCTAGTTTACAGTTCCCGTGCGCAAAAAAAAACCTACACAAATATTCTCGCATGTCAAAAATAATTGAGGTGAAAGGCAAAATTAATTGTTTGCATGATTAGTTTACAGTTTCATGCAAAAAAAAAGATATTGCTGTCGTGGAATGTATTGCAAAACAATGGACCGGCAATTGTTTTGCATGCGAAAAAAGTGTGGTGAATACAAACATTTTTTTTGGATGGTCGGTTTACACTTCACTACACTTAGTGTGGTGAATACAAACATTTTTTTTTTTTTTTGATGGTCGGCTTACACTTCCAAAAAAAAAAAATTGTTTTTCACCTCAAGGCTTTATTAGCATGCAAATAATTTTTGCATCCAAAATAATTATTTTCCATTTTTAGGCCTATAGTTTATTAATTAAGGGTAAATTAATGACTCAATGGGGTAGTACCTCGTGGCATGATGGTTAGTGCGTAGGACTGTCATGCCGAAGGTGTGGGCTCGATTCCCCGCCGTGCCACCTAAAAACAGAAATGTTTTATCCGAGTACTGCCTCTTGCCAGGAACTGACAAATCCTCCAAGAGTATACTTGTCATGAATAAGTGCTGCTCACTTAGCCGTTCGGACGCAGCAAAAAATTGTAGGTCCCCTCCATTCCTGCCAACAACACGCACACAGAAATGGTTGAGAGTTGTAAGTCACTAGGCCCTGGTTCTCCACGAGCTGTTGTGCCACCCAATTTATTTATTTATAATGACTCAATGGGTGGCTTAGGCCAAGGCAAACGTTTTTTGCCTTGAATATTATTCAATTTGATGCACAGAATAGATGGAAAATCATTTTGAAAATGTTTATCTTTTTTTTGCATGGGAACTGTAAACTATGCTTTAGTCAAAACATCTACAAAACTACTGGTCGGACAAGCTGCATCTGGTCGCAATGGTTAGAAAATGCACTTTTCAGGTTGCATTTTCCGCTAAATGTACCAATATTATACGCAGACCATTGTCCTGTAGAAGACAGTCTTTCCTTTCATATGATACCCCATTTATAGAAGTTGCTTATTATTGGTACATTTAGCGGAAAATGCAACCTAAAAAGTGCATTTTCTAACCATTGCGACCAAATAAAGTAGTTTTATACATGTTTTGACTAAAGCTTTCGTTTGGCAATCAATTTTTACGTGGCCGCGATGAGATAGGTAATCTTATGGTCAGCTCCCTGACTATTACAACACATATTTTGTAAGCTAATAAGAAAATTGAAAAAAAAAATTTGTAGATCAAAGCAAAAAACACTAAAACTTAGATGTAAATGTAATCCATCTTCCTGATGTGCAACAGCTTTTTAAATTGAATAAATTTAATGAAGGAATTCTAATGGACAATTTGCAATAATTTCACTCGCCACGAACATGACAATTGCTTTTCACACACCGGTTTTAATATTAATGTAGGTCACATACCTGTCTTAGCACTATTTACGACGAATTATTAGCTGTGTTTTATTATCTTCAATTTAGATCTGGATATGAAGCCGGATTAACTTTTAGCACGTAATAAAAAAACAATTTTTATAATTTCATATTTTTTTTTTTTTTACGTGATAGAAGTTAACCCAGATCCAGATCCCGATCCCGACAGAAGATAACAGAACACGGCTATTTTATTCATAAAAGCTGATATTGGTATCGGATTTTAGGTCTCTTTGATAACAGATTTCAGAATAGATACCATAGGCACCCGCAGGATTTTGTCCAGGGGGGGAGACACCAACACAATTCTTAGATATCGTATTTAAAAAAGAAATATTATTCTACAAAATATTTTTTTGAAAATTTTGATATGCAATATTATTTGAACTTTTCAGAAGTTTTTTTCATAAATATTTCTATTTAAATCCGTTCAGCCAATTGTGAGAAAATATTAAATAAATTTCGATGGGAGGTAATATTTATAATAATTGTAGAGAGCGTAATACTATTTTATATTTAATAGTAAAACGTGTATTCATTTTTTTTTCATGAAAATGAGATTTTCCTCAACGATTTTTTTACTTTTGTATGGTAGGTATCGTTATTTGTGCATTAAAGTAAAACATTTTGTTTAAGTGTGTTAAAAATCGTTACGTACCAAGTTACAAAACAAGTTATTATTAGAAGATTATCGAGGATAATCGTCTTAGCCGAAATGAGTTTCCACTCCTCGCTATGATGGTTGAAAACCAATTTTGACTAACACGATTATCCTCGTAGTTGCATTCATATTTTTTTTGTCGATGCACTGTTACTCGCAAAGGCCCCAGTTGTGGACTGCAAGATTTTGATTTTTTGAATAGCCTTTAATGAAGCTTTCGACGCCTATACTTCTTTTTTTGCTATCACTCACACCCAAAATCTGCTGTGGGCTCTTAGTCTATAAAGAAAAACAAAAAATCTCCTACCATTAAACCAATTTTTAGGAAAAAAGGTTTATCACTCAAATGTCAAATGTTGTGGTCACTAAAAGTAATTTATTGAATTTATTTTTAATCTGTGGGGCCATTTTTCAGAATATTTAACTGGTGAAAAATTATATTGCAAAAACTGTTAGATTTGGTTCTAAGAAAATGAAAAATAAAACTAATGTGGATTGAATAAAAAACGCTTTATACCAAGTTTAAGGAAAATTGATCCAACCGTTAAGGCTGTAGCCTAGCAGACAGACAGGCATACAAGCAGACAGACAGGCAGACATACAGGCAGACAAACATGCAGGCAGACAGACGTCTACTGTATCGTCGCGTCTTTCGTTTGATCAAATCTCGAGTCAAATTTTTTTACGAATGCCAAACTTGCCACATAGTGCCTATAATGTCCCAAGTAGAAATGAATCGTAAAAAGTGTAAAAATAAAATTATTTCTATTGTAAAAGTATCGAGGTAATACAAATGAAAAGCCAGAATTGAATTGGATTTCGAAAAAAATATTAAATGAGTTGGAAATTCTAAGCAAAAAACATCGAATTCTTCATTAAAAAATAATCCACTGGAAAGCAAGGAAAGGTTCTCAATTTCATGTAAGAAATCAGAAAACCACTTACAAAATTGAATTGAATTGTTTTAGGCAGACTAAAAATTCGCAATTTACTTGTCCTTTTTCGTGAGAAGCAATATCCTTCTCATGCATTTTTGCATGCGCCCCAAACATTTGGAAATATCAAATACCTATAATTCCAGCAGGGGCAAACCATGAACATCGAAAAGAAGCGGTCAAGAAAATAGCCATATTTTGAAAACAATATTCTTTAAGCAACTATCACTTTTAACAAGCAATCCGATGAAAAACTTTATTTGGATGCGTGTTTGCCATTTATCTACTCCTCTTTGAAGTAGGATACAAAATAAGACCGAAGAAAAAATTACTCGGAACACTCAGCCGAAAGCTTTTGGAGTAGTAAGAATGAAAATGCCGCCACAAATACATAGGTACCACCCATGGGAATCTGCCGTTAATCATAGATAGATAGGTAGGAACGTAAATTTCACTAAACTTATTTTGTCTTAAATTAATAAGAAACGCTATCAAGCACCGAATTCGAGCTTTAAATTTTCTTCTGCCCAAAACTACCCAATTTTTGAATCATGGTCATGGAATAGAAATTGGGCAAATATTGGTGACAAACTGAAATAATTATTAGCAGCTTTGGTCAATGTTTGGAATAGATCTAGGTACATTCTACAATCTCATTCAATTTAATACACTGGGGAACATCAGCCGCGTCATAGGCATAGCTCTAGTTATTTGAAATTTAATAATTACGCGTTTGGGGACGCGTAAAACTCCGAAGCGAGTTTTTTTTTTAGTGTGAGAAATCGATATTTAACTGCACTTATATTTTTGAGCCAAAATTTTAATACAATGTATACATATCTACTTTTTGTATCTATGTACATACGTAATATAAAAATAAGCTTACATGCTGCTTGACTGATAAATGGTCTCCACATACGATATATTATATTTTTTTCCCATAAAATATAAAAAGAATGCAAAGGGTGCACACATTTTCTTATAAGAATTTGCCTTTTCCTGTCGAAAAAAAAAGAATAAAAATCATTGCCATTTCCTGCTAAATTTGTCCTCACAGAGAAAACAGTTGAAAATGTTGTTGACGGCCGCTCATACATACGTAGATACCTCAAGTAGAGCAAGAACAAAAAAAAAACAAGAACACTTATAATAAATCATTCGATGATAGTCTCTTCATGGTTCATGGAAACCAAGCGAAATATTCTTTTCTTCCAACTTTTCTCAAAACAAAAAATGATTCGCAAATGCTCACAGGAACCAGGAAGTAATGGTTACATCCATGCATCGGAAGTTGAAATATCCTTACAAAGTGAATTGAATTAATATCAATAGATCGACCGACGTCGCAAACATCCGCACTATCGAATTCACTCAATTCACTTACATATTTTTACTACCCCTAACGGCTTGCTATGGGGTGAAAACTAATTTCGATAAAATTGTAAATCAGCCGATATCCCTTGTAAATCGTATATAGAAAAGAAACTATATTGACAATTGACTTTTTGCCGATCAACATCATTGCTCACATTGTCCTATATCCCATGTTGGATATGCACATCATTTTGGGATGGTAGCATGGAGTATTGCGTTAGTTCCGGTTTTTGCACGCTTCACTATACTGGTTTAGATAAAAAGATTTATAGCCAGAGAGGGCTTAGCAAATCGTCTCGAATTTTCAACTTAAGACACTTCGGTTTTGAAGTGACCATCGGCCTTATACTCTGCTAATGAAGACACTAATGATAATTTATTGACAATAGCCCCAGTCGTCACGTTCCTCAAAAACAGGTTAAAAGAAATTCAAAACTCAACGAATCCAGACTCGAAGTAATCAAAAAAAAAAATTCATAATGGATGTTCCTTCCGGTTCAGTATTAATTTATTGTTTTAGTTGTATACCCTTGAGAGTCTTTCAGCTTAACTGTAACATCATATTTTCCGCATGCCTGACTAAGTCCATCCAGCCCCAGAGATTCAATTCAAGAATAAACACTTGACAAAATAATATCATTCGCCATAAAAACGAACATTAAATAGTGTTTCGTCATTTGAATAATCCGCTTCTTGAGATTTTAGGGTTGAAACCACAATCATCATTCTGATATGTCTTGTTTTTTGGACTGCGTTTTTTGTCGGGTTTATTTAGATGTCACATAAATTGACTTCGAAATGATTATGAGAGGATGGATATGCATTCTTCTAGAATGTGCTGAAAACTGAAATTATTATGCAACGTCACTGAACATCCTCGGACCATTAAGTATAAAATGATTAAGGGTGGAATTTTAACGACCAAAGCGCGAAGCATACACATCGTTAATGGTCACAAAATTTCAACTCAACACTTGTTTTTGGATTTTTAATTGAAGACAATTTCATTTATTAAACTCTATACTCTAAAAAAAAAAGCAGAAGACTATATACGAAATGGAATGATAAATGAAGAGGGTGCAAAACGGTTTGCGTAACAAGAGAACTTAATCGTCAAGGAGGGCGACGATTCCGCATTTTGTAAACATTTTTAAATCGACCAAGGGTGAAGTATTTTATGGGTTTTGGGGATTCGGAACATTTAACTATATTATCACTTGTGTTATATTTGTAAAATCGAAAGCAATTTTCAAGGCATGTCCAGAATTTTAATGAATGAACTTCATCTGTAAAAACTCATTTGAAATTTTTTTAACATAAAATAAAAGTGTTTGAAAGTGGATCTGTTAGTGTTATCGGTTTCTTAAGATCTTTTTTTTTTCATTTTTACTTGCGTTCGTAAAAAAATAGAACTCGAGATTTTGATCAGACTTGTCACTACGATGATAAGGAAGACAAAACTGGTGTCTGCTTGCTCGGCTACGGCCTTAACGGCTCTGCATCGATTTTCTTCAAACTTGGTATGATAAAGAGTGGCTTTTGGTTAAGCTCCCCACACATTTTTCACTTTGTTTTTAGAACCAACAGTAATGGTACCTGCCACCCGATTTTTTGAAGCAATTTCACCAAATCTGTTATGTCTCAAAAATTACTCCACAACTTTTCTTAAAAAAATTCAATAAATACTTTCAGTAAAGGCTACTTTTGAAAGAAATGCAGTTATTGTACCTTGTAAAGAGACATTTTTTGATTTTCTTGAAAACGGTGTGACTGATTATGGTGACTTTTTAATGCAAAAGCTCTCAAAAACTTCAAATAGTATTGTGTACCAAATTAAAAAAAAATATTTTTTTGATTTTTAAAACAAATTTCTTTTTTTATTTTAATCAATAATCAATATCCTATAATAGATTCAAAGAGTTGTTTTATCATTTTAATGAACGAACTCCATGCTTTTTTTAATAAGCAGGGAAAAATTGTATCTTATGTGATTCCAGATTTTGAGATATTAACACAATTTGTCTCTTTTACAGTACAAAGTCGAAATGCCAAATTCGACCTGCTTTAACTTGAAGATTAATAATTTTTCAAAACTCGCGTTAATATCTCAATCCTAAGATAATTATGACCCTGAACTTTGCAGACGATTTGAGTATCATATTTTGGACTGTCATCAGTTGCGTAAAAATGATTCGATTTCAAAAAATGAAACGGCAATCGATTTGTCATGACAAAATCTTGATACGCCTGTTTTTATTTTATTTGTATTTACCGTAATAAAAAAGTTATGATAAAAATGAAGGAAGTGCCAAGAAAAAAACGTTGAAATTTTTTGGATTATTAACAGCGCCGTAAAAATGCATTGATTTCAAAAATTGAAACGGCAATCACTTTGTCATGACAAAATCTCGATACATCTTTTTATATTTTTTTTTATTTACCACAGTAAAAAAGTTATGATGAAAAAAATTAAGAAGTGCCGAAAAAAAACTTTAAATATATTTGACTGTCACCAGCGCCGTAAAAATGCATCGATGTCAAAAATTGAAACGGCAATCACTTTTTCACGACAAAATCTCGATACGCCATTTTTTAGTTTTTTTTATTTACCGTAGTAAGGAAGTTATGACGAAAAAAGTAAGAAGTGCTGAGGAAAAACACGTTGAAAATTTTTGGACTATCACCAGCGCTGTAAAAATGCATCGATGTCAAAAATTGAAACAGCAATCACTTTTTCATGACAAAATCTCGACACACCATTTTGTAGTTTTTTTATTTAACCTAATAAAAAAGCTATGACGAAAAAAGTAAGAAGTGCTGAGGAAAAACACGTTGAAAATGTTTGGACTATCACCAGCGCCGTAAAAATGCATCGATTTCAAAACTTGAAACGACAATCACTTTGTCATGACAAAATCTCGATACACCATTTTTTATTTTTTTTATTTACCGCAGTAAAAAAAGATAAGATGAAAAAATTAAGAAGCGCCGAAAAAAAACCTTAAACATTCTTGGACTGTCACCAGCGCCGTAAAAATGCATTGATTTCAAAAATTGAAACGGCAATCACTTTTTCACGACAAAATATCGATACACATTTTAAATTTTTTTTTATTCACTATAACAGAAAAGTTATTGAGAAAAAACTCAGAAATATTTATCAATGACCATTTTTGGCCTCCCTCGGGCCATTTCCTATTTTTAATTATTCTCATAATATATTTTTTTTTCACACGTACCAAACATGTTTTTCTCACTTGCGCTCAAAATTTCTTATGGTATAGACCTTTTTTTGCTAAGCTATTATAAAATGAAGTTTTCAATTTTCAAGATCGATGCATTTTAACGGTAATGGTGACAGTGCAAAATTTGTCAACGTGTTTTTCCTCGGCAATTTTTACTTTTTTCATCACAGCTTTTTTACTGCGGTAAATTAAAAAAAAAAACTAAAAAATGACGTATCGAGATTTTGTCGTGTAAAAGTGATTGCCGTTTCAATTTTTGACACCGATGCATCTCGGTGCTGGTGACAGTCCGAAAATGTTTAAAGTCTTTTTTCGGCACTTCCTAATTTTTTCATCATAACTTTTTTATTGCGGTAAATAAAAAAAAAATGGCATATCGAGATTTTGTCATGACAAAGTGATTGCCGTTTCAATTTTTGAAATCAAAATCAATGCATTTTTCCGGCGCTGGTAATAATCCAAACATTTTCAAAGTTCTTTTTCTTGGCACTTCCTTCATTTTTATCATTACTTTTTTTTACGGTAAATAAAAACAGGCGTATCAAGATTTTGCCATGACAAATCGATTGCCGTTTCATTTTTTGAAATCGAACCATTTTTACGCAACTGATGACAGTCCAAAATATGATACTCAAATCGTCTGCAAAGTTCAGGGTCATAATTCCTCTGTCATTTTGTTGTCAAATGAAAATCGATAGAATTATTAATTAAAAACAAAATTCTCCCATTTTTTAAGAAGGCACCCTAATTCCCCCTACCGACCGTGGACACCATAAAAACTTGTTTTTATAATGAGGAGTTGTAGTCAAATATTTTTCGTACAAAAAATTTCGATTCATGCATTTTTAGTTAATTTATAAATTGATTTTTAAACCCCTTTTAATTTAAGCCCCGGCACAAATTTAGGGTACTTTTAAGAAAATTCTTTAAGCGCCAAATCAAAGGTTTCCATCACAATTCTGCTTTGTCGTAATTTTTTTCGAAGTGAAAGTCTAATTTTCCTGGGCTATAGTTGTGTAAATGCAAGCTTTCTATTATCGTTCCCTTGGATCTATCAACCAGTGTTTTAAAACCTTTTACGTTCTAAGAATTTCATTATACATTATTATGATGTATTTCTAAAGTATCCCCAACAATTTTTGACTTAAGAGGTTTTCATAGAAAGGCATATGTATGTAGATATGCCAACTTCTTGAGTAGTTTAGGTTAGGTAGAAGGGCTAACTCTTGATCTTGTTACCGTCACACTAAGATCAATGTAGATCCGTTGTGATGCCCTTGGAAGTTGTATGTTGTAGGTATCCCACATAATGTAAAAAATCTATGGGTTCTGTTAGCATTCAAGCCATTTAGAGGTGCTGACGAAGTATAGAAGGATATTAACCAAAGTTCTAGAAAGCTCCTCTAAGTCGTCATAGAAATGACTCCCTAAGTTTTTCTTTTTAAATGATGGAGTGCTGGACAGTGACAAAGGAAGTGTAAGGTATCCTCATGTGCTTCTTCATCGCTGCCCAATCTGAAAAGATCATCAGTACTGAGCCTCATTTTCTTTTTGTGGTATCCCAGTAGGTTGTGTCCGGTGATTATGCTGACAAAGGTACCTACGAAGATTTTTCTTGTTAATTTACATAATTTTTTCTGTCAACTGCTTATTGAAATTTGGCCATAACTTTCTAGTTGTGCCACAATTTTCGAGCAGCATGAGAGATGGAATCTCATTGGTTTTTCTAATATTTGTTTACCAATATCCTGTTTAATGCTACAGGTTGGTACTTATACATATATGTCTTCCGGCTTGACTTGAATCAAGCGACGATCCTGTTCTTGCCAGTTCATTAGATCTTTCGTTTCCCTGGTATATAACTGTGACCAGGAACCCAGCCGTGTATGTACATCCAACGGATAATTTTTGAGTTGGGTCCCCAGTCCTGTTGCAAGAATAGAATGCGACCATAGCTTTCGTTACTCTTTCTTCAGTGTTGAGACCTCAACTCAGTTTCTTAGTATCACACTAAGGTATCTGGCCTGATTTTGAGTGGTGTCTCCGATTGATGGTACTAAATATTGGTATTTTCCTTCTGATAGTGAAGAGAGTCTATTCTGTTTTCAATGGATTGACCATTAGACCATCAGTTCTTTGTCCATAGTTGTTGACCTTTAACAATGCGTACTCCATTAGCAAGTAGTGCTAGGCTGCTAGATCTACTACTTTGACTCCACTACATCAAAGGGCACGATAGTGCCCAGCCCAGCCAAGTTCGCGGCACTACATCCTTTTTACAGGAACAAACTCAGGTGATTTTCAACTCCCCTCTAACTTCAGTACATATAAAGTCAGAAACTTCAAATTCGCAGTATTTGATGAACTGATCAAATACAGGTGGCTCACCAAATTTCAATTTAGCATTAGTAATTCCCGAGATATAGGACTTCAAAAATCGCAAAAACCGTAACTGACTGACTCACTGACTCAATGACAGAGTATTTAGAAGTATTTAGAAAGACAAAAATAAAAAAATTGGAATTTTATATTCAAGGGGCGTGGCATCCACCTACTTTCTCAAATTTTAATCAGTAATCATTAAATACCAAATTTCTGTCATAATTTGGAGTTGTTTCGATGTAACTCCACTTAAGATACTTGATATTGAACTTCATGAACTTAAAACTTGGCATATATTTTAGATCTCATTTATGTTTTGTTTATGATTTTAGTTTTACAAGAATTTCGTTCATAACAATAGTATCTACAGAAGCACCCCTCCCTGTGCACACAGGTAGGTTTCTACATGTTGTAGCTTTGACTGAAATTGCACAAATACAGAATCTAAAGCTTCTTTTATTATAGATGAACTATGTATACACAAACAGCCTTATTTATTAGAATTTTTAAGATGGTTGACTAGTTTAACAGTTTCTTAAAAGTTCTAATAGTTGGAACAATGTTTTACAGCCAATATCAGCACAGAGCACTAACGTTAATACCGGTGCTAGACTAGTCCTAAAGTTGATACTCAAATCAGTATCTCTCATTTATTCATACTTGTGGGTTTGAAGAAATGAGAAATTCTGATTCGAGTACTTACTTTAGGAATAATAACGACTCTATGGACTCTATGAAAAAATTGGCCGTTATTTAATCAATTAAAATGTCAAGTCAGACAATTAGACAGCCGATGCCTTTGTCCAAGTTAGAGAACTTAAGGACATAGAGTGAAAAAAGTTTTTAAATAACTTTTTGGAGTTGGATGGCTGTCTTAAGTTAGACAAAGTTTATAAATACGACCGAACATGTCCAACCTTCTATTTAAGTAAATGTTTATAAAAATAAAACACACATGAATAGTTACGAAGTGTATAAGCCCTTATTAAGGCTCTATTAAACGTTGCGTATATCTAAATCCAACCCATTTTAGTGGCAATGCCCTTCTGCCAAGCAAAGTACCAAAGAGAGAAATCTTTTATGTTAACTATATTTAACGTCACATAGCTTTTTATGAAAAAAAATTCTACTTTGAGAGGCATTGTAACTTTACGCAGTCTATAAAATGCGTTTATGAATAAGGTTGGCAGTGTTTAAACCTTCTGTCAAATAAAGTACCAAAAAGAGAAATCTATTACGTTTAGTAATAATCAAACTCTAAACGCCTTTTTCCTTAAATTGCTTAATTCAACGTTGCATAACTTTTATGAATAACATTTCTGCATTTAGAAGTATTGTAACTTCACGCAGTCTCTAAAATGCCAAAAAATATAAAATTAATACATTTATTACTACTGAAACTCTAAACGCGTTTAGCCTAAAATGGCTCTATTCAACATCACATAACTTTTATGAATAATATTTCTGAGTTTAGAGCCATTGTAACTTTACGCAGTCTCTAAAATGCGTTTATGAATAAACCAGTAGGAATATTTCTTTCACAAAATGAATAGCCTGGAAAAAACTTAAGTTTTTTTCTTAAATCGATAGATTTATAGTAAAGATTGCTTTCTGTTAAAGTCACAATTTTCTTTTTTGGGCTGAAAGGTTTAACACAAACATGTATAAGAAAAATTGATAAGCATCACTAATAAATAATAGTTTGCAAAATAATGAATTTCGAAATAATAAAAAATCACAGTAAAATAAGTCTGTCCCGTGATACATATCTTATTTCTGATATCTATTACTCATAATAATAATTGCGCACAAAATTTGCTGAAATAGTTCTTATTTTGGAAAAACTCCAAACATTTAAAAATTCCAAGTATTTTCAAGATAGAATTCTAATAAAATTATATAAATGCCAGAGGGGACGATGTCACGGGTGCATGTGCCGACAATATAATATGTCAAAACATTATTTATCCTTTACGTTCAAACTCAATTGAGTTTTAAATAGTCCTTCTTATCAAGATTCATGTTTTTTCATCTTGATACGATGCTGACACATTGGAGGAGACAGAATATTTATTTATTTTTAATTTCTTCTCATTGCACCGCACTTATCGCTTTGAAAATATCTTCAATCCTATAAAATATATACAGATATAATTTTTTTTAGCCGTTTCACTTGAATTAATGAAGTCGATGGATGAGAACATTTTGGGGTGGGCCATCAGATTATCAGGATATACTGTACAACATTAACCAAGGATGACAGTAGATACACAAAACCCAAATGCAATGCCTAAATAGCTAAAGTGGTAATAAATTATCGCATCGAGGGCGTCTTTTGGGTATGTGCGTAATTTAGCAACATCCCGACGAATATATTGTACATATGTACATGGAACATGGGTGTTGATAAAATTCTATGATTGAATTGGGACATGGTTGATTGAACTTTAACGACTATATGCAAGCTAGTAACAACAACAACTGACATTCGACATGGCAAGAAAATGGACCAGAAACCCCAAACAAAAACAACTCAAGTTATGGTTTTTTTTTTTGTTGAACGGATTTATAGCAGGGGTGAGATGGCTCAGAATAATGCGTAGTTTTAATGTGTTTGCATGTTTGCTGTGCTAAAAGATCTGTCTCTAAATAAATGACAGTTTTTGTGATTGCTCACTTTACGTTAGTTTTATTCTACAGTGGATTCTTTGGAGTGGTGGTTTATTGATGGGATTGCAATATTATGGTCTTGTTTAGGGAGAACTTTGCCCCTTTTGACAGTCTCATGACTCGAATATTTTTTATCTGCCTAAGCTGACTTAACTGTCCTGTATGTAAGGGTGTCTACTGTCTTGTCATTCTTTAATATGTGGCTTTAATGATATGCATTGCATATTTATTCAAACGATATACATAATATAGTTCAATTTCATATAAAATCTTAGGCATGAATTTTGAAATTTATGAATTATGGTTAGACATTTAGAGTTGATAATGTTTTTTCATTTTATGAGCAAAAATTTAACAGTCTACTTGAGTAATCAAGTAACTATATGCATATACATACATTTAGACCTTCCGTCAGATCCGGTAGTTATGATTTGCTGGGTTGCTTGTGATATGTTCCTAATATGCTAAAGAATAATTCAAGTTTTTGTCCTCGAGCGTCGAAAATAAACCTGTCAAACATTAATTTTCTAGTTGTATTAGTTTTAGATGAGTTTTCTATATTATAACTTCGCTCTTCAACATCATACTGACGAAATTTGCCTCAATTCAAGCCAAGAACCATCTCATAGATCCAAGAGTTTCCAAAAGATAGATTTTCAAAACCAACCAATAATAAATTTATAACAACAAGTAGGTAAATACAAAACTTGTAAGCTCAAGTTCGGACTGTTAGTAAAAGGACAGCCTCATTTATACAGGGTGCCCCGGAACTGAGTGGAAATATTTTAGGGTGTGGTTCTTGGGGTTATTCTAAGAAAAAAATTGTATAGGGGGAGAGTTGTATCTTCCCTCCCTGAGGCGGGGGGTTTCTGAAACAATGACTTTAAATGCCAAAAAAATATTAAAACTCAACGAAAACACATCTAATAATGTGCTATAGTTTATTTGAAAGTTAATACTCCATTCTTGCATTTGGTTTTTAAGTCGATATTTTTCAAAATTTTACGTGATTAAGTGCTTTTTTTGTGTTCAGTTTTCAATGCCCACACTATTTTTTAGTCTATTACCGAAAACCAAATGTAAAAATCTTTCTTAGTTTTTGAGAAAAATACAAAAAAAACAAAAGGTTATTTTACCAAATATGCCCGAAAAAAGGGTCAAACCATTAGACTAAGAGCCCACAGCAGATTTTGGGTGTGATCGATAGCAAAAAAAGAAGTATAGGCGTCGAAAGCTTCATTAAAGGCTATTCAAAAAATCAAGGTCTTGCAGTCCACAACTGGGGCCTTTGCGAGAAATAGTGCATCGAAAAAAAAATATGAATGCAACTTCGAGGATAATCGTGTTAGCCGAAATTTTTTTCACCCCTCCCTAGATAAGCTCCGCGGATCCCATATCACGGAATCAGAGATCATTTGAGTGTTTAATTCGCCCTGCCAGACTGTTTAAAAAAACCGTTTTTCACTTAGTATTTTGAATTTTTTAAATGGTCCGGTAGAGCGAACTATACACTCAAAAGGTCTCAGATTCCGTGATATGTGATCCGAGGAGCTTATCTAGGGAGGAGTGAAAACCAATTTCAGCTAAAACGATTATCCTCGAAGTTGCATTCATATTTTTTTTTTTTGATGCACTGTTTCTCGCAAAGGCCCCAGTTGTGGACTGCAAGACCTTGATTTTTTGAATAGCCTTTAATGAAGCTTTCAACGCCTATACTTCTTTTTTTGCTATCGATCACACCCAAAATCTGCTGTGGGCTCTCGGTCTATATGGATAATCCATGAATAAATTAATTTTTTCGGACTCCTTTGGTAAAAGAACCTTATGGTTTTTTTTAATTTCTCAAAAACTAAGAAAGATTTTTACATTTGATTCTCGGTAATAGACTAAAAAATAATGAGGGCATTGAATACTGAACACAAAAAAGCACTTAATTACGTAAAATTTTGAAAAATATCGACTCAAGAAAAAAAAATCACAATTTTTTTTTTTAATTTTGACTTTGAAATTTAGTTTTTCAAAAACTATTCATTTAAACAACTTTATTTAGAAACCAAATGCAAGAAAGGAGTATTAACTTTTAAAAAAACTATAGCTATTTATTAAAGGTGTTTTCGTTGATTTTTAATGTTTTTTTCTCATTTAAAGTCAATGTTTGAGAAACTGCCCCCCCTGCCTCCGGGAGGGGAGATACAACTTTCCCCCCATACAATTTTTTTTCTTAGAATAACCCCAACAACCACACCCTAAAATACTTCCACTCAGGTATACCCTGTATAATAACAAATAGGTACAGGGTATTTGGCGTAAATGCATCAAAGCACTAGAGTGTGTTAGGTCAAAGAAGAAAAAAATTTTATGAAAAGGGGGAAATTTACTTAAAATAGCAAAATCTGGTTTAAAAAACAACAATAACATGTTGACTGAAAATCCATAGCTTCTTTTTTAAATAATTTTGTTTTAATTTAAGTGCAGTTATTTACTATCGTGATTCGTGAGTCATAGTGCCCTATTACACAACGACTTTTGAGTCCTGACTTTTTTCGAAATTAAATGAGTGCGAAGTGAGATCAGATGTTTTTTCTCGTTCGCACTCATTGAATTTCGAAAAAAAAATCATGACTAAAAGTCGTCATGTAATAGGGCACAGCAATCTCCGTCCTGTGAACTGGACTCTTCAGCTAAATTTCTCAGTTTAGCTGTCAAATTTAAGAAACGAAAATATTGCATCCACTTGCTCACTTTTTAACGGAGCGAATTTTGCTGAGGTCTCTGAGCTCTAATTTTCCTGAGCATGTCTTTATGTCTTCGGATTTTTATTATTTTTATTTCTTTTGACATCTGATATTTAAAACACTCCATATTTTTTAGTTATCTTTTCGTTTAACTTTTCGCTGTCGATTTAGAGATCACGGATAATTTTCGTTTCACTTCAGCAGTGTTCTATGCGACTCCAAATTTAAAAAAAGAAAATCATTTATTTTTAACAAAAATGTTTTTCTTTAATATTAATCAGTGTGTTCCTTTACATTGAATTTCTGTGATTTCCTGCACATTTGTGTGCATTTTAGTCCAAAGTAGTGCCAAAAATCACAAACAAAATTAATTGACAGAAGTTTTGGACTAAAAATCACATAAATTTATTCCGACATTCATCCGACACGATTTGACATGTGTTTATACCTAAAGGCTTGGTCAAACAGAACGCGGTCCGACGGGACGGTCAATACTTTACTGGGAAAGTAAGAACGCGACGGGAAAATCTTCTTTGTAAATTTTTACAAAGATCGCCGGACCGCGCTCTGTTTGACCAGGCCTTAAAAATGTTTAGTAACGGTTCTAAAACCATCACACATTCTATCCCACTTGGGTGTTTTGAGGCTATGTTGAAACTGATTTGTTTGGATGCAAGTGTGGAAGAAAAATATGAAAATCGTTTTCGTCACACAAATTTGGCAGTCATATGAAATTCCTTCCCACTTTTATTCTGACATATGTATGTGATAATACCTTGTAGGATAGTGTAGAGGCACTTTTAATGTTATTAAATACGAAATTTTAAGTACTAAATTTATAGTTTTTGTTTTCAATGTTCAATCCTCCTATCAAATTTTAGTCAGTGAAAACGAGATGCTAAAATGTCATACTTGTCATCTTGAAATAAATACTTCTGGGCTTTAAGTCATACTCTCAGCTACAGCGGTGATATTTTGAAGTTTTCACCTGAGCTGACCAGACGACCGAGAGTTGAAGTCTTCACATCACTATTCTTCCCAAAACGTGCAAATTAATCGATTTAATTCACTTTAAATGGATCAGATGGTAGGTGCTTGGTGGCGGCCAGAAGCAGTATGAAATTTACCAAATGTTTTCGCGTTATTTTCAAAAGTGAACGAAATGACAATTTTATGTTGAGAGTTAAAAATTGGCACAAAATTTAAAATAAAACCTCTTGTTGGAAGACCGTTTATTATATAAATTCCTGATACAAATCGGAAGTCATATTTTCCTATTCAAATAACGAATAGTTTCATTCAGAAAAATTTCATCAAAACCGTAAGGGACCAAAAAATGCTGCGAAGCATTTACAAATTTTGCAGGATTATGCTATTAAATATTAATTAATATTAACTCCCTAAAAGACAACATAATGTTTCAAACGCTTAATGTTCAAAACAAAAGCTGAGATTTCGAAAGAATCATTTGCTTAAAACGTAACATGAAATACCTGATAATGTATTTGACGATATGAAATGGGGAAGGGAGTACGTAAATGCATTAACTGATTGAATAAATAAATGGTGGTTGCAATTTGTATCCTTACAGTACTTAACACACGACGTTATCCCAAATACCACCCAAAGAGAGGGTGTTGTATATTTATTTAATATTTCGGATTGCATCATAAATTTCATTTTATGTATATTTATAACCTTGCGAAATTGTCATATTTGCAAATGTTAACATTTTGCATTAGATCCATTTAGCCTCACTCAATGTGCCATAGCATAAATTTAATTCTATTAATTAACTTAAGTAGGGATACACGGGCCAACACATGACTCTTTAACATGTTGAGTGTTGCACTGGATTATACAGTGATTTTTTTTTCTGTTAACTTAATCTTTCACTTGACTAACTTTAAGTCATATTTATAGATATCACTTTACCAAACAGAATCAGTATTTATGTTATTGTGGTTCAGACTTGTCTTCGCTAAGATGTAATGTTGAAAGGGGACGACAGCATATATAAGAACAGGGGTTTGAAAGTCAGTTTTTACCCTCAAAATATGCTTACATTTATATTAATCCTGTTTGGAAGAAAGAATTTACAAGTTTGCCAAGACAATATTTCATGAATTTTTTTTATTTCGATGATTAATGGTAGGATTTTATGTGTAGAGTATAACTCGTGTATAGTCAATAGGCCGTTTTGTTATTTTCTTATTTTAAGTCAAAAATGTATGCAGGAATTAATATTAAATAATAGTTTATAAACTTAAAAATATATTCTTTGTGAAATAAAACTATATGTGCTGTTTATAAAAATTAAGACTTTGAAAGTTTAAAAATTGTCTAGAGGTTTATAATGCAATTTATTACTGAACTGATTTTCTTAATCGAACATATGTTCAGGGATGTCCCCTAGCGTCAGTCTCCCTCTTCAAAAATGTGTTTTGTCTTTTGTTTGCTTTTTTAAAACAAGTTGTATTCTTCAAAAGCTTGAAATGAAATTTTAAAGTAAATAAAATTTTGAAAACAATCAACTTTAAAGAAAAATCTCAATTATTTCAAAAGTTTTGACTTTAAAATTTAAAAAATGCAATATTAGCTTTCAGAAAAATTTACTATTTTGTTCGTATGATTATGGTTTAAAACGCGTTATAGTCCAGTCAAATAAGCAAAAAAAAGGGTCAACCTCGGAATGAGAGATATTAAGCTTGAAACTCGTATATACCTTCATATTGGCGTTCTAAAAGCTGTCTCAAAAGTTTCATAAAATATCGTGTCTGTAACGTCAGTTATTCAAGGTCAAAGGTCACAAAAATCGGTTTTCGCGATTATCTTGGTTTCTATGGTTTTAATGATGTTAACATCCATGATGAAAATTGTAGAACATAAAATTATCTACAAATTGTCTCATAACTATTTTTTTATGCGCTGAACCGTTTTGGAAATAGAGGACGGAGAGTGCGCAGAGAACAGTCATACATACTGTAATACACGGTCAACCGTGAATTGTAAGAATGGATATGGTCCACGCTGCGGTTGCAGAAAATCGGTGTTGCAATGCACTTTAGCTTGTGGCCAGTGTAATGGGCAAGCTTGCCTCAATGCTGTTTCATTGCAAATTGAACCCGGAGAAGAGAGTGCATTTGACCGGGAAATTCTAGAAGGCCTGGAAACATCGATTCAGGACAACGAAGATGATGACAGTGAAACAGACATTTTCGAACGCCCGAAAGATGACGATGAAGAAGAAAACTAATACTTTGGCTCTTTAAATTATTATAGATCTATTTAAAATGTTATTTAATACAATGAATAAAATTAAGTTCAAGATATATGTAAAATGTTATTAAATACAATGTAGTAACTAGTAAGCAATACAAATTATTTATAGTTGATGATATTTAAATGATTTAATAAATTGATACAAGATATTATTCACCGATATTCACGGTTGACCTTGCATTACAGTTTGTATGACTGTTCTAAGCGCGGCTTCCGCCCTCTATCTCAAGAATGGTTGCGCACATGAAAAATTATTACGAGACAATTTGTAGATAATTGTATGCCCTACAGTTTTTATCATGGATGTTAACATCATTGGAACCTTAGAAACCGAGATAATCGCGAAAAACCGATTTTTGTGACCTTTGACCTTGAATAACTGACGTGACAGACACGAGATTTTATGAGACTTTTGAAGACAGCTTTTAGAACGCCAATATGAAGGTATATATACGAGTTTCTTGACAGGTACTTTTTTATATTTGGAGTTTGTTTTTGAGAAGATAAGGATGAAATTAAGCCCGGAAGTCATTTTTGTAATCCTGTTGCTTCGCCGCCATTTTGCAAAATGGCACCCAACCTGTACTCCGGTCATAGCACTTTTTGTGGGGGGATCTTATTTTTACATTTAAAATTTATTTTTGACATGCTAGGGATGAAATTTAGCTTGGGAATCATTTTTTAATCCTGTCGCTTGGACGCCATTTTGAATTTTGGCTTCAAATCTGGGCCCAATGGTAAATAAAAAGAAACTCATAAATTAATTGGAATATTTCCATGGCTTAGATAACGGTGGATGTCTTAAAAGATATAGGTGCTGAGTAGACGCACCTTCGGGTAAAATATCGGTGTTGCCACTTTTCAGGAACATACTTTTTTATGTCAAAGGTTGGGACCTCCAATTTGTTTGGTAGTTTTTTTTTATATTTTGAACATGAAAACAGCTGTAGAAATGCCTCTTGATGCCAAACGCGTATTGCACAAATAACGATTATTAAAGGTTAGGTGATGAGTAGAAGCACCTTCGGTAAAAATGTCAATGTTGTCACTTTTCGGGAACATACTTTTCTTATTTTAAAAGGGTGTGATATCCATTTTCTTTTGTAAACTTTGAATATTTTGAACACGAAAAAACTTGCAACTTTTTCCCCAACATGCGCTTAGCATCTGTAAATATTTCCGCATCTTTTCTCACGTTATAAATATTAAAAAAAGACCAAAAAAGTGGAAATCCCACGCTTTTAAATCAAAGAAAGTATGTTTTCCAACAAAGGCAATACTGAAATTTTAATCGCAGGTGCTTGCACTCAACATCTACCTTTTAAGATATCAACCGTTATTTTTCCAAGCCACGTTTGGAGTTGAGAGGCGTTTTCACATTTTTGATCACATTAATAATATTAAAAAAAAAAATACCCAAAAAGTGGAAACTCCACCCTTTGACATCAAAAAAAATATGTTCCCTATAAGTGGTAAAACTGAAATACTAACCGGAGAAATACTAACTTCTACTCAACAATTATCATTTAAGACAGCGATTCCCAAAGTGTGTTCCGCGGAACCCTGGGGTTCCGCAGCAGAGTTTTCAGGGTTCCACAAATTTCTTGAGGTATAAACAGTAAAATACAAGCGATAAAAGAAAAAAAAAAATTAAAAATGTCCACAAAAAAAAATTTGAAAAACAACTCCACAACTCGTGAAGTGGAAGCAATTGGTTCAACCAAAATGATCTTTATACAAGCAATAGCTTTATGTACAAAAACAAAGAAGAATGCTATCAGTTGCAATTATTATGCCAAAGGGGTGGATTTGGTTGGCCAAGAAAATAAAAGGAACACTGAAAGTAAAAACGAGTTTTTGGTCTTATCTCTTGTGAAAAATGATAGTGCCCTGATATTCTAATATTGCATACCTAAATTTTTAAATTTTTACTAACGAACATTATGGGGAGAAAACAAAAAACTTTTTGCTGAAGCTCAATGTGCAAGCATTTTGGTCTTACGCCAAGGGGGTGGGGTTGGCCAACCAAATCCACCACTGGCATAATAATTGCAACTGATACCATTCTTCTTCGTTTTTGTAGGTACACAAAACTATTGCTTGTATAAAGATAATTTTGGTTGAACCAATTGCTTCTACTTCACTCAAACGAAATAGTCGCTTGGTACAATATCGTTTGAAAGCAGTGAGTGTTCCTATTAGACCGAGAGCCCACAGCAGATTTTGGGTGTGAACGATAGCAAAAAAAGAAGTATAGGCGTCGAAAGCTTCATTAAAGGCTATTAAAAAAATCAAAGATCTGGAAAGCAACACACTGTTGCAGAGACTTTAATTAGGTAAACCTTGTATGATAGAAACAGTACGCTGCGTACTGGGAGAAACCACGGCAAAAATGTTGCAGCTGTTAAATGTTCAAGGAACACTGTGTCCGATAGGATTAACAAAATATTGAAGATAAACTCGTTCGCAGATTGAATGTTTGCGATATGTTTGCCATGCAACTCGATGAAAGCACGGATGTTTCTGATCTTTCAATACTTCTTGTATTTGTGAGGTATCACTTCGATCCATCTATTCAAGAAGATTTGCTCATGTGCACACCTTTGGTAACAAATACAACTGCCGAAGAAATATTCAATGTCATAAACTGTTTCATGAGTAAACACATCATTAATTGGGGAAAATGTATTGAGATATGCAGCACCGAGCCGCAGCAATGGTAAGAAAGGTTGAAGAGGTTGTTTCAAAAATTAAAAACATTGCTCCTAGACTATAGAAGTACCAGCAGTCATTGTATTTTGCATCGTTATGCACTTGTTATGAAAAGAATGCCAAGATGCCAACTGATTAAAAAAAGTTCTTGATGAAGCTGTGAAAAAAGTAAATTTTGTATAGAGTCGTCCTCGCCAATCGAGATTGTTTAAATTAGTGTGTAGAGATATGGGCAGTCAGTATACGAATCGCTTCATCTTCATACTAATATCCGATAACTTTTCAGAGGGAAAGCTTTATCCAGGTTATTTCAACTCCGTGATGAGTTGAATGTGTTCAAACTGAAAAAAATATGTCTTCAACTGCAAACCTCTTTGATGTATTGCATGATGAGCAATTGAGAAGATCGACGAAACTGTTACAGCTGCAAGATAAATCAATTAGATTATTTTTGGTGAGAGACAAACTGACAGCTTTGAAAAGAAAATTAATTTCTGGCTCTCGTGTGTACAAAAGAACAATGTTGAATGTTTCCCAGTTTTACATGAATTCTTGCAAGGAAACATGATAGAACTCAGAGCAGATATTAGCAATGTGATTGCTCTCCATTTTGTTAATCCCAAAAGATCCATGCTGGGTTACTTTCCAGATACAAATACTGACATCGAGTGGGTGCAAAATATATTTCTAATCAAAACCATCAAGCCTATGACACTGAGTATACATCTCTACATCAAAATTTGAATGAATACCCTGAGCTTGCCAAGAAAGCTATATTAAATTTGCTACCTTTTGTTACAACCAACGCAACGTACGGCTGTGAAGTGGGCTTTTCAGCGTGTACTTACACAAAAACTAAATGCACATCAAGGCTGGATGCTGCCCCATACATGCGAATACAACTTTCGGGCAAAGAAGTTAGTTTTAAAACAATTATAAATCAAACAATGAAACAGATACATTCTTCACACAAAATAAATAAAATGCACGACTGGGTCGCACGTACTTGCTCTTATGTTCAAGACACTGTGAGTTTAAGAAAATTGTATATACAAACATGGAAATTATGAGAGAAAAATGTAGAGAAGCATGAAATACGACAAATAAATTAGCTAAAACAACTCTCTTGACAGTTTGAGGTGAAAAAAAGTATGCCATCTTAATTCATGATGGAATATGATTGTATGGGAAAAAAAATTTTAAAATCGTTGGAGCGGTTTTTTTTTAAATTAATTTTGTATATATAAAATTCTTAAAACATTTTTAAGAACAAATTTTGGTATGCAGATTTAAACTATATATTTATGTGTATATAAAAACAAAATTTGAAAAAAAATTGTCAACCCGTTTTTGAAATATCGAATTTTCAAAAAAAAAATTTGAAACTTTTTTTAAAAATCCAAAAACTTTTTTTTTGAAAATTTTGATATGCAATATTATTTAATCTTATCTGAAATTTGTATATAAAAAAATTCATCTAAATCCGTTGAGCTGATAACGAGAAAACTCAAAATAAAAAAATACGTTCTATGACAGGTACTACTAATAGTTGCTATGTGTAAAATTTTATAATTTTTGATGGTAGATCGTACTAATTTTAGTATATTAAAAAGTTTAATCAAAATCGTAGGAGTCGTTTTCAAGCAAACAAATAACTAATACTTTTTTATTTATTTTTTTAGTAATCTCATAATAAAACGATGATATCTCAGAGACCTCAGCAATCTCATGAACAAGAATCCTTAGCCAAATTTTTCAGTTTTTCTGCCAAATTACTGAGGAAAAATAATGGTGGACTCGCTTGCTCACTTTTTGACGAATTAAAATTTGCTGAGATCTCATTGTCCTGAACATACCTATTTTCTTCATTGTAAAATGAAGAATAAGAAGAATGAGACCAATATTTTCAACCCCAAGTAAATTTATTTGTAGGTGGTTTCTCTTGGGGGTCATGTTTGGTATATATATCAACTTTTATTTATATAAATCAAAAAGAACACATAGCATTTCCCGTTTTAGAGATGATTTGATTTGACAAAAATTAGCCTTATTGTGAGATTCACCCGGAAAATATTTCAACCGTATAATTTCCGGAATTTTAAAAGCTTTTATGAGCTTTGCCCAAACTTCTCTTGGCCCCAAATAAATAAAAAGACTTGCACGAAGGGCATTATTTTTCTTTCGTTTGCCACCAAAAAATAAGTGAAAATTTAAGCTCTTTCTACAACGATACATTTCGCACCAAATGACTACTCACAATCAGATGAACCTACTATATTTTTCAGATTGAAACTCACAACCCGGCTGGAAAAATAATCTAGTTTTTGGCGAGGGGCTAGAAAGTTTTGCATAGATACTAGCAAGGACCCAGGAAGGGTAACTCTAGAAATTCTCTAGGGCCTCGTCAGTGAAGTAATCTTTTTCCTCGAGAGACAGCAAATAAAAAAAAGTTGTCTTTACTGGGATTCGATCCTGCAATCTTCTGATTGCCAGTCCTATACCTTAACTACTGAGCTATTTCGCAATACAGCTTTGTTTTTGTCATAGGGTATTTGTGATGGGATAAGAAAACCTATCCAACAAGTTTTTACTAGCGAGGGCCTCGCGAGTATTTGACAAGTTTGCCTTGTCTAGATTTTCCCTACCGAAGCCATCTAGTGCCTCGATTAAACTTGACAAAAACTTGCCATTTTTCCAGGCGGGAACAGGCGAAAAGTGAAATTTCAATTTTTCCGGGGGAATATTGTTCGGGTGAAACTCACAATATGGCTGAATTGAGTTTTAAATTTTTGTCTCACAATTTTAAATTTGAAAGTAATAAAGGATATTCTTGTAATGACGTGAAGTCGTCGTAAACTTAGTTAAGTTGTAAACTGCGTAAATCTGTCTAATACCCTTATTATTTGCGAAATTTATTGAAAGGAAAACTTGGTTTTTAAAATAGGTAAATTATTTTATTTGAAGTGTAGCCATTGTTTTTAAATATATTTTTTTAACTTATAGTCTTTTTGAAACTCTCCTCGAGAGAGGAAATGCATCTTTTGCAAGACAAATTTGACCAGCTCAAAAGTGTAGACGTAGAAGTGTCACAAGTATGTACAATACATGTGTTCTTTTTTTTATTTTCATATTAAAGTCTAAAATTAAATATTTTTTCATAACATTTTGAAAACGTAATTCAGAAAGGTTTTAAAAATCAAAAAATAGTCACCGGAATACCCTTGCTTTGACCTTTTGAAATCAATCGAAATAACGTTTTTTTTTTTGCCCGAACTATGTACTACAGATATCCTACTCAAACTCATCGAAAGCTTCTCAACTCAACCTAAAATAGTTATAATAACTTTTTTATAATATATGTCTCTATGACGATTATTCCTCCCATTCACCTATTCTTCCCACATCACATCACATAATTGGAGCCATTTTGTATACATAACTTCACCAGGATTGGTTGGTTTCTTCTGCACACAACATCCCTCGTTCTGGCAAAGGCAATAAAATTATTCTTTTTTTTTCGTTATACCTATTCTCACATACATAGAAAATGGAAGCTATATACTGGTTAAAATTGCGAAAAGTCAGCAAACTTTATACTATGTATTCATCAGGGTTCATGGGGGACCTAAGAAAGAATGGGAGACATGGACGTGGACGCCAACGACGAATCATATATTTTGGCAAGCTTATCCGACAAATCGGCGCCATGCTTCCCATATTCGGTTTTTGTTCTTTACACTATTCGGTAGCCAGGATCTAGATATAGTGGTTATAATAAAAATGCAGATGACTGTGCAGATAAATTTTATGGGCAAGAAATTCTGAATAGATTTTGTAGAGTTGACTAATGGCACTTTGAAAGTTTCTTTGATTTTATTTACTCTTTTTTTTTTTTGTTATTTTAGATGCTTTTCTTCTTTTGTGAGATGTTTTGTAAAGACGACATTGGCGGAGGGAGAAAAAAAAATAACAAAAACAAATTGAACTGTAAAATTCTTCATCCATGATAAGAATAGAATGATTCTTGCGATTTAAGGAAAAAAAAAATAATAATAAATCTTGCCATAAAGAAGCTCGCAGTTTATGAGGAAAATATGGGATCGAAATATATAAATACGATCAAAAACCACAAATTTTAATTATTTAAAGTTTGAATGGAGAAGATGATAGACTCTTAATAGACGAAGAATAGTTTTGAGGAACAATAGTATAAAATGTTTTAAGTTATAAACTAGGTTCGTTAAAATTTTAATAGAGTTCTAAAAAGAATATGAGTATAAGCTTTATTGTTGCAAATCTTATATTTAAATTTGGTAAAACGCAACTTTTTCCAGACAAGTATTCAGAATAATTATTTATTTTACTTAAAAAATTAAATAGTTTAAATCTAACAATACTATATATATGTATGTACAGGTATCTCTTAAGTCATGGTTCAACGTTGGGCGCCATTTTAAACCGTAATAAAAGTTGTATTTTATTTTTTTCATTGTTGTTTTATCTTATCACCAACGCCAAGGTTATTTTTTTCTTTAAGGAGTTATGTACTTGTATATGGTGTATTATTTATCTCTAAACAAAAAATAACTTTATTTATGTTCTTCACTACATTGAACTTTGTCATTAATGTTCTAAGCCCTCTGTCCTTTTTTTCATGTAAATATTTAAAATAAAAAAAGGACTTTTCTCTTCAATTTTCAAAATTGTTCTTTAAACACTATAACTAATTTTAACGCAATTATAAACAAACAATTTTGTTCTGTTTTTTTTTTTTTTTTTTCATTCTACAACGCACGTACTGTTTGGCAAGAAAAAATGATATTATAGCTGATTGCTAAGAAGAGCTTCATTATTTTTTCCAGAAGTACCTAACTGCCCATAATATAAACTGTTTGTGAAAAAATTACTTTTTAATTTTGTTTTTAGTATTTCTTTCATTAAAGCATGATGATTTTCTGTTCATGGGGATTTTTCTTTTTGGGTTTTGGAAGAACGAAAACCATCCTTATTGTGAGTTACAACTATCAATTGATAGTTGATAAATATTGAATTTTTGTATTTTAAAACTGAAACTTTTAAAACAATGATCATCTCTTCATTGAAAAATATCAATTTTCTTATAATCAACAACAATTTTCATTATTCTCAATTACCAAAGTTTATATCAACTATCGAATTTCAACATTCATCAACTTTCAATTGATAGTTGTAACTCACAATAAGTCGGCATTTACACCACCCGATTTTTCCAGTACGATTTTTCCCAAAATCGGGTGAAATGTTTACATGAAACGATATGAAACGATTTTTCCAAACAGATTTGTGTCCCTGTCCTCTTCACACTTTATTTCTGTCCCTTTCATTTTGCACTCAGAGGTGGATGCCATATTAAGACCAGCGTTGCCTATTACATTTTTTTCTTAAAATAAATCTACTGCGAATCAAATACTTTTTGGTTTTACGAACAAAAAATTAAAATTCAAAACAATTAAAGCCACAAAAAATTTCATCATCATTGTTATTGTTATTTCTCCTGAAACCCACCCTTTAAGTGCATTGTATATGAGCCGTATATCAAACTAAAATTGCAAATGGTCGTGAATTCTGAAATTATTTTTTTAAATGCGTAATTTGCTTGATCGTCGAATTACATCAATTTTCATAAAAATAAACCCATTTTCTTGTTTATGGTGCTTAAAACGTTTAAATTTGAGCGAACTTTGTCTTTATCTGTTTTGTGAAATGCGTCCTGACGGGAGCCATGTTTTCTTTTTGAAATTGTTGATAGCATCGTTTATTTACTTTGTCGAAAAAATTAAGCCAGAATTAGTTGCGTTTGGAATTGCCTAAAGAAATTTATTCTCAGTCCAAGATCTTAGGTAATGTTTTAAGTATGTATTTTCAATCAATTATCTGTTATTATTAATTTCTTTTTCGAAAATACAAATAGAAATATGAAAATGCATATCTGCTGCGAAAAAAAAATTCAATTCAATTCAATTCAATTCAATTTCAATTTATTTAGTCAAAGTGTACAAATAAGACTGTGTCTTTTACAGTACATAAATATAAAGGATATATAATGATCATACATAATATGCAAAAAAAAGAAGAATAAAGAAAAGAAAAGTGAATAGTGAAAAAGAAAAGAAAGATAGAAAAGAGGAAGTCGAAAAGAAATGAGAGGAAAGCCAAAATACAATACATTAAGAAAAGAGTTGTTTTTGACGTAGTTGTTCTTCATAGGGATGAAAAATGTGCCAATGCTGCATTTTTGAACTTAGTAGTTCCAATAATTCTTTTGATTACTGTGGGAAGGGAATTCCAAAGTTTGGTAGCATGAATATAAAAAAGACGCGAGGAGTTTAAATAAGTAAAACGGGGAGTGATAAGCTTTATAGTTCTGGTGGATTGGGCAAATTGCAGTTTTTCGTAAAGATATACTGGGGATCTATTCGTTATGATTTTATGCATAAAAAGACAGCACCTAATGTCAAGAAATTGCTGAAATGTACATCCGAGGACCAGTTTATGGTAACTAGATATATGCTCATACACGTATCTTACCAAGTCATTGAATGCCACTAGTAACTTATGCTGAGAGTGGGAGTCGAGTCTACAGTAGACAACCGTTGCATAGTCAATAATAGGCACAAATAAGGTTCTTACAAGTCTAAGCTTTGTAGTCGCTGGAGTAAAGTTAGAAGAAACCCAAAGTTTACGTAGCCCAGCGTAGATCCGTCCAATAACCTGATTTATGTGATCGGCTCCAGACAATGATCGATTGAGTTTAAAACCAAGATTGGATACAATATCCGAAAATTTGAGTTGCATGCCATTCAAGAACACTGGTGGTATATCGTCAGTAAGATGCGATCGCTTTGAAATGCAAATTAACTGAGATTTAATTGGATTCAGATGAAGTCCATTACAAAGAGACCAGCTGCAAATATTATCAAGATCTTCGTTGACTCTAGCAATAAGATCTTCAATTAGTCCAATTGGCCGTGATAAATATATTTGGGCATCATCAGCATAGAGATGAATAGAAACGTTGGAGCATACTTTGGGTAGGTCATTTATGAAAAGGCAAAACAATATTGGGCCCAAAATCGATCCTTGGGGTACACCTGCAACTAACGAACCAAGTGAGGAATAAGAGCCATTATGAACAACCCTTTGGTGACGATTAACCAAATAATTATTTATCAGGCGCACCGACCTTTCACTAAAGCCAAAATACAATCTAAGCTTTTGACAAAGCACGTTATGATCCACTCGATCAAAGGCCTTGGAGAAGTCAAGCAAGCAAAGTACTGTAATGTAATCCATATCGAATTTAATTCTTATGTCCTCAAGAATTTTAATCATGGCAGTAGAACAGCTATGATGTTCTCGAAAACCTGATTGTATAGAAGATAACAGACAATGTTGATTAAGATAAGACGAGATTTGGTTTGCAAGAATTTTCTCCAAGACTTTCGACAGACAAGGTAGGATACTAATAGGACGATAGTCGTTTGCTGATAGAGGCTGAGCTTTTTTTGGAACTGGAATGACTTTGGCTAACTTCCAGGAATCTGGGAAAGTTGACGATGTAATACAAAAATTTATAATGTGTGTAAGACAGCTTAAAATATGCGGTAATATCATTTTTACAAAACGAATGGGAACACCATCCTCACCAACAGCGTTAGACTTAAAAGAGCGTATGATATTCACGACATCAATTTCAGATACGACTTCAAAGTCATAGTCAAAAACGAAAGATTGCTGATTATCAGGAATAAAATGCTGGGTGTTGACAGTACCAGAAAGAAATGCATTATTAAGGTCGTTGAGGTCAGGAATGCTATCAACAGCATTAATTTTACCAACACCAATAGATCGTAAATTGCTCCATAGCTTTTTTGAGCTTTGTTCAGTACTCAGTTTAGATAAAAAATATCTTTTTTTCGCCCTCCGCGTAATAAAGGTTGAATGATTTCGAACACGACAGAAAATCTCCCAGTTGATGCTAGATGCCGCTCGCTTCCATCTTGAGTATGCCTTATTGCGAATTTTTATTGCCTTGCGGACCTCTGATGTGAACCAAGGACATATTCTATTACGTATTGCTACAGTCTTTAGAGGAACATGCATGTTGAAGAGGTCCAACAGTAACGTTTGTAAGTGACTGACTTTATGGTTAATATCTGATGCATAATAGCAATCACGCCAAGGAAGAAGGCTTGCATCTAATTGCAGAGCGTAGTTGTTAACCGATTCAAAGTCTCTAAACTGAAAAAATGATGGTAAGTGTGAACGAGACAAGTCAACATTATACGTACAAAACAATAAATCATGATCAGATACGCCCGCGAGAGAAAGCTGATCTTGAAGTAGGATATTTGACCTATTCGAAACCATTATGACATCAAGAAAACTGGGGGGAGCATTTGAAGCAAATCGAGTAGCATAAGAGTTAACTATGGACAGTCCGGAGGCAGCAGTAAAGTCTAATAGTTGACGAGCTTTACTGTCAGATTTTAATAAATCAGCATTAAGGTCACCACAAATAATTTATGCTCATAGAATGCAGTAAATTCATGGATTGCAGAGAATAAGGGCTCTGGAGAGTTAACTCGCTTAGGATTGTAAGCAACACCTACAAGACATTTTGTATTACCATCGCTTATTTCTATTAATAGATATTCAACTTCACTACCTTCTGACTTACTAAGAATTTTGCAATTTAATAAGGTACTACAGTACACCGCAACTCCTCCACCTGTTGTTGTAGTTATTCTATCATTACGAATGAGTTTATACCCAGGGATACTGTATAATTGATCTACCCCATCTGAATTTGACCTCAACCAAGTCTCAGTAACACAAATCAAATCGATTCCCAAACCATTAAAAATAAACTTTAAATAGTCCAACTTTTCCAAGTTTAAACTTCGGGCATTGAAATAACATATTTTAAGCCCCTCACGAGCATTAGATAGTATATTCATAACTGACCGCACAGAAACTCCATCCATGGGTGAACTATTTAAATCCATCACAACGGCAACGCATTCAAATCAAAAAAAAAATGTATAGTAACAATGGGAGTGCACTTTTAACTTTCAAATAGAAAAATAAATTAAAAGAATAATAGGTAATAAAAAAGAGAGTCTTGCGTAAATTCTGTAATTATAAAGAATTAGAAAAAAAAAAATAAATATAGAAACTGAAAAAAAGAAAGAAATATAGAAACAGAAAAATAAAGAGTAAGAGAAGGAAAAGGTGAATAAAGAATTGAGAATATATAAGAGAATACAATAATTTGTTTACTTGTTTTTCTTTTTTGAATAAATATACTTATACATATACGTAGCTATGGTGAAAGAGCTCCAGATCAGTTAGAACAGCGTCGGGTAGAGGTAGGTGGGGAAAATCAAAGTAAGCATCAAGACAGTTTTGTTGTTGATTGAATTTGCATTTCAGCGTCGTCTTTACTCTTTCTGATGTAAACCAGACCATTCCGAGTTCTTGCGGAAAACAAAAAATAAATCTACTTACTGCATTTTGTTTTTGGATCAACTTCGGATGAGTGGCAACGCTGGTCAACACTGTACATACAAGACTCTGGGAAAAGTAAAAAAGAGAACGCAAACATACTGGAAAAATCGTGTGAGTTTGCCAGGAACGGACGATTTGGTCCTTACCCCTCACTTTCTACCCCTTTGACCCATGAACAAAAGATCGTGTGTGGAAAAATCGGGTGGTGTAAATGCCGACTAAGGGTGAATGTTATACACATTAAATATTTACAGGTCGCCTTTAAATAGAAAACTTAAAACCAAAAACTAGAGTGGACAAAACGTTGGACGCCATTTTTATTTGTAATAAAAGTTCGGACTTCAAACTTTCATCCACATTTCAGTATACCTCATAGTTTCACGATTGTATCTTCCCCATGATCGTCACACAAGACTGCTAGTATCCATCGAAGAATTTTTCTTTCAAAAGCCATCCAGTGCCTATGGTAACTCTCGCATCGAGAAATTTCTCGCATGGAAAACGTGAATCAAAACAAATATGACGTGAATTGGCATTAAAATTGTTTTCTCACATTCGCCTGGTTCTGTAACTAGATTTTCTCGACTTGAAACTTTTCGGAATAAAATTTCTGTGAGAGCCTGGAAAAATATGAGTAAAACTGTGAGAGCCTGGAAAAATGTGAGTTAAACTGTTTCTGTAAGAAAAAAGTCGAGATAATTTCTCGATTTACCTGCTAAAATTACTCGCATGTGAGAAGTAAATTAAAGTGATTAAAAGTAGAGAAATTGTTACTTTTTTGTATTTATAATTTGTATTATTTCAAAACAAAAACAAAAGAACACTAAATCCTTTTGGATTTTGCAAGAGGGTAGTTTGGCAATATAAATGTAAGCGTTTTTTTTTATACTTTGCGCGCACTAAAGGGATTTTGACTACCCTTAAGATGCTGAGACACAGTGCGAGCGATCAGGAAAATAGGGAAGGATTCAAGAGGAGATACCGATGCACATTAGTTTTGAAGTTCTGAATATCAAAATGGAAGGGAAAAACAGAGCCTGGTAAAGCATTCCAGATTCGTGTTGTACGGCTAAAGAAAGAATCTCTGTACTTGACAGTACGTCCGAAGTTGGGCTCAAGGGTAAACTGATGGGCATTCCTAAAAGCGCGAGTATTACGGTTGAATTGTTTAAGGGGAGGAATGCAACTGGCTGTTTCACTAGAACATTGCTTATAAAAATAGCGATAAAATAATGTGAGACATGAAACATGGCGGCAATGTTTCAGAGTTGTGATTGTTTGAGTAATAGACCTATCACCTATCATTTTGTATTCTATCTAAGAGATTCAAGTGAGTTATAGGAGCACCTGCCCAAATGTGGGAGTTATACTCAAGCTTGGGTCGGATGAAGGCCTTATAGATTATAGCCAGATCAGAAGGGGAAAATAATTTCTTACATCTTCGGAGAAAACCTAAATACTTTGCAGCGTTTTTGGCGACGTTGAATATATGATCGTTCCACAAAAGGTGATCTGTGATACACATACCCAGGACTGAGGGCTGATCAGTTTCCTCGATGCAAGTACCGCTCATGGAGAGCGGCATTGAGGGTGGGTTCTGCTTCAGCGACAGCAGACAGCATTGGGTTTTTGATGCATTAAATTCAACACGGTTTTTAATTCCCCACTGGACAATGCTGTCAAGATCAGAATTTAATGAGCTTATCATACGGTGCCTTTGAAATTTCACATCCGAAGGACAGGGATGTGAATCTAGAAACGAATATGAAAAGCTGAGGGTACTATCGTCAGCAAAACTATTTAATGGATTAGAAGTTTCAGACAAGGGGTCATTAATGAAAATGAGAAAAGAGTCGGAGACAAAACGGAGCCATGGGGCACACCAGAATTTATTTTATGAATATCAGACTTGTAACCATCCAATACAACTAGTATTGAACGGTCCGAAAGGTAATTTCTAATCCAACGAAGAAGAAATTCATCGATACCAAAAGCACGCATATTCGATAAGAGAGCTTGATGCCAAACTCTATCAAATGCCTTTGAAATATCAAGTGCAATAATCTTACTTTCTCCAAAACGATGTAAAGATTTGTTCCACTGTTCGCTGAGATATACCATCAGATCACCAGTGGACCTTTTGCTACGAAAGCCATACTGTCGGTCATTAAGAAGCTTTCATTCTTCAAGATATTACTTAAGCTGATAATTAATCAGCGTTTCCATGACCTTGGAAAGAAGGGACGTAAGTGCGATTGGACGATAATTGGAGGGAGAAGAAGATACGCCTTTTTTAGGGACAGGCTAGACGAATGCTGCTTTCCATCCACTCGGAAAGAGACCTGTAGGCTGTAGATTAGGACAGATGGAAAAGCTCACGCAGTGGTTTTGCCAGCGTTGAAGAACACCTCTTCAGAGCAATGGGAGGGATACTATCCGGGCCAGAGGATTTGTGTACATCGAGATCTTTTAAAACTCTTGCTACTGCACGAGTGCGAAAGAAGATTTATCCTATAAAATCATTGGCGCTCTCAAGTACAGGCGGAGTCATGCCACTCTCTGGTAGCGTCGAATTAACAGCAAACTGTGCTGCAAGCAAATTGGCTTTTTCTTGTAATCTTACATAGGGAGTGTCATTATTGCTGTTTTTCGCATCGCAGCAATATGGTTGCTCTAATAACCACCATATAAATTGATTCTAACAGGCGAAATTTTCGCTGTCGCTCCAAATGTTTCGCGTTTTGGTTTGGGAAAGCCTTAAAAACAAGACTGCCAATTAATTACTTGATTTTAAAATCGATAGTGCGGTTATCTTAAAAATTAATTATATATATGTAAAATGTTTGCAATATCAAAAAAAAAACAATTGGTATGCCAATTTTGAGCTTGAGTTTAAATAAATTTGATTACCATTTGAATTTTCAATAAAAAATTTAATGTTATTTGTTTAATACATAGGTATGTACATTATGTACATACCGTCAGTTCAAAGGTAAAACTCACTAACAAACATGTGTTTGTTAGTGAGTTTTACCTTTGAATCGACGATACATGCATTCATATATGTACATTGTACATACATAAACTATATTTTGAATACTTTAAAGGAGCTACTCCATAGAAATTTTGATTGGAATCGGTGGAGCCGTTAATGAGAAAGTCGAAAATCAAAAACTGTTATAGTCAGTTTTTGAGATATCGAACTTTCAAAAAAACTATTGATGCTTTTTTTAAAAAAATCAAAAATTTCTTTTTGAAAATTTTGATATGCTAGATTATAATTAAACTTATTAGAAATTTGTATAAGAAAACTAGTCAAAATCCTGATGAGAAAATAAAAAAAAATAAAACTTTGAGATGTATACCTACTACTAATTGTTGCTAACTGTAAAATTTTATTATTTTCTGTAGTAGATCGTACTAAGCATACGTTTAATGAAATCTTTGGAGCTGTTTTTAAGAAAAAAATGTTGTCCTTAACGGTTTCTTAGCTTTTATATGGTACCATTATTTTTTCATACATACAAGTAAAATTTTTTCTTAAAATATTTTAAGGAATTTTAAAAAACTTTTCAATATTGAGTTTCAAAAAAATCGACCATGTCGTTCTAGAAATATAGGTATTTGATTATCAAAATAAAATTTTGAAACATTTTTTAAAAACTCAACAAATATTTTTTCAAAAATTATGGTACACAATCCTACTTATATTTTTTGGAATTGAAATCAGTCTTAAAGTTTTGAAGAAAATCGAAAATTTAAAAAATGGTTCATTGGGAGGTATTATTTATAACTGCTTTTTGAAAAATAGTTTTCCATCCAATGGTAGCCTTTACTTAAAGTAATTTATTGAATTTTGTTAAAAATAGTTGTGGAACCGTTTTTGAGAAAAACACGATTATGTAAAATTTCAAAAAAAAAATGGTATGCCAGGGGTGGAATCGGCTAAGGCGATAGTTGACTGTCACCATTGAATAAATATAAATAGAAGGTGACACCGGGCAAAATGTCCGCATCATTTTCTAGTAGCTCTGCTTTCGCTTTAAATATTATGATGAGGTTGGTGTATAACATAAAATTAATTTCCTTAATTATAAAAAGTTGGTGTATTCGAAAGGGAATTTTTCAATAATAGCATTGTTTGTTATTTTTGTTTATTATGAATTGCTATGGAAACGATGGGTGTTAGGACGATTGTAGTGTCTGCTTCGGATGTTAGTTGTGTTCTAATATGAAATTTAAATTTTCTTTAGAATTTGTAGTTTTGAATGATTTTCGTTGCCTTTTCAATTTAAACTTTTTTTCAAAGCTTAGTATATAAATAATAAATTTACTGATTTTCTTGATACGAAATCTGCATAGCATTGCTGAGGTATTCAACTTGAGTTCAATTGATCTGATCATTTGGATAAAGTTCTCAATATACAGGAGATAAAATAAGCTATATTCTAGTACCACTTTTTTGAGATAGGCATGGGAGAATAATATAGGTTGGTACACAGAATTTCCAAACGCCAAAAACTTTTTATTAATTTTTAGAAAATCGTTCGATTTTATGATGAATATTTTAAAGATAAGAAGGTTTTTGTATACATAATGCAACTTCTATTAGTCCTACTTGGCTGATTTATTTCAGTAGTACTATATAGAATTTGTAAGTAAAAAACCTTATAGGAGCTATTCCCGGCCCCGGCCAAAAAAACTTCCAGCTTAATGATTAGGAACTCTAATCTTATTAGATATAGTTTACAATGGTTTTTTGCCAAAAAGTTAAACTGAACTTAATACAAATTGCGTATGACAAAGGCCCGCACTATGTCACTGATGAGTCCAAGTGGGTAAGCCGGACGAAACGCCACTTTTTGGACTAAAGGCCATAAAAAGCTATTTTAAATATACATATTCAAGTTTAAGGTCTATTAAGGCTTTTGAATAAATAATTAAGTAGATGTTAAGATGTAAGTATAAAAACCAAAAATAAAAACATTACCGTCATTTACTTTGAGCGCTTATATTAACAGCTAGTTTGGCTGTGGATGCGTTTTGATATCGAATGAATCGAAAATCGAGGAATTGAAAAAAAAGAGATATAACAGACTAAATTCTTGTACTACCTATATTACAATTTTGTTTATGACATCAGTGACGGTGCAGGCGTGTTGTTTATCTAAATTAAGAACTTATTGGGGCATATTCAAAGATGTTGTTTACGCTATTACTAGACAAACCTGATGCAGATTATCTTATAGAGTTATAAGGTTATGATTAGCAACAACTTATAATTTTTAGAAAACTTTTACTTTGTTTGAGACTGACATAATTTTTTTGATTGACTAAATAAAAATTGAAATAATGTGATTCTTAGATGTTATGGCCATATAAATATAGGAGAACTCCAAATTAATACAACAACTATTGAGCAAGTAAAATCGTTTCGAACTTAAAATTAGGAATTAATTTCAATAAAATGTCGGAATTGTTACTAGTTCACTAATTTATATCAGGATAATTATTATTTTAATTAAAAGTCATTCAGAAAACAATAAAGCACATACGCATCCTTTTATCGAAACGCCCCATCACTATTTTTAAAAAAATTGGCTAAATTTCCAATAATTTTGAATGAACAACAACAACCTGTGTGTGTTACCACTGAGCTGTTTAGCATTGAGTTATAGTTATTTCACGAGTATTTCGTTTTGCTCATATTTATTGAACAGCCCTTTGCCGTAATGTGGGAGTGAACCATGAACCAAGTGATTCAGAAGCCAATAAACAACACACCGCGCCACTGAGGCCTCATGATTAGCTCACTATTATCGTTCAAAATCCATCGTTTTCGTTACATTGCGATTTAGGCCATTCAAATTGTATTTTTAGAATGCAAGTTGTAGGTTAGTTTTGATTTGTTCCTTCCTTATGTTTTCGGGGGTGCTGAATCCGAATCTGAGTTTTGCGAACAAAATTTCGTGACGCAACGTGGACAAAAATGCAAAAAATTAAGAAAAAGTGCATTTTGTCGGGCGGATTTTACTTATGGCTCAAAAACTATCCATTATCCATGAATAACATCACAGAACAATTGAAATCATAAACAATTTCCAACAAATCTCTGTCTTAGGTTTTTTTTCTGCGGCAACCCATTTGAACTCAAGCGCTAGTTGAAAATTGATGTATTTTTACTGTTTGAACCAAGATTTACTTTTCTGGTGGTCTTTGATGTGCTGATTTCGAATCTGGCTTAGAAATTGCTCTAGCACGTCACCGTTTTAAGATATTCAAACTTAAAAATAAAAAAGGAATGCTTTTTTGTTTTAAAAAAACTCGCGGTAATTTTTTTTCGAATTAATGTTTATGGTCATTCTAACTAAGGTATGAACATTTTGCTTCGAAATTCTTTTTGAATCTTCCAAATACCTTCATTCATCTTTGAGAAAATCATTAATTAGTTGTTAGCTTTCGTCTTAGACCAGTTAATGTGAAAATACGCTGAATAAATTAATTTTAAATAAGGATTTCTTAGAGAGAAAAAGGAATAGCCCTGGAAAATTAGACACAAAAATGGCAAAACTTCGAAAAAATTCCGACAAAGCTGAAGTTCGGTGGAGAGCTTTGTTTTGACGTCTTCAGCATTTCCTAAAAAGTTCGGCAAATTTGGGCCGGGGCTTAACTTTTTAAGGCGGGGTAAAATTCAGTTTTTTCTTTATTTCACGAAAACTAGCAGTTTTTTGGAAAAAATGTGAAGTTACAAATTGTAGCTTATGTAATTTTACACGAAAAAGATTAACGTACTTTTTCATACAATCAATAGATTCAGAGAAAATCGTGCAAGAATTGTGGAGCTAATTTTCTCAAAGAATTGATTAAAATTTCATTAATCGATGGGCAAAATTGTTTCAACGATTTGTGCTTGGCTATATCTCCTCAATATAAAACCAAGTTTGTGAGTTGCCCGCGGTAAGGGGAAGGCTGCCATCTTGAAAAAGAAAGTGATTTGGTTTTTATTCAACAACTCGATAGAATTTCATTTTACAAGAAAATAATAACACAATAACATTTAGACAGTAAAATTATCTTAAAAATGAGCTATTAACAAACTCTGTACGTTAATTAATCTTGAAGTTATAGCGTGTAACACTTTTGATTTTGTACTGTAAAAGGGACATATAACAGTTTTTTTGTAAATATCTCAGCGAATGTACATTTTTTTCAAAAAATTAATGAATTAATATTATTTTTCATAAAATTCTACACAAAAAATATAGTAACACTTTTTTTCGTAGGAGCAACAGGTATTAGAAAAACGTGCACAAACCCGCTCATTACCTATTTTACCCAAGCAAATTTCATTATAGTAAAAAGCTCTTATTATAACGTCTCTGTCGATTTAATTTTTGGGGAAGAAGAAAAAAAGCTTGAAAGGAAAAATATTGAGAATTGGTGATTTTTATTTGAACTGGGATGCGTATGTAACTCTATTATCTGTGTTACTGCGCTTCTCACGTTATGGATGAAAATTTTATAGTTTTCTATGGCAATACAAAATCAACTATAGAACCATAAACTAGAATCAAGAAGAGTCCTCGTTTATTCATGGTCTATATACCACCTCTGCGCAGAGAAGGAGGTTCTAGTGATTTCCTGGCCTATACAGTGTCCGTATTGTGGGCTGCCATTGGCATCAATGGAGAACGCCTACGATTTTATGCTGACTGTAGTCGGATATAATTGATATAATCCCTCGAAAATGGCGGGTGGAATAAGCTAATATTCGATTGCAAGTCCTCCAGCGCAGGGGCGGACTGGGCCACCGGGCAACCGGGATTTTGCCCGGTGGGCCCCCGGGCAAGCAAAAAGTTTTTTTTTTTTAAGAACAAATTGTCATAACAAAATTGGACTCACGCTAAATATAGACTTTTTGTGGATCAAAATGGATATTTTGAGGCCTCTTGGTGGCCTCTACCGATCTTTGAATTCCTTAAAAAATTGTGTTGGTGGCCTCTACGGATCTCTGGAGGCCTCCAGACCTCGGTTGGTGGCCTCTACCGATCTCTGGAGGCCTCCAGAGCGCGGTTGGTGGCCTTTACAGATCTCTGGAGGTCCCCAGACCTCGGTTGGTGGCCTCTACGGATCTCTGGAGGCCACCAGAACTCAGTTTGTGGCCTCTACGGATCTTTGGAGGCTCGTTTGGTGGCCTCTACGGATCTCTGGAGGCCTCCAGACCTCGGTTGGAGGCCTCTACAGATCTCTGGAGGCCCCCAGACTTCAGTTGGTGGCCTCTACGGATCTCTGGAGACCACCAGAACTTGGTTGGAGGCCTCTACAGATCTCTGGAGGCCCCCAGACTTCAGTTGGTGGCCGCTACGGATCTCTGGAGGCCCCAAGAACTCGGAACTTGGTTGGTGAACTCTAAATTTTTGGATTCCTCCAAAATTCGGTTGGTGGCCTCTACGGATCTTAAGTTATTCAAAAATTGATAGAAAAATCTAACAGTTCCAGGAAACTAAATATGCAAAATAAAAATAAATAAAAATGGCTCTCAATGATGAGTACTTTAAAATGTCTGAAAGTTAGGTGCATAATCTGAATTCAAAAGATGAGAGTGAATTGCCGTATTTTATCTGATTCCGGATCAGATCATGATAAATAAAACAAACAGGATCATAGTGACAGAAGTATTAAATACCCGTCTCTTTTTGCTTTAAGTTTTTTTATGTTTCATGCATCTGTTGCCTCTTTTCTTTGCGCTACTGAGATAATTCACATAGCAATTTTCGGACCACTGAAAATAGATCCAGATAAAAAGCAGGATCCCATGTTGCTTTTGCAATTACTTGTTTAAAATTGATCCGGATCAGATCATGTGTATATCTAATAAAATGCGGGTAATGATGAGGCAGAGGACGAACGTCAAGAAACAGAAAGAAACAAGAACACTGTGAAGATTGCGCAAAATGCTGCTTCAATATCTTGCGAAGATATTATTTTGACGCAAAAAGGTACAAAAAGCTTTTCTTAGCATATAATTTGATGCTGACATTTTCATGTACACAAGTCGCTTGCAAAAGATCATTTTCAAATTTTAAATAGGTACATCAAAAATCGATGGAGAAATATCATGACGCAAGATCACATTGAAACCGCAATGCTTTTATCCGTTGAGTTTACTGTCAGAAAAGAGAAGTTAGTTAAAAAAATATTTAAAATATTTAACTGATTGTTAAATAAGTAGATGTTTTATAAAATGATGAATTAACAGGCCAAGAACCTTTTTTTCTTCTTTTTTTTTGAAAACTAATATTCTATTATCTTGTTTATTTTTTGAATCAAGTTTTTTCAGTGGAAAGTTTTGGAGAAATTAAATTTGAAAGTCATATTTTTGAAATAATGTGAACTTTTTTTTCAAGTTAATTGTTATTTCAAAATTTCAAAACACCACTTTTCATTTTTATTTTTTTTTCTTAGTTTTTGAGAAAATAAAAAAAGATAACAGAAGGTACCTACTTTTTCCAATTTCTTGTTGTTTTTGTTAAGTTTATAATATGCAAAGGCAAGGAAGTACGATATTATATTAAATCTTTTTTTGGGAGAAGGTACCTTTCGTTTTTTTTAATCAAAAACTAAGAACAAAAATAATACTACTTCTGTCGGTTTACGATTCACGAGATATTTGATAAAACGTGACTTCCAAAATGGCAGATGAACCTACTGTTTTTGCTCTGGTTCTTGGTCTAGTATGTACGGTGACCATATTTCTGGGAGCAAAACCCGGGACAATAAGTAAAAATTTAAAAACATGAAAAAAATTATTGGACTTGTCAATAATTTTTATGTAATAACTAAAATAAATATTAAGGAAAAACATATTAACAGAAAAGAAAACAAACGAAAAAGAAGCGAACATTAACATAAATTATAATGTCTTCACAACATAACTAAAAACTTAAAAAAAAAAAAAACAAAATAAACCTAAAATTTTTAATTTCATTATTAAAATAAGGCCTAGCTTTTCAGTGCAGAGTTAACTCTGAGTTAAATAGAAAAGTGACTACATATGTATATTTTAGTTAGACATTTAAACTTAATAGATTTATCTTTTTCGTGCTCTTTTTGACACAAGAGCATTGTAAATAAAATGAGTCGGGAAATATTTTATGAATAAGGATATACGCAACGTTGCATAGAGAATGTGCAAATACGGGACAAATAATCTATAAATACCTGAATACGGGACACCTGTACGTCCCGGGTTTCTTAAAAAATAAACCGGGACAGGCTATAGAAATACGGGACAATCCCGGGAAAACCGGGACGGATGGTCACCGGAAGTATAGGGCCAGTTTGTTCACAGTGGGTTAGATCTGCAACTAGAATATCACTGATTCTGTTTAATCCAATGTTATGAATCTGTGATCATCATTGAGCGTTTATTCACTCAAATTTCAGTTTGAACATGGATTTTGAAATAATCATCCTCCGATTTTCCAGTATATCTGTCAAATCAATTATTAGAAGTAATCAGTCACTCACCATAAAAAAAGTTGATTTTTGTTTATGGTGAGTGAGCTTTAGAAAGTAATTTTTTTTTGTGTAAAAGAACACGGACAGTAAGAAGTGAAGTTAGTGCTGGAATTTTGTGATACCTAGTCATAAAATTTTGTCCAAGTTGTGATTTTTTATAAATTTTATCTAAGGCCGTTGCAAAAAAGCACTTCGTCTTAACCAATGATGAGCAAAAGAAATTTCAGGAAATCTTTGATTAAATTCTACTTAACAAACAGAATCAGCGAGTTAGTGATTTCTCAAATAAAGTACTCAAATTATAGATTTTCTGCTTAAAATTTTGCTGAAGCAAAAAATGAAAAATCCGAATGCCACAATCCCGAATACCCAAAATCCCGAATGGACAAAATCCCGAAAGCCAAAATCCCGAATGACAAAAAATCCCGGAAACATTTGGAACTGAATCCCGAATTTCAATACTTTTTTAGTAATATTCAGTGATTTCAAAGAAATCAAACTGTTTTGTATGGCTTTTGATCTCTGCTCGCCTTGGCATCATGACAATGTCTATAAAAGAAATTTTAAAATAAATAATCACTTTTAAATCTTGAGATATAATACATTAATTGAGTTCTTCTTAAATGAATAGTTTCCAATCGTAACTTTTATTTAGTTTAAGTTTTATTCAAACGAATCTATGGCAAATCCTTACAAATAATGAGAAGACAATGTTTTTGTTCCGTTTCCGAATAATATCTATTTGTTTTAAAACACGCATCGCCTACTTATGGACAAGTTGATTTTGGGATTGTGACATAAATTGTTCTCAGCATCTGATTGGGTTGCTACACACTCTTATTATGATTGCCAATTATCAATTTGACAGCAGATAAACATTTTTCAAAAGTAAATTGTTAAAAAAATGACCAACTATTCATTGAAAATAAATAATATTCTTACAAGATATTACAAAATGTATATTTTGAAGGCTAGAATCACGCGCGCGATTTTTAATACCAGAAAAAGTACTTAGCCAAATGGGATTTTGGCATTCGGTATTTTGGCATTCGTAATTATGGCATTCGGAATTCTGGCATTCGGGATTTTAGCCATTCGGGATTTTGTCCATTCGGGATTTTGTCTTTCGGGATTTTTTGCCATTTCGGGATTTTGGCATTCGGGATTTCGTACCCAACCCCAATTTAATTTTTAAAATATTTAATGCGTTTCATTTCTTGTGATTGCACAATAACCGTAGCTTAAAAAAATAATTTCTAACAAATTATTGAAAATTAGAAATATGAACATTTAGAATACTTTTTGTTTCATATCTCCCTTAATTCCCATAATTTTTTTGACTAGCGTAATTTTGTTTTGATTAAACTGAAAGTCACACCCACTAAAGGTCGTAAAATAAATGGAATATTACTGCATGAGACCCACAAGAACATCTTTGCAATTTTGTATGCTTACTTGAATAAAAACTCAAATTAATTACTGCCAGGTGACGCAGCCATAAACTAAAAAAAGCTGTTTCAACAAAATTAAATTCTTACCTTAGATTTCAAAACTATACCTACCTTATACTTAAATCCAATATATATCAATCAATATGTTAATTGAAAAATCAATAAATATAAAAATAAAAGGACTTTCGAGAAATGTCTGAAATATCAACTTTTATTTTTAACCATTTTGAGAGTTATTGTATTCTGTGGCCCTTTTTCTTAAAGTCCCGGTAGGCCCTTTGACCCCCAGTCCGCCCCTGCTCCAGCGCGACAGATCCCAATGCACTAGTCATCTAAAATTATGTTAAGTTACAGGAGTGCTTCATAACAAATCGCTTCTGGTCTGAATTCACCAACTAAAACTTCATATGCGTGGATGCTCCTACAGAGGAGAGAGATTATGATATTAAAGACATCAATCAGAGCTTCTGAGCAAGATGTTATATGTAATGTCCTAGCAATAGACCTGCTGCACTTCTTATGGTTGAAGCCACGCACTTTGGCTTCCGGAAGGTGACCAAACGTTTTCAAAAACAAAGTGTTCGTCTTGTTTAAAATATGACTTACTCTATTGAGCCAGTAAATATGTACCATATGTACCATGTACAAAGCTACATCCCTAAATTAAAATCTGAGAGCAAAAACTATTTTTCACAGAAATTATACGAGAAACTAAATGAAAATGAACCCTCCGCCCTGCATAAATAATCAAAATCAACAAGTCTCTAAACTTCCCACATATATTTTTGTTTGTATCTAAACACATTATGAAATAATAATAAGACTATCCTCAAATAATTTTGTTCTATATTTCAATAAGAAAAATAAAATCTTCTGCTTAGCTTGAAAAATCATAGTCATGGCAACAAAAAAAAACAAAAGCAACCAATACCACCATACCTTATAACACAAATTGTAAACAAAATTTAAATACAAAATAATAAATTGACCCATAATCGTCATGGAAACCAGTAATAAAGGAAATATTAAATAAATAAATATCCCTTTGAGAATTGGTTTGCGTACGCAAAAGTTTCACAATTTCTATTTATTTGTTTCTATTGGCCAACACCTTCTAGTATCGCTTTGAGTAATGCGGTGTCACTTCTATTTATATTTATTCAATGCTGTCACTGTTTTGATTGTCAATTTTGATTATCAACTTTTCTTTGTTCTGCGTAAAGTGATCGCTAAAAATATATAATTTACATGTTAAAAATAAATTTAATGAATATCCACAGAAAATCTTGTAGGTACATTAGGATATGGAGCTCCAGAATATTTGATTGATTCTGAGCAATATTTGATCTTTTTTGTAGTCAGTTTCTCCATTTCTCGTTCTTCACCACATAGAAAATTTCTATTGAAGTTAACATTACTATTCGCTTATGTTTATTTTAACTTCGATAATTTTTCTTTTTTTTACAAAACTTTCGATGTATATAGGAGCTGAAGCTGGCAAAACTTATATTTCTCAAAAAAATCAAACAAAATGTATGAAAGCGACACCTAAATAGCTGTCACCCACATTCCCTAGCAAAAAAGTGATAGTCAATTTGATAATCACCTTACGTGGAGCAAAAACATTTATTTTGATGATCAACAATCAGCTATCGCCTTAGCCGTTTCCACCCCAGGTAACGTTATTTTTGGTTCTAAAAAAATAATTTAAAAAAAATGTGTGGATTCTGCCCACAAAAACCACTACGTACAGAGTTTGAAGAAAATCGATCCAGCCGTTTGGTCTTCTCCATCATCGTAATGTCATTTTCGATTGTTATCTCGAAATTTTTTGTTTTTGCACGAATCCAGGGGCCAGTTGTTGTATGAAAGTTCAAAATGTTTAACCGAGATTAGCGGTTTCTTTTGTCCATTTTCTTTTATTTTTAGAATCTGAAAATGTTTGATTTAGGGGAAATGTTTAATTTTTTTTTTCCAAATTGCAACAGAGCCTTTTGGAACTGAGTACGTAACCGTATAATAAAGAAGTACAAACAGAAGCTAAAGAAGGAAAGCCTATGTTGCAATTGAAATTGCAATGGAAACAATATTTTTTGAATATGTTTTACCGATTTTGTCACTTTGATTTTATTATTTACGTTTTTTTTTATTCACTGCGAATTTTTTTATAAAAACACTTTGACCTTGATTAATCGACGACATATTTTTATATTTTTTTTAATTCACAGTGCATTATTTTTACACCACTTTTTAGCTAATTTTTTATCAGTCTACTTCTTATCCCACCCTTAAAAGCTTTATAGACTGATAGACAACTATGTCAACTCAGGCGCAGATACAGGGGGGAGGCAAAGTTATTGTCCCAACCCTCCTCTTCAAATTTTCTAGTGTTTTTTTTTATAGTTAAATGTAACGGGAGATGTTGCAGGGGCACTTATCTTTAAAAATCTTTAAAATACGTCCATTCAATTAGCTTCAAAAAATAAACTACATTTGCGTATAAAAATTATTGAGACCAACAATTTCTTTCTGAGAGGGTGAATGAGTTCTTTGTATGATAAATATTTAATTGTGCCTTGATATTTTCAAATATAGGAATCGTTTTGCTTGCACAATATCATTTTAATCAAAGTCGTTTCATTTTCTTGCAAACGCATTTGACGTTTACGATAACGTCCTCTGGCTTCTCAATATTTTTGTCGTCAACTCGATTTTTTTCTACAGAATTGCACGGCAGATAATGTTTTCGAGCATGTGACTTTAGCAAACTGCATTATCGAACACAATAATTATCCAGTAAAACTTGTATTTGCCTTTTCGGACAGAAAATTTTGCAGTTTACGTTTAAGAACATTCTGCAAATGCATTTTTCACACAAGGCCATTAGCCAAATTATTTTTTCCCAGCTAAAAAAAGAGGCTGAAACTTTCACTCGAACTCAAACTTCATGTAAGGGAATAGGAACATACCGATGCCCCGTTATGCTTTTCGAAATTTGAAGTGGTGTTACGCAGATCCAGAAGGAAATTGCTGTTTAAGACACTGTGGCCGTTATGAAAGAGGTAATTGCTTTCTTCAAATTTCAAACACATCCAGTCACATTACTTTGTGTGAAGAGTTGTGTGGAGTGGTATGAAGCGTCCTTCTATTTTCTGTGGAAGCTCACGAAAATTGCACTCCCCTTTGAACGAAATCCTGGATCCGCGCCTGTGTTTTGCAACAAAATATCTTTTTTTTTAAGAAACCGTTGATCTCAAATTTGCATTTTGAGCACGCTCTCTATACAACAGGCCCCAGTGTGCGACGGGAGCTATGATTCATTCTTTCCGGGATTCGTATCAAATCTAGTACGACGGGGCTTGTGATTAGGCTGGATACAATTTTTTAAAATCTTAATTTTTTTCACCACCCCACAAAGTGTATCTGCATTAAATGCATAATTACATTTTAATATGTAAACGATAAGTAAAATTCCAAACAGAATGCCAAAATCTCGAATAGCAAAAAATTAGAATCCCGAATGCATTCGGAAATACATCCCGACGAAAATTTCCCGAATTTGATTAGGTACATTTTTAGTACTATTTCAGTAATTTAGAATAAAATGCAGGACTGGGTCGCACGTACTTGCTCTTATGTTTAAGTTGTGTGGGACTTAAGAACTTTAAAAAATATTTAAGTAACTATAGAAAAAGTATAAAAAAGCATTTGTATGCCATTTGATTACTTACAAAAATATGAATATATGCAAACAAAAATTAAATCGTTGGAGCCGCGTTTTTAAGAAAAATAAAATGTTTTTAACATTTTTCAAAAAAATTTTTGAGATGCCAATTTTGAGTATATATTAATATACATTTAAAACTGAAATTTCAAAATAATTCATTAACCCGTTTTTGAAATATTAAATTTTCAAATAAAAATATTTGAATATTTTTTTAAAAATCCAAAATTTATTTTTTCCAAAATTTTGGTATGCAGTTTAATTTATATTCTAACAACGCTTTTGTGTAAAAAATTTCATTGAAATCGGATGAGCGGTTAATGAGAAAACTGAAAATCAAGAAACCGTTATATGGCAGGTACCGTTAATAAATGCTTTTGGTAATTTTTTTCTTATCAGAAAGTACATCATATCAACATTAATACGCTGATTTTTTTATCAAACTCGTTGGAGCCGTTTTTGAGATGAATTAGCTTTTCCTTAACGGTTGTATGGCAAGTACCGTTATTTTTAGAGCTAAAAAAAATTCAATTTCCCACCTGAAGAGTTACAAAAAAACCTTAAGTTCAAAATCTGAAGAAAATCGCATCATCGGTTTAGGCTGTAGATCCAGATACAAACAGACAGACAGACAGATTTGTGCCACCCACCTTTTTTCGTGTCCTCTATTATTATCGTAATGTTATGTTTCATTGTTATCTCAAATTTTTGTTTGCACGAATCCAAATGCCCTATAGTACCTATGTATATCGCATTAAAAAAATTAGTTTGACTACTGTTTATATGTACATACTAATGTACATGTAATAAATTGTAAAAAATTCGAACGTACAAAAATCTAGAATGTACAAAATTTACATAATACCGACAAGAAAATTTCCAGAACCCATTTTGAATATAAAAATAAACAAATGTCTTTCAATAAGCCCAAAAACGTCATTACAAAAATGGAAATGTTGAAGGCTTGAATTTCTTTTGCATTCGGAATTGTGTCATTCGGGATTCTGGCATGCGGGATATCAGCGATTCGGAAGTTTGTCCATTCGGGATTTTTGCATTTTTCGAATTTTGGTTTTCAGGTTTTCGTACCCAACCCCTGAAAGCTTTTCATATTAAAGTAAATATTGTTCTAATATTTTTTTATCTTGCGTCAATATGACTGAATTTTTTCACGGCATTGCTCTTGTTATGATTTTTAGAAGAGTCAAGAGACATCGACCTATACACTAAATTTGAGTTTTAAGAGGGTAAGACAGCATCAAACTGATAAGTCCACTGTCGTAAATGAGCAAATCTAATTTTGAAATTAAGGTCGCTTGAACTTTAAATTGAATTATACATTCAGTTGCTCAGATGTAAATTTCATTCTTATTGTCTTTACCCTCGTTGGCAAAAAGCAATTTATTTGTTTACTTTTTTCAAAATAACACAAATATTATTTCAACAGCTGACTACTTGACAACAAATAAATGTAGTTGATTTAGTAATAGAGCGATAATTAGTAAAAAGCGATGTGTTAAATTAGGTTATTTGCAAACAAACAAATTTAATCGTCTTTAAAGTGTAACGTGGCGTTTACCTAAACGCGTGTTTAGCGATTAGTGATTTGTAAGGGTTAATATCTACTAAAATGCTGAATATTCAAGGAAATTTGATTGAAACATACTTTTTTAAATCAAAAATTCAAGTCTTGCAAATGAAGCAACAAAGTTCCCTAGCAAAGCTTTCTGTATCTATAGTTGAGACAGTGTGACATTTAAGATTACAAAAATATATTTAATTCCCATTTTCTTCACCATTTTTTTACGTTCTTATTGGGTTTTACCTTTGGACCGACGATATATCTTCATTAAATCAAGCGATGGCGAAAACAAATCATTTGAACTAATAATATCGCGGAGAAGCTTAAACAACAAATGTAGCCATTTGGTTTTATGATGTCTCACTTTGATTTTTTTTTTTTTTTTTTAATCAAAAAATGGACAAATTAAACAATTCATTTGTTTTTTAAAAAAGATTTGTTTTTATGTTGAGTAACAAAAGAATTTATTATAAATTAAAGTAGAAAAATTATTATTAAAAAGAAGAGGAATTGTTCTTAAGCCTTGAAATTCACAATAGTTATTACTTCCTTGAGACAAAAAGAAAACAAACAAAAAATAAACAAAGCAGAAATTCATAAATTTCCAGTTTCCAAAAAAATGATTTAAATCACATATGTAACAATTCGGCTTTTCTTTTGATAGGTAATTACAATTATTTTTGTTTAACAAAAAAGAAACTAGCTGCAAGTAAGTAAAAATACAACTAGCAAAATATAATGTAGAATTTTGTGTACATGTACATCTACAACAACTATGTATATGAATGGTGAAGATTCTTGATTTTTTTTGTTAACTTTATTAAAATGGAATGACGAGATGTACTGCACACATTTACAGTTCTTTCAAAATAACAAAATTAGTTTAGCAAGTTGACTAATATTTTTTACTTCGCCTTTCTCTGTTCTTAAACTTGACCTATATTAAAAAGTATTTCGGATGCAAGCCTCCAAATCTAGGATCTTTAATCATGTGTTTCGTTTATATTTAGTTGTTTGCTTTGAGATGTATATAAAAAAAATATTGAATATTTTTAGAAAGATCCCCTAAATTTGTTTTGGCTTAGTAGAATTTTTTCGCCTGAGCTTCGGACCGGCTTCTGAAAGAAAGTTTTATGATATTTTTGTTAAGAAAAAAGTCATATTTCTACAATTCGCACCTGTAGATGTTGTACACTACTACCAAAAGAAGCTGCACAGTTGTAACCGCAAGGAATAGTGTCACTCCAACACAATTTCCAGTGGGACACGATGTAATTGGAGATGCATTCGGTGAATTAAGTCTTGAAAAAAAAAATATGAATACACTTTTGATATTTGAAAGTAAAATAAAAAATATGTTCAATTACTTTTGGCCAACGACGGTCATTCCTTGTTTAACTTGATTGAGTCCATCGCGCATTTCTACTACAAGTGACTGAACGTCATAGCCTGAAGCACTTTGAATTGACGCAGTGGGTGCTTTAGCTTGATTTGTGATAATGGTATCAGAACGAGTGTTAATCTCTCCAACCAAAGTCCTTATCTCTCTTATAGTGTTAATTAGCATGTTTTGATTATTCAACATCATGTCTACGTCGATTCGGCTAATTGAACCAACAGAACCTGTTCCCTGAATTGCTGGAGGTTGTTGTCCACCAACTGGAACTTGTTGCTGGGCACCACCCAAACCACGAGATACCAAAGACAGAGTATTTTCTTGTCTTCCAATTACTTCATCCATTTTTCGTGACAGCTCTCGCAATGTCTCGCCGATTTGACTCTGTCCTTGCCAGATCTGTCTCAATTCTCGTTGATTTTCCGACTCATAGAATTCTTCCCATTCTTCGTCGTGTTTTGCCTGAAAGGGATACGAAACAACCATTTGCATTTTATGTTAACTGTTCTTATATTATAGTTAAGAAAACATAAAGTTAACTCCTTGTTGTCGAGTTATGTTATACTATTGAGACTACCACTACTAAGATATTTTTAAGTGTAAAGTACCCTCAAGTTTATTTATATATTAATTTGTTCAAATATTCAAGTGAAAATTATTTGTTTTAAGTATTTTTTTCTGTTATCGATTACGATTACTTGTTCGCTTTAGATACAGTTTATAAAAGTAAATTATATTTGTATTGTGCTTCATAAGCAAGTACTTCTGAGGAATCCGGTTCACGAGACTGAGATTGCTGAGGGTTTTGCTTCTGAGATCTCATTTTCCTGAACATGCCTATTAATAAGTTATTGATTTTTCGTACAAAGGAAGCAGTTTAGTTAGTCAATAACTTTTAAACTCAAAAAAATTTTTGACTTTGACATTTTTAATAAAACGGTTTTTTTTTTAATTTATTTCTACTACAAGACATGCCGTTTTTTTTAATTTTCTCGACTCTTTTGGCTAAATATACCCTAAGCCAATCGCTCATCATATAAGGCTAAGACTATCCCCTAGTGATGGTGGGTTTCGACTATCGGTATTGTTAATAAACAACTTAAATATATTAAATTTAATGACGACCACAATGGAAATATCATCACAATAAACTGCTGAAACTGCCATCTGATTTTTCTTATTAATATAAATGAATTAATGCAAATAAATTTTTAAAATTTTTAGCTCGTTTTTCATGCAAATACAATCCAATCAGTACAGTCTGGAGAATTAAAAGTAAACAACAACGAAAATGATTCAAACGGTTCAATCAAACACGACCTTTAAATGACTTTACAGATTTGAATGAACTAAATAAGATAAATGAGAATTCAATTGTTATAACGTCATTAATAAAAATTCTATTGGCGTTAAATAACTTATTTGAAGTATCCCATACTTCCCCAGCTAAATATATTAAACTCACACATTTTACTCTGATAAAGACGTTTACTTACCTCATCAGGATGGTCTTTTCGGTATTCCTGCTTTTGTTTGTCAAGCTTGTCTTGGTACTCTTTGAATTCCTGCGTCAGTTTTTCAGAGTTTTCAGGAGTTCCTGAAGGCTGCACAAACTGACCGGGAGCATGCAGAGATGTTGTAAGGAAATGGAAGACATCATGATCATCAGCAAGACCACCAGTTGCCGCAGATACACCAAAGTATCCGTTCTTTGGTAGATGCACTCCATCAGCACGTAGACACATCTCATAGTCCTCGTTATTATTTGTCATGCCATTGTGGAACAACACTGTCAAGACATTGTTGTAATACTCAATGCGAGCACGTGTGGGGAAAGGTTTGTTCCTGAAATCTCTCAAACATCCCGAGAGAAGCTGCGTCGTGGCATCGTTCTGGTGATCGAACTGCTTTGTTCCATCATTCACCACAGCCATTATGTAGGGATTATTGTGTTTGTTGTCATTGTCGAATGAATCAAAGAACAAACCAAGTCCATTCCATTGGTCGGACGAGCCAAAGACCTGTCCATTGTAGTCACCCTTCTCTTGGGTATACCAGAAAGCCAAACCATCGGCACCAATACGACCTCGACCTGTGACCCGGAACACGATTTCCACATCCCACCAGTCAAAGTTAGTCTTGGATTTCGTCCAAATAGCACCCTTCTGGGAGCGCAACGAAGGAGCTACACGAACACTCTCCGCACTTGCTATAGCATCTGAAATTTTGAATGGGATTTTGCATTTATAATACAAACAATATTTGGATTTCTTTGATTATTTCATAAATACAAAAAAAATCGTACGCGTGTCAATATTTTCGACATGTAACAAAATTTTGTTTCCGTTCCTTTCACTCTCCTTTCAATCGACTGTAGTTGAAAAGAGATATCGAATGCTCTGACGTGGTTGTTACTATACTTACTTCCACCGTACTCCCAGAAAGGAACTGTTCCATCTCTTTGCGCTAAATATGGTGGTTTGAAGGAATATTTATATTCAAAACGTCTGTGTACACCGATACTTGGATTATTTAAGTTTCCCAGGACATTTTTTAGTGAAAATATTAATAAAATTGTAGAAAATGATAAAATACAAGAGGAGCGCAACGTCAAACCGGTGACAGCCATTTTTGACACTTGACAGCATATTCATGTAATTTGCCCGAAGTTAGTTGAGGTTTATTTTGAAGTTTTTTTTTATAAAAATGAATAGGATTCATCACAGTGTAAAAATTCATTGGTCTTACAATTAAGGTCAGATCAAAGAGCGCGGGCTGAAGGTGCGGTCAAAGGTTCTGCCCGTCGCGTTTTATGTGCTCATATCATGTTGTGCCGCTCAAACTGAAGACGGGACGTCAAGTAAATTTCGAAAAAACCCAACGAACACATTCAAGTTGTAGACTTGGGACGGACACACGTTTAAGTGTGAGCGAGTGGAATATTAATATTAGGAAAACCGAAGAGAGGTAACCCATCGGCTCCATTGACAATATTTGGACAATAAATTGCTTCACTCATTGCTATCATTGAATAATTACAAATAGAAGGGGACACCGAACATTGCTCAAACGACAGTCACACCAATCAAATGCAGTGGCCGCCCATGAAGCTCTAATTTCCTTTTCAAACAATTATTGGTTTTCTTCTCGGCTAAGGAGCCTCAAAAAAATCCTTTCATCATTTTCATGCTCTATGAGAAAAAACATGTCTTCCCTTTCTTATTCGGCAATAAAGGAAATTTCCCAAAAGGAACAAATTTTTAAGGAACAAATATATTACAGGGGTGTTGCATTTGATAGAGCGACTGCAGCGACAGGCTGCCAAACCAGGACACCTAGTGGACGTTTTGCCCGGCGTCCCTTCTATTTGCCGTTATTCAATGTTGCTATTGCCTTGAATAATGCAAATCGAGACGATTGGTCCCTGGCAATAAAGGCCCAATGCCCAATAGATGAGGGTAAATTATTATTGATTTCCATCGTCGAGGCAATATTGAGGCAAAATGGGGTCCCCCGTAATTTTGAATAGCTTCTTCTATTATTAAAGTGTAGAATATGAGAACGCACAGTGACAAAATAGTGAAATAAAATTCCAAATTATCAAAAACAGGGGGTTTTAACAGCATAAGCGCATTTGTAGTCAACTTTTTCTATACACACATTTTATAACCGAAATTGCCAAGTAATGGGCGGGTTCGGCTGCATATCTTTAGTGATCCGCATTTAGTTTGTGTTGTTGTAATGGCCACGGTCAGACTTGTTACCAAAGTGATCTGGATTGGTTTGTGTTGTAATCTCTTGTAAAATCGTAGCTGAAGACAAAAAAGCTGCTGGCAAAGGAGATCCCAAGCTTTCCTAAAAATTCTAGGATGCGAAGCTCTCCTATGAGAAATGTCATCAACAGCTGACTTGCGTTCAAACACACACATGGATACAAAGCTATCTTAGATAGGCTATCCATTCAAACATTGAACGCGACCATTCCCTAAGGAGTTGCTTAAGCGGGACAGAAGACCCATAAAGGGAATTCAAATCTTTTGTACCCGCGGACCGGTCAACCTACTGTAATGGTTATTACAGGAGACTTGACCTTCTTTTTGAATCGCAACACAACGGATTTTCTCTCATGTGATGTAAACTGTATACGTTTTACGTTTAGGAGCACAGCTCATTGTTTATTGTTTTTAAACCAAGCAATTTTTAATCTTTGGGCTAATTCTTGAGCGTTAACCTTGCGCAGAATATGCAAATCAAACGGTTCCCAAATGAAATCATATAAATCATGGTAAGCAGACTGTCCCAAAATGCAGAAGATTCTTTTTTCTTGTGCAAATGCAGACTTTCGTGGAAAATTTTTAAATTATGTTGCGTGATTTAACTTGCATTTCCGTATTTATCAAATCTTGCGTTTGCGAATTTGCCCTTCGTTTCTTTTCAGGCTTCGGTTACAAAGACATAATATTGTATGATAACTTTGTTCCACTGAAAAGGCGTAGTGGTGTTTAACGATTGATTTTCCGAAAAAGGCAAAATAATCATGCAGTGCACGTGCCAGTAATACCAAATCTCATTTTCGACACCTAAAACGATTCGCTTCGTATTCCTCTTAATCAGGCCACAGATGTCCCACAGACACCGACGCAGACGAAAGTCACAGTACACATATATTAAAATTTGTGCGAACACACCCACAATGTAAATATCATCAATCTCTTTTTGGCATTCCTTTTTCACAAAATATCAGTTTGGTTGAACGAAACTTGACGAAACCTTCCACTCCGCAATTATAGCCGCGTCATATGCTTTCTGTGTATTCGCTTGTTTTCTTCCGACCACTTAAGTGCCCCTCCAAGCATTATATCTATATGTAGTTCTAGCTTTAGATTTGTGTACTGTGGACGAAAGTTATGTACAAAAAACTTGAGGCCATTTTCTCGTTTTCGCTTTGTTTTGGAATTATAACGGTTTTTATTATTTGAAGTCGATCGCCATCAGTTCGATGGATACTTTGGATAGTATCGATATTTAGTCCAATTACAGGGTTTTCTCTGAAAACTAATTTTAAATTCTATCTGTAAACTAGTTCAAAAATATTACCTCCTAAATACAAATATACATACATACATACATACACAAGTCCATTTATTTATTTTTTTTTTATAAAATTCTTACTATGTAGTAATTTTCTAAGAGACTGACTGACATATGCATAAAATATGATATTTTATGCCAAATTTAGTAAAATTTAAATTAAAAAAAGAACATTTACTTTAGATAATCACATTTCTTAGTTTTACATATAAATAGTTTATAGACAATAGTTATTAAATTAAGAAAATACTTGTTCTTTTAAAAAGTACAAACTGTATCTAGTTTAACTAGTGAGGGAGGACCTACGCTATTTTCTTATTAATTTTCTTTCAAAATTACATCAAGATTATTTTATTCCTTTATAAATTTAATACATATTCGTTAAGGTATATGATTTATTTTCATGGAAGAAAGTTTTAATGAATTTCTATAAAAAAATACTTTTCTATGAAAAATTTGTCATGATTTGTCCATTTATTAGGATACATTCGGTACAAATCTACAGCTGAAAATACAATAAATAAATCATGCAAATTATAAAATAAAAACACTTCTAATTAAAAAAAATACATCTTTATTTTTCATCCAAGTTTCTACAACTAAATAAAACTACTTTAAAATGAAAAAATTCTTTCAAAAACATTGAAAAAAAGCTGCCCGATAAAATTACGATAAAATTAAGAAAAACTTTCTTTTCTTAACAAAAACAACTATTTGTACAAAATAAGCAGTTATTTTATAGTTAGGGATTTATACGCTCAGTGCTTTGACGTACGTTTTTAAAATGCTGACAAAGCGGGATTAAAACGTGTGGAGGATAGACAAATACGGAAAGTGTGAGCGTTTTCATCTTATTCTCATACATAACCATTTTGTTTGTTATTTGCTGTTTGAAATAAAAATGTGAATTCACTGAAAAAAAATAAATAGCAAACACAGGTCTACAAACAGAAACCAGACTATTATTTAAAAGTTTGGAGCCTCAATGCACTGGGCGTATAAGACCTTATTTAGTAACTTTGAGAATACACACTAGAAAAAAATGCATTAATATTACAGAAAAAACTTAAACTTAAACAAAATTTTAATGTTAAATGTATGATATTGAGAATTTAAAAGAATACGTTCCTTCAATGAGTAGCAGTACGTGTTGATATTTTTTTACAATTACAAAATTGTTAAGTACTTTTTCTTTTTAAGTAATGATTGGTTTGAATGCTAAGAACTCTCATAAGATGATCAGGAAATATATACTTTTTTTTGGATTGATCGGCAGTATACTTTATTCCTTAATTAACAAAAAATGACATTATAATTTATAAAAAAGAGAGTTTGTGTTTTTGTTTTGCTTTTTACAGATAAATATTTATGTAGCGAAAATATAAACTTATAACTAAATTATTTGTGTTTTATTTTGTATGTTTGGAGTTTTACTTTCTTTCTTTCGTTTCTCTTATATTCTATAGTTTTAAGTTAAGTAAACAATACAAATGCATACATAGGCATTCAGTATTCATCTGTGGCATTTCTGTTGACTGTGCATTTCTCTCATATTTGATTTTCTATTCAATGACTGTGACCGATCGCCTCACCAGGGTTTGGTGAAAATATTGTCATTAGATTATTTTCATTGATCGCAATTATAAGCATCAAAAAAACTCCTGTCGACATTCCAAATATTTGTAGTGCAAATTGGTCCAATGATTTATGAGCTGATGACAGTTCAGGCATCTGAAAGATAAATGTAACACCAAAAAAATAGTTTAGTCATAGCCAGAAAAGATTTCTTATTTTAATTCCTTACCATATCAACCAAGGCGATATAAATGAAAAGACCAGCTGCGGCAGCAAACATCCATTGGGCAGCTTCTTGTGACTGGCCAAACAATATTCCGAATATCATACCAATAAAACTGAGTATGCCCGTAAGAAGATTATAATAGACAGCAGATTTAACGGACATTCCTGCTTTTATCAATATGGCAAAGTCTCCTAGTTCATGAGGCAGCTCATGGCAAAATACTGCCAATGATGTCGAACAACCTCCTGCTATATTGTCAGCAAATGCGGCACCTATTGAAAGATTATAATGAAATGAGATATTTTGCTTATTTTAGTTCTACAGATTGATTACGTATTATATGTACAAAAAACCTCTCCAAAAAAAATATACTAATAAACACGTACTTGCTCTTGTTGAAGCGTCTTACAACCAATTTCTTCACAGAGATTTGAGTACTCACTTTAGGACAAATACCGCTTACGGGCACTAACATTAGGGCTCTGTGAAGAAATTAGCTCTTAGAGTTTTAAAGATTTTATGTATCGAAACATGGATATAATTAGAAAAAAGCTTCGAAAACAGTTGGAACACAAAATAAAAAATAAAATGCACGACTGTGTCGCACGTACTTGCTCTTATATTCAAGAGGCATGGAAATTATGAGAGAAAAATGTTTAAACGAATGAAATACGGTATTTAAATTAGCTAGAACAACTTCTTTGATAGTTTGAGAGGAAAGAGGAGAAAGCCATCCGAATTCTTGATAAAATTATAATTGTATGTAAATAAAAATTAAGATCTTTGGAGCGATTAGTTAAAAAATAATTTTTTATACATCAAATTCTAAAAAAAAATGTTGGCATGCAAATTTCAAAAAAATACCCGTTATTTAGATATCGAATTTTCAAAAAAACATAATTGAAACTTTTTTTTTAATACAAAAAAAAATAGTTTTGAAAATTCTGCTATGCAATATTATTCAATCTTATTTGAAATTAATGTACCGTCATCAAGAAAAATGAAAAACACAGTTTGGAGAATCACCGAAAACAACTATGTACCAAGCTTTCAGAATATCGATCCAGCCCTTAGGCTGTAGCCGAACAGACAGACAAAATTGTGAGACCCTCTTTTTTTCGTCTTCCCTATCATCGCAATAAGTCTGATCAAAATCTCGAGTCAAATTTTTTTACGAATGCATAACTTCCCATATAGTACCTAAATAAATTTGGTGGCGCAACAGCTCGAGGAGAACCAAGGCCTAGTGACTCACAACTCTCAACCATTCCTTTTTTTGTCAGTTCCTCGCAAGAGGCAGTACCTCGGAAAAAACATTTTTGTTTTAAGGTGGCAGCGGCTGGGAATCAAACCCAGACCTTTGGCATGACAGTGAAACTCTATGACCTATGGTATGGATGACTATGTTCCCTTCTAAGACGCAAATTTGTATCGATGCTTACCGACTTATATAAAAATCACCACATTCGAGATTATTTGAATTTTACGTAACACTCTACCCTGCCCAACAAAAATGTCTAGTAAATTTGAGTCTGTTCAGTCTATAATGGCACGAATCACAGAACTTTTCCAATGAAATGCAAATTTCGCACTTTTTTCTTATTATTTTTTTATTTCAGTTTTAATTTTATACTATTATTCTTTCAAACAAAGAAATCAGCGTGAGCATCACCATCGGAAACAACCAACTGGGTTACCACAAGAAAAAGATGAAGCTCAGAATGGACGACTTATACGGGGGATGTGGCGACGAGGATAGATACATAAGAATACTCTCCACTAACTATTTCATTGCCCTGCGCTATATCTTCTGAGAAAAAGGCAGCTTGGTAAAATCCTCTTGAGGAAAGAGACAGCCCCTTCGACTTATTCAGTAATCCTGACCAAACAAACGGACACATACACAAACCAAATGACTTATCAAACTCGTCTACCAGACGTTACAAGGACCCACATGCTCCTACGGGTCTGATGGAGGGATGACTTCTCAAGTGGGGAAAAGGAAAGCATCACGCTCTTAAAAAGGCATCTACCTCTTCTCAACCAGGTGATTATATGTGACGACACACATTTCTTGAATGACTTAGAAGTACTTTCCGATATTTCAGGCTATAGCTTTCTGAAGCTTATCATCACACTTAACGCACTTAACGGGCTTGAATGACATCGGATTTATCTAGTTATCAAGGTTTGATTGTGTGCAGCGCACATTGATTTCAATAACTAACTGAACACGAGGGGTAAGCAACACTGTCACAGCACCCAAGAAGCAAATCGCCTGTCGTAAAGCATTGTCAGTATCTTCGATGACGCCAGTTTGGACAATTTGTTTAAAATGCCAGATTCATCGCAAAAATCAGTGTTATTGGTGGGGAACTATGAGTGTTTATGTAATAATACAATGCAAGAATACTCCAGAAAAGACGTGACAGAAAAAGCATGGGCAGCGATTACAAAACAAATGGTCAAGTGAGTTTAATAAAAAGATTGATATCTTTAATACAAATGACATAAATGCAAAATCAAATAGATATGACGCGACGTTTTGTGTGCAGAAGGCCTAAGTGTGACGACAACAAGATCAACTGTCAGCCCATTAACCTAACACAGTTTAGAATAGTTTAGAGCAAGGTTTACCTGATGGAACACACCGAATCTGCAGAGCACCCATTTATTTACATAAACGACATAAAAAGACTTCAAATAAAAAGTGCACGGTTATTCTTGACTGGTGCTGATTGCAATTTCGATCTTCAAGCGGAATCGATTTCTCACGGGCAAGAGAACTTCAGGTTTCCTAGTTTCAGAATAATTTCATGTTATAATAATTAAATTTTGGAAAATTCCCTAATTTCGGGGTTTGTTCCACTTTGATAAACTTTAATTTGAAAAAGTTCGATAAAAAATAAAATAATAATCATGATTGATGACTACGACTACACTTAATTCCTAGAATTGCTTTAACGAAAGTTATCTTGGCATAACAAGAAATAACAATACCTCATTTATCAACCCTTTTCAGCCTTCAACGACTATTTTTACGAAGTAACGTATTTAAATGTTATCATTATTTTTTTACTTTAAATAAATTGTTATTTCTTATCAATTTTTTTTTTGGAATTAAAATTTTTGTGAGCATGATAAAAATAATATAAAAAAAATAATGCCAACTACCTAGAAATTATTTTAGAGAAAATTTTATGTGATAAACAAGTTGTTTTACTCACCAATCGCCATTCCATCCGTAAAGTTATGTAGTCCATCGCCCATTATGATCATCCAAGCTACAGCACTCAACGACTCTGGTGGCGAATGAACATGACCATGTTTATGCGAGTGCCCGTGATGTGATGACTCATGTTCTCGGAGTATCACAGTAACTGTATCGTTTCGAACTAAAGGCTTATCTTTTCCACAACTTCCACCGGTTGTTCCATCTGCAAGCGACGTATCGTCTAGATTCGTTGATATTGTGTTACTATCCGGAATGCGGTGGTTCAGATCGGAAATGGGTGTGTAGTTTTGCGACAGAAGGCTCTGAGCAGTTTCATTAGCATCGCCATTATCTCTGCTGCTGTTATTCTTTTCAGCGGCCAAGTCGTTGCCCTCAGGATTGGGCAAATGTAGCCAAACATCATTCTTTGTATCCATTGCAATCTCATCATAGCAATAAGGATAGGAACTGTACTTTGATTTACAGAGCTTGTCACCGGCTACTGAATTATTAATTGACGATTCCGGATCACGAACGACCTTTGCGCGTGATGTTTGTTTATCCTTTTTGGCGTTGCCTTTTCGCCACTCCGATATCATTGTCAGTCCGTGTTCGGTGATGTAGAAGAAAATGATACCACCCATGCAGGTAAGTCCCTTGTATACCATATTGGACTCAGATTGGCCTGCAATAGACTAAAAATGCCATTAAACCCTAAATCTTGTCATTCATTGTAGTTCTCTTACGTGTGGTAATAAATGCAGAAGGGCATCACCTGTCATTGTACCAACAGCTAAGGACACAAGGTATTGTATAATATGTTTATAGTACTTTGAGTCCATGAATGGTATGATTGCAACACCAATTAGACCAAGAAGTCCACACGCCAGCACTGACAAAAAAGCATACATCCACACTGAAAATATTAAATTATTATACATGTGTTTTAATCAAATTTCATTAGGCTTCTTATAGGTAACTTACCGTAAAACAATTCTTTTTCTTGAGACTCCGCTGTATGTAATGAATTTTCAGTAAACAGCAATGATCTGTTTATACAGCCTGATTCTTGGGACACATTCGATGCAAGTTGATAAAGCAGAATTGGGCATAAATTGATTAAATCACCTGAGTCTAAAAATAATGACTCTTTTTCATTGGACGGTGCAGGTGATTCTTTGCAAGGAATATTAGATGATGGGTCACTCATACATTTATGGCCCGATTTTGTATTATGATCTTCCTGATGATGGTGTTTTATACTATCCAAAAGTTGATGACTTGATGCACACTATAAGCGAAAGTTGCAAATATAATCATTAAATATTAAGAATTAAACGTCACTCTTCTAAAAACTTACCGTTCCATTCGAAGCTTTTTCTTCGAACATCTTAAAAAATCCAAGCTTTTTAAGCATATTTTCGAATTGATTTATGTTAATTGTACCATCTTCCTGACCATATTCTTGAAAAATTCGCTGCATAAAATCAGCTGTTACTTCAGGTTTATGTTGATCCTCAATTGCGTTTGTATTATGATTTCCCGCATGGCGTTTACTTCTTGATTCCGGCTTGGATAAAATGTTTTTTCTTCGACGTCGCGACTTATCGTATACATCATCAGTCAAACGATTTTCATTGTGTGGAAAATGAAAACTCCCATAGTCCCTGGTTCTACTATTAATATCGCTTCCATGGAAGACTTTCGCATTCAGTCGGATATTAGATGATATAGGTTCAATGTGTTCCTCGCAAGGTAAGTGCTCTGCGCACAGCAGGCACACAACACAAACAGCCATTATATGACGAGCCATTGCTTCGTCTTCTCACGCCACCGTCGTCTGCGTTATTCAGTTTCAACATGCAATTTATTCAACCGAACTCTATTTGTTGCTATATGACTGTCTGTCTACTTGTTTAGTGTCACATACGAGTATGATCTACACAAGAAAAATCAAATACAATAAAAATTGATGAGTTGATCATTTTTATAATTTGTATCAATTGGTTTTATATGATTGTTCTGATTTGTGACCAAAAATAAATTGTGTTATGCGCCCATATTAAATTAAATTATTTTAAAGGAGAATTGGACATTGAGATTTAATTTATTAAAAATCAAAGAAAAACTGTTACAATAAACAATTTGAAATTTTAAACAAATTGTAATAATTTTTAATTCTAGCTTGAGAATGTCGTCAACTCTTGATCAATGTGATAAGCAGGATTTGCGAGATGTATGGACTATACAGCGACACCGAGTTTAAGTCGAACAACTGAGGTAATTCGGTAAAGAAAAGCGATTGGACCTAATGAGCCCACCCCCGAGGAACGACGCAGTAGAGCAAGATCGGGACTCAGCTGGCCCCCGCAAGTGGAAAAGGACTTCAACCAACTCAGCACGCGAAAATACAAACAGGTAGCTGGGGATCGAGTTGGCTGGTAAAGCTTTTTGGTTGAGGACGATTCTGAAGTGTAACGCCATGAATAATTACATATTCACTTGTTTAGGCTTCAATTTGACATACAGTGGTCCGTTCTTTTTCTAACAATAGTCTTTTGTCGGTCCTTATTCCAAAATAGTTATGATTCATAATTATATGACGTCGTAACATCGTTCCTAAATGCATTTTGGAGTGTCAAATAGTTTTGATTTCTACTTTTTATCTCTTTTCTACTTTAAATCATTCTATAACTTACATACATAATGTTTGTACATTAGGGTGGTCCTTATATTGTTTTTTTGAAATTCTAACTTGGATAGGCATCAAATGATTAAATAGAGAAAAAAAAATTTCTAGTTTTTTCAGATATCTATTTCACCCCCCTGGTCTCCCCCTTCAAGGCACAAATAATGGAGTTAGGGTGAAAAAATTAGGGAAATTGTTTTTCAATGTTTTGAATCGAATGAGGGCTATCCAAGACAATTCCCAATCTAAGGACCACCCTAATGTGCATATATAACAATATATGTATGTATGTAATATTAAAGTTGAAAATTATTTTCTACAAAAATTACTATAATAGCTGATAGCATGGATAATCAGTTGTTAAAAAGAAAGAAAGTAAAACGAAAAAATACAAAATTCTTAAATAAATTTGTATGGGAAAAATATGAATTTATTGGTGTTACTGGCTTAATTTCTCCTATATTTTATGTCCTGTTATCGAAAAGACAATTCTAGTTTCTATATCAAAAACAAAAATATGTTGCACAAACAAAATATCAGTTACTCACATTCTTTGAATAAATAAATAATATTTCTTTGGAAACATTTTAGACTATACATTTAGAATTATATAGTATTATAATGCTGTTAGTCCCTCACATAACTAAAAATTATGTTTTCTTACTGTGTTTCAAAGAGTTTCCTTGATTTTTTTTTTGTTAGATGGTCAAACAAGCCTACAACTCAACTTCTTTCTGCTATTTGTTCGTACTGTATAAATATGTGCGTACAAATCTTATTAGGAACACTTTTTTTTGTATGGACATAACGCACAAATATCTATTCAACAAGGAATCACTCAGCTTTCTGTCATCTTTGCGAAGGCAAACCTGCTTTTACCACGTCTGATCTTCTTTTCTGCACCAAAGTATCTCAATCCTGTTAAACAAATATCGAACTACAGTCTCATTCAGCTTGTATCAAATGTCAATACCGAAAATATAAACCTAAAATGTATACACCATCCAATCTACTTACATTTTAATAGATAAATTATAATGATAATAATAATTGATTATGGGCAAGTTAATTCGAACCAAAAATGGCCCTCCCTCAGGTGGAAAAATTAAAATGAACCCAACACTTAAGCACAATAAATTTTTATGATCCACTTTAAAAGATAATTGTTGTTTTTTTTTTTGTTAACTGGCCTCCAAAATTATATAAATTTTGCTATATTATGTCATCGTTCCGCGCTTAAAAACTGACACTTGTTCAAGCAAATATTAAAATAAGCTAGGGTAATCTTTAGGTTACATCGGCTCATTTTCTCCCACATTATCTTAGAGTTTGAAATAATTAACTTTGTTCCCTTAAGAAATGCTATGATATTGTCATGTGTGTATTTATTGTACAGGAACATTGAAAGTTCAAGTTCAATTGTAATTGCAGGAGTTTTGTTATTCATTTATAGACACACAAACCTACATTAGTACATAGCAATGAAAATAAACAAATCTATAATGTTTATTAAACAATACCAAATTAGTATTCAAGATAAGAGATTCTGTAGCTATAGGTAACAGCATTGTTTTTCCAACAAGTGTCACCACATATGAAAGTCACATTATAAAAATAAATTATACACACATCCCACCTGTATTAATCACAACTAAATTTGTAAGCAATCTGTTATACTCTTGCACGCATTTAATTTTAAATTAATCAATATGCAAATACATACCTAAGTACATAGCAAGTAAAACAATGTCAATGTTAGAGACAGAACACGAAAGAAAAACTGCCAATTGGGGCAAAAATGGATAAACTTTATACACAACAATAGGTATTTGGTAAGCTCTTACAAACTACAACGCAGCAGGAGAAATTTATTGACAAAACTTTAAATAGCAAAATGTGGTTGTGCCTTAACAAGGAGAACATTAACCAAGGACGATTAACGAACAACTAGGATTAGAGCCATAGCACGAACTGATATCGATAAAATATTGCCTAGAGACTTCCTCAATTGGCAGCAGTCAAATAATAACACGCATTGCCGATTTATCATATTGGTTGTTTTGCTGTTATACAACAACCGAAAATATAATTAACCCAAAGTGAAGCACGAACGCGCAAAACATCAAGCCAATTAGGTACCATATAAATTAATATAAATTGACCAATATAAAAGGATTTGATTAAATGAGCATTATATACATTTATGTATGTACATGAATGTATGTATACAGCACCTACTTATATTATTTGTGGATTGAAATAACAAATTCAACTAAATTACTGTCTCGCCACTGACATCGCGGTCGCTGAAAGAAAACCTTTGTGTCTGCTCGCATTCCGAGAGGTTTGTTAGTTCTTTTGAACCAACAACCAACATGGATCGCGTTACATAAGAAAGGCTATATACATAGATTTCAATATTATTTGTCTACTAAAGGAAATTGGAGTTTATTTTCTTCTAATTTGTATACAATTTTAGTTCTACTCGTACTAAGAGTAATGTGATAGGAAAGTTGTTATAATTTATTTGTATAGTTAGTTTTTGAGATCTTAATTAAAAAGTACTCACATCGAAAGTTGGGACGAGTCTTTGATTAAATATTTACACTTAAGTTTTATAAGGTTTGATTCTCAATAACAAAGCTATGTATCTGGGTTAAATGATGAATCTAGAATAAATAAACTGTGAGAAATTATTTTGTCGATTTAATTATATGCACTAATTTGCATTATTCAAGAAACTACATACAAGGATGTGTCATCTAGATCTATGTACATCTCTTTGCTAAATATAGAGATGATTAGGGAAGCCAGTTTGTGCATGCAATTAAGATTTAAAACCCTTTTAAGTTTTAACATATTGAAGATTGTACGTACATATGTATGTACATATTTGAAAAAAAATGTACTCGAATAATTAATGTGTATGTAAACTTTTATGAAAAAAAGATGGGAAACAACGATCTTGAGTAAAGTATAAACGTTTGTTTTATTTAATTTTTGTTCTTTGTTTTACTGAAATTGAATCAACTTTATTTGGAGGCCAAACAAATATAACGTTCTTATGAATGGTAACGATTTCAGAATACTTCCTTAAAAGTTCGTATTTAATTTTCGAATCAATTCTACTGTTTTCCCTAACAAGTAAAGTTCATATCGGGGTTTTCATGTCCAGAGTGTGGGTATGAATTGATATATGATATGTTCATAATAAACAAAATATTTGGATAGGTACCTAATCAAAATGAAATTACATAATGTATTTCAAAATTTTGTTTTTTTTTTATTATTTTCACCACCTAAATAGAAAGAAGAAACAAAGTATGTATACATGTGGGACCCTGTGAAATTTGCTTTCTGAAAAATACATTAAATGAGCGGCCAAATTCCTAAACCCAAAATTTCTAAAGCAAAACACATGCAAAGCAGATAAAACAACAAAGAATACAGAAATGCAAGTGAATTACACAACATATTTTTAACATTTCCACAAGTGGCTTTTGCATTTGGGAAATTAGCATATTTTGGGCAAGATTTGCGTTTATGAATTCGCCCAGCGTTTTCTCGATATGTAATGGCAACTGTAACTGTAACTAGAACTGCAAAATAGCAACTTCCACCCATTTGTTATTAAGCCTATCTTAGCTACCCATGTTGCAAGAATTTTCAGCTGCACGACTGCTAAAGATTTCTGTAGAATGGTTTAAGGATTTGGAATTAAATGTTTTGTTTTTTTTTTTTACAAAAAAAAAACGTCATCTGTTTGTTTGTGCTTTGCAACGATTAAACACACGGCCGGTTTGTGTAGTCGTGAAACTGAAATAAGCGGATATATTTAATTAAGTTGTAACTTTGATCAATCAATCAAATTTGTAATCCAAAGGAAAAAAAATAAATATTCCATACAATAGAGATAATATTAAAAAAATGTTATTTTTATTTATAAATCAAATTTACAATAAGAATATTGAAACCCATTTTCTTCAAAATCACTTCGTTGAAATACTGACTTCTCAAATTCCGGTGCATTAGCAAAATGCTTCCCACCTTTCCAACCATAAATCATTGGATCTTTAGGAATAGTCACTTGAATGTCATAGTAGTCTGGTGCCAACTTTTCAAGATCTTTTTGCAGCCGAGTTAGGAATCCTGGAAAAAGACAGCTACCACCGATCACAACAACATTTTTCAAAAGTGCTGCATGTGAACATCCTGGACAATCTTTTAAAGCATCCAATACAGTTTCGGGAATACCCATCTGATTAATTCCCACGTCGCATGGATTGAATAAAAGTTCAGGAATAGCAAAACGCTCATTGCATATATTTATGCTTTGCTGACCCGTTGCATTTGATGAATTATTGTTGATAAATCCTCTTTTGAATGTTGTGAAATTAGGTAAAATGTATTCTACTTTGTTCTTGAAATTTGCTTCTACTGATTTCGATGCTGCTGCCATATCTCCAACAAAATTCTCAGAAACAAAACAAACATCTTCTTTTATCTGGTTAACAACATAAGTTTCGTCCATCATATTTAAATATCTATACGAAACCAGCTCTTTTAAATAGTTAGTCAGCACTTTGCCACCAACGTCTATTCTTTTTATGGCATTTTTAACTCTCTTGCCCTTTATGTAGGGAACAACGTGAGTAAAACTGTACCCAACATCAATAATTATACAATTTCCAGAGCAATTTGAGTCAAACGAATAGTTGTATGCAGCCAGATCAGATGTTGGTGTTCTTGCTATCCCTCCACAATCGAACTCTTCAAACAGTATCTCTGTCATCACTTCTTGAATGCTCAGCGGATTAAATATTGGCTCTGTTATGATCAAAGTGCTGTTGGCTAGCTTGATGTTTGTACAATCCGAACTAAAGATATAATCCCATATTGTTTTTTGAGCATCCCAGTTAACAAGCAAGCCTTTTTGGAAACAAAGCATATAAAACAAACCAGAAGTATCAATGCAACTTTCAATTTGACGACCTATGAAAGCTCTGCGCCTCTCAGATTTAACTTTCATGATACAATTAGGAATGATTGTTGGTTTATTATCTGATGCTAGGCCAACTTTGGCTGCATAGCCTCCATTGTCCAAAACAATTACCGGCATTTTGTTTTTCTTTGTTCTTGTTCTTGTTGGTTAGTTCAACAACATGTGATATCTGTTAAAAGATGAGACGAAGGTTATCCACAGGAAAAACAAATTAAATTTATCTTCAGATCTTCACGAATCTCACTTCCAAAACTGACCGTAAAAAGAAATTTAAATAAGTTATTTTGTTCATTAAATTTCACTAAAGAAATAATTATTCGTAATTCGAAAAAGTTCAGGTAGAATAGTTATTATGGAGGTTGATTGAGATACATAAAAGTTTGTATGATAAGGTATTCAGTTCCTCCCGTTTAGGGAATACAGGCAATTTAAAAATTATACTTACAATGACAAATAAGGAATAACAACAGCGACACTAACTTAAAAAGATAAGTTAATCGGCAACAAATTGTTCGCCTTCTCCATTCCTGTCGACTATCAACGTGCGCGTTGATAGTCGACTGGTTGAGATCACTAGACACTGTTTAATCTACCTGCACTTTAACCATAAGTTTGGATTTAGAAGCAATTGTTCCACAATTAGGGTGATCAAATAGTATACCAAATAACGGATTTGGTTAAAAAGTCTTGAAGATAAAAAAACTGCTTACGCTAAGCAATATTCATAGATACTGCTACGTTCTGTGAGAAAGTTTGTCATACAGTTCTTTTGTATAAATAGGTACCAAAGCTGCGAATTGTACATGTACTACATTACATACACTCAAAAATTATGAACTTCTTAGCAGAAAAAAGCGTAGACCGGAGTAAATGTTTTCACTGCTAGTTTTAGTCCAAGAAATTTCTTTGGTAGAAACAAGAGTTCTATCAAAGACTCGGTTTGAACTTTTAAGTCAAGATAAAAAAAACTAAATGAAGAAAGCAGTTAATAGAGGGTGATTCCATAGAAAACGACCATTTACGAAAAATCACAAAATATGTCTTTGAATTGAATTGAAGACGGTTTTAAAAGATTGCATGTTTCATTTTAAAAGTTAAATTATCAAAAAAAATTTTTATCGCCGCTTATTTCGCAGCTCAAACCACTTAGCAGAATATGTCTCCAAAAGCCACTTTTTGTTATCAGAAGCTCAAAACCCTATTTTCAATAATTAATTCTTTCACAATTTGAGAACCGGTGGTTATTTGCCCTTATCAGAACTCTAAGCACGTTTTCGTGTCATTTAATTATTCAATAGTAAATACAATTTTAGTTTTTAGGCAGTTGATTCATAAAGTGGTTAGTGTCACACCCGTAACAAACAAAAAATTATGTTTCATTACTAGAAGATAAATATTTGTATTAATGTGATAATTTGGGGAAAAAAGGAGAACACTATGATCTACTGTCACACAAAATTTCAAGAATTTTAAATTAATACTGACCTCGTATTTAAAATTTTTAGTCTATGTCACACCCGTAACAGGTTGTCATTTCGAATCATATTCTTTCTGTTATTCAACTCAATTTTAGTTTTGTTGCTTTTAGATATGAAATTCATGACGTAGGCATATAATTCTATGAAAATCTACCTTAAATATAAATTTAATTGGCTTTTAGTGAAAGTTATCCCTATTTTAAAAGAAAATGGAAAAAATCTCATTGAAGTGAGAAATCTATTCACTTTTCAGTGAGAAAAACTTAATTTTTCCAGAAAAAGTGTTTCTGACATCATGTGAGAAATGATTATACATCCATGACAACAATTTCCCGTCAAAATATAGTATATTATATTGTTTTCATGCATACAAATTATACTCGGTCACACCCGTAACGATGACCTGTCACACCCGTAACGTTTTCAAATAAAAAAATTGTATAGTTTTTCGTAGTTTTGGTTCTCATTTCTTAACTGAAACTGAAGATCAACTACCTGGGTAGGTATTTGCAAAAGAATGATACATACTTTTCATGCATTATTTTACACCACATGAATATTAGATATCTTAATCGCAAATCACCAGTTTTCTAAGGTCACACCCGTAACGCAACTAAATTGCATCCTACAACTGATCCACTAATTTTTCATACTTTAATATACTAATTTTTTAAAAGGGCTTCAGGTGTCCTATAAAATAGAAAAGGTTTTATTTAAAAATTGGGAATAGTATGTGAATAATTAATAAAATATGGAGTCTCACTGTCACACCCGTAACGATGGAAACACCCTAGAGTAAGAGATTGGAAGCAACAGGGGAAATTAAACTAAATGATACAAAGCCAACTGATATAAACTACACAAAGAAAATGATAAACAATAATAAACAACACTCAATATTAATAAAAAGCAAATGACTTCTCTATCTACGTGGCAAGTAGTCACCCACGCAGATACTAACTTTTGAGTATGCGGAGAGGATCCTTCAATAAATATGAAGGTGATGTGACGATAATATATTGTTTCATCACAATTTTGCAGCATATACAGACAAATTAATTAAATATGTTATAAGAGGAACTTAAGAGGTTGATGAGAATAAACATAGATTTGTGCGCCCAGAATCATGCTATATAGCGGCGTCAATCTGGTTCAAAAGCATAAAATCCCCTTCTTGTGTGGCGCACGCAGGTGAAGAACAATTTAATATGCGCAAGTGGAAGCAGCTATCTAAGAATTTGCCTGACCGTCGGGGTTTCTAAGCGCCATCTAAAGTCAATTAAAAACATAGCTATGAATCAATTTAAAATCGTACCAAAGCCGTCCATCATAGTTACAAGTGACTACCTATGTAGTTGGAAGCATAAATCATACCCGATCAAGGCGACCTACTTTACATATTATGTGTGGTTAACCATTTCTTTTTCATTGCACGAAATGATTTCATTGGCGCTTTAATTAAAACTCACATTGAAAATCAACTCGTGTGTTGAGTGGAAGCTGATGCTACACTAAAAAATCAAATCCGATCTTTTGAATCCTGGAAGTTTATTTTTAGTGAAAAAAACACGTGACCATACCACTTATTCATACAAAAAATAGGTCAATGAATTATTAATTTATACCTTATAGAAGACAGTAATCAGAGATAATTTATTCATGTGCAAATATTTAAAATTATATCAACATAACATACCGGCATTTACAAAGCATTCGATTCGGTTACTGTACTGCGACCTTTCGTGGTCTCATGGGAAAGAGTATGAAAATAAATTATTTAACTTTGTTTTTGTAAATGTTTTAAATTGAATTATTTACTTATTTTAGTACCAAAGCAAATAAGATATGTGTATGCTGGCAGGTTTTTTTTTCTAAATGCTTTAATTTGTTCGCCAAACTTCGTCATAATTTTCAAGGCTTGCAAGTCTTATGCGCTTTATGTAGTTCAAAAGATGTGTATTTTCATGTATTTAATGGTCTAATCAATAAAATAAAAAGATACAACACACTTCAATAAATTATTGCAAAACTTTAAAAGAATGCAGTTTTTCTCAGCTTTTCACAAATTTGTCAAAAAAAAATAATTCTTGTGGAACGTACATTTCGAGCCGCTTTTTCACATTCTTCTTCCATTTATGGTCGGTTCATGGAAAAGCGATTGTGGTGAAAGATGCGAAAATTAATTCTAATTCTTGTCTACCATAATTTATAAAATAGTTTACCTTATTTATCAAAGTGCTGAGATGTTTTGTCCGCCTCAAATCTTAATTATTTCGCTGCAAAACGGTGAGAATCAAAAAAAAAGTTAAGCCTCTGCAGGGCTACAAGCTACAACACTAAACAGATACACGCACTTCTTTTACGTGAAAAAAATCTTCGATTTTAGTTTTAATTTTTAACCCTGATGTAATCACTATATTGAGTCAAGTACGAAATGCTATGAATCTATTTATAAGAAATTTCGATATAATTAGTTTTTCAAGCCAATTATATATTTTTTTTAATAAATTTGAGCCTTTTTTTATTTTATGATCGAAAATAAATCGTAGAAGCAATTCCGCAATCCTCAACGAAAATCAAACCAGACTGACAGTTGAATAAAAATTGACATGTGGTGGTGGGCAAAGTGTGGAATCTATTTTGTGACAGCGAAACGAAACCATCCAGAGGAGACGTAGTGATGTGCAAACAAAAAAATTCAACTTGGAATGGAATTTGTTTTTTTTCTTGAAATTTCTCTGTATGAATGTTCTTACTTTGACTCATCATACCAAGTCATAAATGTTTCCATTTATAGTTCTGGTTTGTTATATAAATTACATACTGCTTCCTCAACATTGCATCATCTTTTTTCTGTAAACCTATTCCATAGGTTATACCTACATACTTTATCAGATAAGCAAGTTCTTTCATACGTATAAATATGCTTGCTTAACGCGTCATCTTTTTCTGTGAAGCTTTTGAGCTTTATGATAATAGGCATTTTTGTATGGAAATAAATATATTTAGCCAGTTAATAATTGAGAGAGCTCATTAATTGACAGAGCAGGAGAATAAAATATAAACAGAATCTGTCATATAGAAGTCAAAACAAATGTCTATTTGTTATCTACTTAGTAAGGACCCGTTGTACAAACGTGGTTCAAACTTTGATCCATGGTTCAAATATTGTTACTGGCTGATTTCGGCGGAATTACTGAGGTTCAACGATGGTTCAAGGTTCAAGTATGTTAATGCCTGAACCATCGTTGAACTTCAGTTGATTCCCCAAAGTCAGTGAGTTAAAATTGCTGAACCATGAGTTAAATATTATTATTCGAAATGCTATATCTAGTTCAAAAATGGCAATTTTTTAGTTATGCCGCTCTTGTAGCAAATTGGCGATCAACAATAAGTAGTACCTATTTTGTTCCCGAAGGCAAATTATAGCCCTGTTTTTTAGTGCATTTTTATATTCGCTTAGAAAAAAGTAGCATGTTAAATACAACAACAATACGGAATTATATCAGTTTGTTGTTGTAATTAACATGCTAATTTTTTCTAAGCGAAGATAAAAGTGCATTAAAAAACAGGGCTTATATCATGCGAATATTGAGTTGTCAGCCCTGTTTTTTAGTGCATTTTTATCTTCGCTTAGAAAAAAGTAGCATGTTAATTACAACAACAAACTGGTATAATTCCGTATTGCTGTTGTATTTAACATGCTACTTTTTTCCAAGCGAAGATAAAAGTGCACTAAAAAAACACGGCTACAGTAGATGACGGATATAAGAAAGTTAAAAAATGCAAAGAATTCCTTTCTTATATCCGTGTTTTGTTTTTAAAAAACAGAAATCTTTTATTCGAGGTACTGCCTCTTGCGAGGAACTGACAAATCCTCCAAGAGTATACTTGTCATGAAAAAGTGCTTCTCATTTAGCCGTTCGGACTCAGCAAAAAACTGTAGGTCCCCTCCATTCCTGCCAACAAACACGCACACAGGAATGGTTGTGAGTTGTAAGTCACTAGGCCCTGCTGGTTCTCCATGAGCTGTTGCGCCACCCAATTTATTTATTTTTTATTTCTTATATCCGTGTTTTCTTATATAAAAGATTGTATATAAGAAAGAAAACCTTCTGTTATCGTATAAATGCATTATAAAAAAGAAAATTTCCTTTAAATATCACTATATAATTTGAAATAAATATCCAAAGCATTGAATCCAAAATTGAGTGTATCTTGTATTGGCACTTATTCATAATTATCGCTCAAACATTCCAAAAGCAAACATTAAATTATGAATTTCTTTCAAAATCATATTATCACGGTGTGATTTCTTAAATACGTTTAATTTTCTATGCAGTGAGAGAAATTTTTTAGCAGAATAAGTTGCTTATATCAGTGTTTTTCTTATAAACAGTTTTTTATATAAGATTCATTTTACACGTAACTTTATGGGAATGTGCATGGTGTTTTAAAATGTCTGTCTTATAAGCGAGTTATTCTTATATGAGATTTTCTTATATCCCTCATCTATGTATTATGTGATGAGCTTATACTCCAATGAATGCTAGGAGTAACCAAAAAAAAAGGACATTAGGAAAAAAGCACAAATGACATACATAATCAATGGTTTACTGCTTACCACAAAATAACTATCATTTACTGTAACTTTGTGTGAAACTATTAAAACTATTGCACCAAAGTAAACAAACAGAAGAAAATCATAAAATCGAAATTACAAATAGAAGTAGAAAGATTAATTTCTACTATATACAAAACCGAAAGTCTGTCTATCGATTAGATCCTTATTTTCGGTTTTTAATAAATTAAGACCTTATCAACCGAAATAAAATTGATAGAAAAATGTAATTAAATACATTTTGAAATCTTGGAATACTTTCTTATTTGAACTTTATAAAAGTATCAATTTCAAACATTTGAATAAAATCTTTAAAAAAAATTACAAGTGCAAAACAATTGAAAGTATCGGACGACAGCACCAAATGAATATATTCACATATATGTTCTGGCATTATATACTAAAAAGTTAAAACTTAGATCTTGACGATTTAAATTTACCTTATAATTATAAATAATACTCAAAAAAATTTTATTTATGTATCTATTTAATTTGATATTCATCATTTTTTTAATATTAAAAAAAATATGTTTCTCTTTCTATTGATATAAAATAGTTAAAAAGTTTCCACTGTAAGAAACAATGATGTTCCGCCAACATCATTTTAAAAATAAAAAAAAAAAAATAAGTTTCCAACAAAAGGTAGACCATATACCTACCTATTAGCGGCACATAATTGTTTACCACCATACTTGAAGGTAATTTTCAAAAAAAAAAAAAACTTTATGAGACTTCAATTTTAAAATTGTTTATATATAATATAAATCAATTTATAAATAAATATGCATATAAATGCACATATATATGTGGGTATGTAATAAAACCAACACACATTCATATTTTTCGAATCAAACAAAAATTTAAACCAAAATTATTATTAAACTGTAAATTGAATAAAATAACAATAGATAGTAATAGTAACTCACTGGCAAGTTTTTCCGAGGTATAAAACTTACGATTCTCCACTATGTTGTTACGTTGCCAAAAGCATTTTTTTTTTGCACCTAAGTTAGGTAAGGTATTCATGTACATATGTACTTTTTTTTATTTTAAAGTCGCAACAACTAATTAATAATTCCTATATTTAGATAAGGCTACACTTAAATAGTTTTTATTAAATAATAAAAGCATTTAGCTGTTATCATACTAAATTATGTAGATTAAACGTTAATACAACGCACTTTAACTCTTATATCGATGAAATCTTTAACGAAAATACGTTTTTACTATCGCCAATATTTATGTTTATATTTTGTGTTGTATCAATATTAATTGGTTTGTTTTGATTTTCTTTAACATTGCACTTAGTCAATATTATAAATGTCATTTTCGAATGATTATTTGAAGATGTTCAAGTTTGATTCACTTTTTAAATAAAGAAGTACACCGAATTGGAACTGTATTTTATTAAACTGCTTTTAACACCTCCGCCGAACACTTCGGCAACCCCAGAGTAACTAAAGACTTCTGATAATCGAAAATACAATTCACATTGCAAGTACATAGCTTATTAATATTCCGATCAGATTTATGATACCCCCCTTGGTAGATATTTAACAACCACGAATAAAACATTTAAACAAAACTAAAATTAGCCCCTCCAAGTTCCACATGCACCTAATAATAAAGGTATAGAAAGTAGTTCAAGGTCTCCAAACAAAATAAAACACGTGAATTATTTTGTATTATATAGAACATCAAGATAAAATAGTTATCAGATTTTATTTTAATTCAAAGTAGCATTAGTTTTTGCACTCTCATGTCTGATGGCGTTTATCAAATCATAGTTTACTAAAAACACAAATCGAAGTCCAGCAATCTGAAAATACGAACAAATCAATAATACACCAGGAAAAACGCCAACACTTATGGTTGAACTTACCTCCACTACGCAGTTGTTAGCCAAACGCGTTTTATTGCCACACAGCAAAGGTGACCCATCAATAAAAATCGGCCGTTTGCCCTCGTTGGAAATAAAAAAATCTCCGTTGCTGCGAAGTTTTATGGTGCCTTGTTTGCGGGATACCTTGCAGGCTGGCCCTTCAAGCGACAAGTCAACATCAACCACGACCTCTTTTGCGTCACGTCCGAAAGTGATCTCCTTGGATCGCATGAGATAGCGTACCAAACGACCTCGAAGTATGGCCAGTGTTTGGCCATCAAATTCAGGCGTGACACCAGCTCCGGTCAGTGAATCCACCAGCACGTTCCAACGACCCAATTCGTTCTCGAGCTGACGTATTTCTCGTTTGTTGCGGCGGTCTGCTAGGGCAAGTTCTACCTCAACCGCATCATCTTTGTTGTCGATAAGCTCAGAGTCTAAGATAAGTTCCTCTGCATCGGAGAAACTCAGCGGCTGGTCGTCGTTGAACAGAGGCTTTACTACCTGATCAGGAAGTAGTTGGTATTGCTTCATAAGCTGCCAATGGGTTTGAAGGGCTTTCGCAGTTCGGGCAGAGAAAAACACTGATGCATTTTTGTCAAGAAGTTCTTGGAAAGTTTCCAACTTTGGATTATCCGTCTAAAAAGACTTGAATGTTCTACCAACTAAACTATACTGAAGTTAAATGATTTCTTACGCTTTTAATGCTTCCCAGAATTTCTTCCTCTTGAACAGTGTACAATGCTCGACTTTGAACGCTTTCAACCGACTCTGGGTGAAGATTTCTCATAGCAGCAACAGCTATTCTTGATATCGGCTCCTCATACAAAAGTGTATACCATCTGGCTTGCATCTCTTGCAGAGTAAACTTGCATGAAAACTTTGTTCCCCGATGAACCGTTCGGAGGTCGTTTGTTTGCTGGATTCCTATAATCAAAGCCAGGTCATCGATAGGTTTCCATCGGCCCAAATCTTTGGTTGCAATCTGATTAGGCGGGCGGCCAGGTTTCTTCGATTTTTTGCCAGCCTTCAGAGCTTTCCGCTTTTCAGCTATATGTTGACCCGGCAAGGGCATTATTGTTGGAGTTGTTAGATTCGGTGCGTTGGCTGCGACAATATTCGGAGGTGTGTCACCGCCGGGAGTGTGTACTGCGGTCGCCGGAGTCGCAGTGTCTAGGTTGGCAACTGTCGTCACGTACGATTGCGATTGAGTTCGTGGACGTCCAAATCGGCTCTGTTGAGATTGAGGAAATCCAATACTATATTCGACTATCTCGTCGTCAAAACGTTTGCGTTTAATTGATCGAGATGAACTGAAAAATACGAAAACTTTTATTTTTTGCTTAGTTGTAGCAGGCGATGAAAAATAAAACAGAACCTTCTGCGTTTTTGATCGTTTTGAATTTCGATAGGAAGATTTTGCATAGAAGACGAAAACACTTTAGAAATTTCAAATTTAGTAGGCTCGCTCGATGTTTCCATAGTTTGATTTGAATTTGATGAATGTTTTTGAGTTTTTTTGTTTGTCTTTATTGAAATTTGAAATATTTCGCTTTTCCTACGAAATATACATCTTTCAAAAGTCAAAATATCACTCAAAATTAAAAAAATGGCTGCTTGTGCCCGATGAGATCAGAGATGTTAAATGGCTTTCATAGGAATGGATACGTTCAATAAATTATGTATTAAAAATGTTTCTTTCTTCATCTGGTCAAATAGAGCGCGGTTCGGCGGGGCGGTCAATACTTTAAAGGCCCCCTAAAACCAACGCGGAATCATTCGCAAAGTCAGTTTTTTGTATTTGTTTTGCCTTACTGGGAAAGTTAGAACGTGGTGGTCAAATTTAGTTTGTAAATTTTTACACAGACCACTGGACCACGCCCTGTTTGGGCAGGCCTTTTGACACGTTTGCCTAGTGCGTTGTCTCCTTGCCTTTCTTCAGTAGAACTACTACTTGAGCCAAAATGAAAACATGAATTCCCCGTCACTATATTGTTGTTCTTTTCTTTCTTCTGTCTTTAATGAATGGTGTCCTAAACATTCTGGCTCTACTTGGCATGAACCATGCTTGAACGTATCAATGGAGTGACCAATTGAACATATCCATGGAGTAACGTTTCCATGCAAATCAGATTACTGAAAGGATTGTGGTTTGGATTATATAGACGGTGTTCATACCAGCTTCACGTCAGGTAGCCCATTTTGACGTCTCTAATTTTGATCTCACTCTATCTCTTGGAAAGAAAGAGCTGGCCAAGTGAGACAGAAGTTTCTAAATTTTTTGAAAATTTCTGCCTCACCTCATCATCTCTTTCCTTCCATAAATAGGAATGAGATGAAAAAGGGAGACGTCAAAATGAGTTGCCTCACGTGAAGCTGATATAAACACCGTCATTAGGTATATATATTCATGCCTGGAGGTAGTGACATGTCCTGATTCGGTTGAAGTAAACTCATTTTGAAATGTGAATTTGTATTGGAAATGAGATGATTTGGAATTAATTTTGAAAACTTGGAAATAACCTCATTTACCCCCTTCAACGTAGCATAAAAACAGAAAATGCAATGGGCATAATTTTTTGCCCGCACAGCCAGAACGCACTTTGTCTTCCATAAAACGTCAAATCACTCAAGCAACCCTGACTTCTTCTGGATTCCTTCAGCTATCCATAAAACAAAATGGATGTAGTATCTCGATGACAACTGTAATGTAAAAAAAATATCGAAGAAAAATATAAAACAAGAAAAGGGAAAGGATTTCTGGGTTTGAGTTGAGTTGTGTCTTTCTTAAATTTTTGAATCACCATTCGCCAAGAAAGAAAAACCTTCCATCTGAAAAAAACAAACATTTCGTTGATTTATTTCTTACACTAATGCACTTTAGGATTTGTTCGCAAAGTAACTAACAACTATAAAAGATCCTAAAGGAGTCTACAAATGAGGTGAGTCGACCACAGTCCCTTTGTCCATAACACAAACTTAAAAAAAAAAACAAAATCGATTGAAAATGTTCGCGTCATGTAGCCAAAACTTTGAAGATAGTCCAATTTCGGACAATAAGATGGACATATCAGATGCCACCACATCTCAAGAAGAGTCTACAGGAGTTTCGCCAATAAACGACAACATCACATCCGATAATTTGATCACACAAAATCTCAATGAAATAAACATTGTCGGGCTGGTGGGCGAGGATTTTAAATTTGCCAATTCCTTGCTTACCACAAAAAAGGAAGATAATGGATTTTTAGATAACGACACTGTTGTTCCAAATGTCTTGCGTCTTGGACAAAAACCATACACTCATCACGAGAAAAACACAAATGGGTTGCGTAGTGAACTAGTGCTGGCAAATAGTCACCCCCTTATGTCACCCACAGCTACTGATTCCGACTCGGAAAATAGCCACTATCAGAATAGAAAGAAAGTGTTTAATTTTCCTGATGTTGTTCCAGAGAGTGAACAAATTATGACATCGCCGCCGACTAAACGGATAACATCAAACACTGTGTCTCTTGTTGAGACCAAAAACTCGCTCAACACAAACCATTCCTTCGGCAAGCTGAGTCCCAAAAACCGATTGAGAGTCTCCCCGATTCGTGCACCCAGTCCGGATGTGATAAGCAGCGAATCGGAGGCTGAAGTATCGCAGTTCCAAGCTGCTGTGGAAGCCAACTACCAATCGGTTGCTTTGATAGCAAAAGCCCCAAGCCGTTCTCTGCCGAAATCTCTTAGCACTCGCAAGCAAGTTAACAGCATTTCCACACCCGAGCACAGACTCTCGGATGATATGTCATCTTTGGACTCAATTTCCAATCACAGCTTCGACGATGACGACGATCTGGAACACAATTTAGCTTCCCTCAGCCCTTCGAGTTCGCTGATAGACGGCCTAAATGACGACCGTGATGATGACTTCCCAGAACTAGACACACCAACAAATCTGCATCCCATAGATCAGATTCCCTTTTATTCGGCTGCAGACGAACGACGTGATTCCAGGAACTGGCAGAAAATAACTCTTCCCGATGGACGCACTCGAGAGATAGATATGAAAGTAATAGAGCCGTACAAACGTGTACTCTCTCATGGAGGCTATCTCAAGGCAGGTGGTCACAATGCGATAGTCATGTTTTGTGCTTGTCACTTACCAGACAGATCTCGTGCTGATTACCATTACGTGATGGACAATTTGTTCTTGTATGTTGTAAAGACTCTAGAGCAGTTGGTGACGGAAGATTATGTCTTGATATATTTGCATGGTGGATCAAGTCGCCGCAATGTTCCACCCTTTCCATGGCTTAAAAAGTACGTTCAATAAGTTTAAAATGTCTTCCAATATTTTGAAAATTGTTTTTCTTTTTAATTTATATATTTAGATGCTATCAACTATTAGATCGAAGATTGAGGAAAAGTTTAAAGAACTTATATTTGGTGCATCCGACATTTTGGTTAAAATCAATTGTTTGGATGTCTCGACCTTTTGTTAGGTAAGTTATCTGTTTTATAATACGTTTTGGTTATAATAAAACTCAATTCCGCTACTAAATACAACTTGCCTTCAATTGCAAAAGAAGCCATAGATTCCAATATTACAAATAATCATGTGGACTGGAAAGTCAGGGAACGAAAACTTGGTCAGGGAATTTGAAAATTGGTCAGGGAATTTTTTTTCAAAACTGATTCTGTCTAACTTTTTTTTTTGTTGAACACTGTCCACAGTTTTTAAAAAATCATTTTTTTTCTCGACTCGTGCAAAAAAGTTGAATACATCTAGCACAGTGAAATTAAACATTTTTTCATCAGAAAAACGACTTTACGATACTTTAACTATCAGCTTCGGTTTATGAATTTTACAAAACTTTCTTTCTAAAAATAAATTAAAATTACTCGCTGGAATGCTAAATTATTCAGCCCTATCACGAATTCCTAATCGGAAACTTGTTACGCCCCCAAAAACAAGTATCATAGAATCCATCATAGTGTTAAATCTCATACAAATTGCCTTTACAAATGGAATTGGTGAGATCTTCTTTCGGGTTTCGTAAAAGTTTCTGAATACAATGGAATTCGTGATAGGGCTGATTATTACTCAACCTAGATAGTTTGCTTTTTTTTTAGTAATTGAAGTGGAATCATTAGACACAATCCTTAATATTGCTTGCCTATGCCTTGCGGATGTTGCACGTTCTTGCATCCTTTAAAATTAACATCGTATCTTTGTGTATTTCTCAGATAGAGAGAGCTTCTGTTTATTAGTCCTTAAAGGACTAACGACCCATAAATTATAATTTCATGAACAAAATTGTTTTCCTTATGATTCATTAATTTAGGTGGCATTTTTCAGCTTGAATATTTTGCACAGAATAGTGGGAAATTTGTTTTGAAAATTTTGATTTTTTTTCGCATGGATTTGTAAACTATGCTTAATAGCGAAAACTTTCAACTCGCGCTTTCTCAACCCCACTGGATGTTTTTCCTCCATACACTTTCTACTTTATTACAATGATCTTTGCGTTTAATCAAAGGAACCGTGAAATAAAATAAAAATAAATAATTGAAAATAAAAATATACGCATTTTTAGCACCGTATTTGGTATTGATGTGTGAGTTTGATTTATTTTTAGCAAAAACTATATCAGCTTTATAATTCCATCTAAAACGTTTAAAAATGTTCAAAAAGAAACATAAAACATTATAAAATAAAGATTTTAAATTATGTATTTTAATACGGGCGTGACCCTAAAGAAAGTTTGGTTAAAAGCTAAACAGTGGAGCAACAATTTTGTTTTGTTATTCAAATGCAACGACCGATTGAAGTTGCTGTTGTTAAATGCATTTTATTTATGATGCTGATAGTACATACAACATATTTTTTTTTTATTTGGTCAGGGAAAACTTGAAAATTGTTCAGGGAAATTTATTTTGAAAAATAGTGGCAATTATGTATGATTGTAGTCTAGGCTTAGTAATCCACATAAAGATGGATAGATCTTCGAAACAATAATTCAAAATTGGTTTTATCATTACGATGGTCTACGAAGAGCTTCATTTTATTACTTTTTAGTTCTCTTTTAGCATTATTTTTTCCTTTCACTGTCCTAAAAATATTAATAGGGCTTTTTTTAATGAATATTAAAATTAATTATAATATATTTTAATAAACCACTTATTTTATTTCAAACTTCATACGAAACGAAATAAATATAAAGTAAAAACAATAGAATTCTCTAAGAACTAAAGATATGTGTTCACATTTCACCACATATTTTCAAGGCATTTGATTACTCTCCTTTAAAATTGTTGACTTTTACGTTTATTCATGACCATGGATTAAGTTTTTGTTAGTTGTCTGACTATTTATCATTATTTTGAATTTAGTGTCACGCTCATAACTTTGATTCTTTGTTTTTTGCAGCTCCAAGTTCTGGCGCAAGCTTGTGTACGTGCAAAGTCTAAATGAGTTAAGCACATTGGTGGCTGTTGAAAAAGCAGCCATACCAGAAAAAGTTAAGCAATACGATGCAAAACGCGCATAAGAGCCTCAAGTATTCTAGCTCAACAAAAACACAAATCAACATTAAAAAAAAACAGAACATAAGGACCAGGAGTACCTACACTTAAATCAGGAACGAGCGGCCATGACTACCCAATAACGATAGTTGCATATAAATACGTTCATAAATTTAGCCTTTCTGTGTGCGTTTTATATTTTAATTTATATCATTGACAAAAAAAAGTTTCCTAACGAAATTCTTAAGATCTCATTTGCACTAACGGTAGCTTTTAAATAGACATCATCGTTATTTAAATCAATTTCATAAGATTTTTTTACAACCCAACGAATTCTCATATTTTTGTATTCCTTTGTTTTTGAAAATAATTTTGTGATATTAAATTGAAGTATTTTGTTATTTTATTTTATGCTTAATATGAGTATATGTAACCTCTATTTGTGTACTGTGTATTGAAACATTCCTTGTAAAAGTATTTATGGCCTTCTGGCCGAGGTTTTTTTTAGACATTCATTATTTTAAACATTTCGAGTGAATGATGAATTTGGATTAGAATTTATTTCTGTGTGCAATTACATAAAATATTATAGAGTATACGTATTCACACATTTAGATTTCAAGATTACATCGAATATTATGTAGATTTTATATCAACACAATAAAAAAAGATACATAAATGTATGTAACGCAGGTATTTGAAAATCATAATTGTAGTTAAATTTATTTAATTTAAATATTTATCATGTCTTAGATGGAAAAGTCGGTAAAAAAGTGTTCGGCTCCAAATAATAACTTAAATGCAAATCAAGTTTTCATTTTATTCTCAAAAACTAAATTAAAATCAGTTTTTTTTTTATTTATTTTATCATTTCAGTCAAATTTCTATTAAAAATATATACCTACCACTCAAAGTATTCTGTTTTTATTTAATAAAAAATATAATTTTAAAAATGTTCTATGAAGCTATTCATTTATTTTATTATCAAAAAATAATATCAAAGAACAATGTATTATTTTACAGTTAAGGAAAGAAGAAAGCTTATTTTCATTTGCTAGTGCTTATCGAATACATTAACATAAAGCGCTAAATAAAATTATACAAATAAAATATACTATACAACATAAAAAACGTATTAAAATAATTATATTTATGTATATTAAATGAAAAGTAAAATGACCACCAATTTCGTTTGATCTGTGTGTAGCAATAAAGAAGATGTGTAAAATGTATTAGCTAAAGTTATTGTAAAAAATATATTTAAAAAAATTGTCCTGAAATAATGGTAACTAAGCAGTTTTTATTAATTTATAAAATTTGGTTCCGCGACAGCTCGTAGAGAACCAGGGCCTTGTGACTGGCAACTCTCAACCATTGCTGTGTGCGTGTTGTTGGCAGGAATGGAGGGTACCTTCAATTTGTTGCCGAGTCCAAACGGCTAGATGGGGAGCACTTATTCATGACAATAGATACTCTTTAAGGATTTGTCAGTTCCTCGCAAGAGGCAGTACATCGGAAATAAACATTCTTTGTTTAAGGTGGCAGCGGTTGGGAATCGAACCCAACCCTTTGTTAACTAGGTTTGCTGAATTCAAGCTACCAATTATGTTCACGTTTATAATCGGACTCACCTTGCTTGTGGCGACCTACCTGGAACTTCTTGGTTTAACTACCAAAATGCATTACTCAGCTTTGCCCTACTGAGTTGTATAATAAGTTAATTGTTATGCATTCTGGGTTAGGAGGTGAGGCAATAATGGTAATTAATATATAATGACAGTCGAACGTGCTATCCATTATGCCACGAAGTACTAACAACCTAAAATATATATACATATATTGCAACCAGCCTTATTCTACGAATCAAACATTCGATTTTAAACAATCGGTTTCCTTTCAAGCAATCGCTTAATTTCCCTACCCGTCGAGTAAACTGCACTATCATTTTCATTACGTTAACAGAAGCTGTCCATTAAATGTGAAAATCTTCTCCAGTATTCAGTCCTTGTTTCATAGTTCGTACATTTTTACGATTCGGTTGAAGCAGTTCCTTTGTGTATAGATTCTATATACATACAAAGGCCCTACGACTATCGACTCGTGTAAGGCTGGAATAAGGCAAATACGGTTGAAGTCGGGTTGTAATTGATAGTAAGTGCTTGAGTCCAAATAGGTTGTCGCAGAAAAAATTGTGTTGGAAATTGTTTATACTTTCAATTGTACTTTACGAATAATTGATAGTTTTCGAGCCATAAGTAGAAAAAACTCCCAAAAAATAAATTTTTGCATTTTTTACATGTTGCGTCACGAAATTTTTGTCGCAAACCTTAGATTCGGATTCAGGACCCCCAAAAACATAAAGCAGAGTACAATTCAAAGCTACCCCACAATTTGCTCGCGAAGAGTCCTTTTGAGCACAAATTGACTGGAATAATAGGGAAGGAGAAAAGAATAAGAAAGAATTCAGTTTGTGTAAAAAAGTACAAAATGGAAAAAATTGGTTTGTTTTTATTAAAATCAATTTTATTTATCTAGATTAAAAGTTGAGAAAAAAAGAATTTATATGTTGTACTTCAAAGCTTCAATCACAGAGCTTTCGAGTTTTCAAGTATTTTATTGAACAACTCGATGTTAAGCTTTTTTAGTTTGTTTAAATTTTATTGAACTAACTTTTTTTTTAAATAATATTATGAAAATGGTATAAAAGCAGGCAACTCTCCCAACTGTGGGCGTTTCCTTTTGGGAGCATTGCTGTCAGTTATCACCTCTTCATCTATCTCACTATCATCACTGTCGCTTGCATCATCTCCAACACTGTCATTTATTTCTGAAACTTTAGCTATCTCACCTAATTCATTTGAGTCCTTCAACGTGGCAAAGTACCGGGCTCCTGAAGTTGTTTCATCCAAAGCTTCTATCGGTCTGGGTGCAGCATTTGTGAGTTCTTCCATGGAAGTGCTATTGCTTTTGCTTTTAGCTGTAATAGTTGTCTTTGGCCGGATTTCTTTTTTGTTTTTCAACGACATTTGCTGCTTCTTACAATACGGACACTTTACCTTTTCACATTTACCTTTGGTCTCCATGTCTGGACAGACAAATTCATGTCGTTTATTACACTTATCAGACGAAAGAGAAGATTAAGACCAATTAAAGTAAACACGAAATAATGAAAAAAAACCGAAACTATTTACCTTTTGTGCAAGTTTACAGAATCCTTTTAGGAAGTCAATGCACACTTCTGCTTTGGCACTGAGCTTTTTGTGCAAATAGGGACAATCTTCACGGACACAGCATCCTTGCAGAAAAAATTTACAAACAGGCATTTTGGACAGTGATACGTTGTGCGAGAGTAAACAGGAAGTGTTGAGACATTCTCCACGGAGGAATCTACGTAAAGAGGAACAAAGTAGTGCACAGGGACTTAAGAATAACGACTCACCTGGGACAGATGGCAACATGTAGTTTGTCGTGAACTTTCATGCATTTCCCTCGCTCGAAGGAAGCACACTTACCCACTCTTTGGAAAATGGGGCAAGGAATGTTGGTCTTGACAAACCTTCTGGACAACAAATGGATACTCTTTTGCTTGGCATTGCTCACATGGTTTCGAGTCAAATGTGTGTCAGTGCGTACTAACACGTTTTTGGAGTTCGCAACATAGGTCAAGCCACCGATATCGATGCGCCTAAGTGACTTCATTTGGGTAGTGGATGGCTTCGTGGTTGCCACTCTGGTTAGATTGAAACCACTCTTATCCAAAAGGTATTTGGTTCCCCGAACGAAAATAGCTCGTTCTCCTGTGGGTTTCTTTGAAATCGAAGCATTGACAGGTCGAACTTCTTTGGAGACATCTTTTCGTTCGAGTTTATTCCTGGTGGATTTATACAGAACTCCGTTGATGTTAAGAATTTGTCGATTCTTAGAAATAATTGAAGTAGTCTTGAATGGCAACTTTGAAAATCTCAAGACATCAGAGTTACTGAAAAACGAATGCTAAGGAAAGACATATAAACTTTAAATCTGCATCGCTTACCGTTTTATAAATCTTGAAATAACTTTTCTTGAGAGCGAGTCCGAAGACCTTCTAAGAGCATAGCGTCCAGTGTAGGAAGTCTTTCTCTTTCGGATCGGTATGCTGGCAGTGAGTATCCTTCGGTCAATTTTGTATTTTGCTTGGGGAGCGTTGCTGGGGACGATGACTGGTTTTGGTTTTACACTCACAGTCGTCGTCGGTCGGATTAATTTTCGTAGACCGATTTTGACCAAACCAGGGCCAGTCGATGAAGTTGGTTTTTTCACTATTGTGGTTATTGTCGTCTTGCTGATTGTTGATGGATTCATTGGTACTCTGACAATTTTCGTTCTGGACTTTGATATGATTTTATTGGGCAGTTGGGCTGCAATAGAGGGAACTGTTGCTTTATGTTGCAACAGCTGCTGCTTGGGTGGTATAATGGCAGGAACAGGAATTGGCTGAATTTTCGATTGATTTTCTAGAATAGTTTCTTTGACTAGAAAATTTGGGTTAACATGTATGGAAGGGTTCAACTGGGCTTGTAGAAATTTTGGATTTATATGCGTAGGAGGAAGTTTGTTGAAATTTGGATTGATAAAAATTGTCCTTGACGATGACGTAGCATTGTCAATGGGAAACATTTTTCTTTTCGTGATTAAATGTTGGACTTTGTATTTACAAGAAAGAAGAATATAATAATATTCAAAAATTCTAGATATGTATGTTAATTTAAATTAAGAAAAATCTTTTGAAGGAACAAACAATTAGACACCCACAAAGAAAAAAACATTCTAATCTAATAGCAGTAAAAGGTGTGTTCGTTAAGGTGAAATTTAAAGAAATTATTCACAATTTCCTGTCAGAAATCATAGGAAAAAACACAAATTGGGGAAACTTGGTGAAAATTTCACGTACTCAAACAGGCATAATTTCAGAATAAATTCTAGCAGTTTTGACATTTCTCTATTCAAAATGGCGTTAAGCTAGCTAATACACAAACCGGATATAAAAAATTATATTGTGGAATTGGGACAGCTTTGTGTGTGTGACGAGTGAGTTTGGTTATTTAAGGTACGACTGTACTGGACGGAACCACACTTCAGTGGAACTGCACATGTCAAAAATTTTAAACTCGCTCTTGCAGGCTTCCAAAAATTAATGTGTTCCCAACTAACAATTTCGCTTCTATATTCGTCCATAGATGCTTTTCGTTGCATTGCACAATACTCCATAAAGTAAAAAAGGCTACCTTTTTTCACTTATATTGTACCTTTATGGAGTTGATTATGAGAGTACTAAAGTAGCTCATAAAAAAAATTTTGGTAAGTCTCGGAATCGAACTCGGGTCCCTTTGCATCATAATATTGTCTTGCTCACTAATATTGTCTTGCTCTTGACAATTAATGTATGTACCCAAACTCACTAGGGAGTACATCGCTCATGTGGCCTCCGGGTAAGACAAAAAGCTATGGCTTGCATTAATAAGAAAATACTTTGTTCAAGAATAAATAAAATTGTCCAGTTTATATTTCTGAGGGCTCAGAGAATTTCCCCAGTTTTGCTGTCAAATACTAAGCAAACAAAAATTTGGATTCTTCTGCTCAGGTGAGCACTATATGATGTATAAAGTGAACAAATAATTATATTGCTATGGCTACTACAAACAGCGGGTTGTTCACGATCTTGTGCAGAGAGTCTAGTAAAATTGTAAAATTTAATTTTTTCTTATAATAGATCGTGAACGCACTATTTCTTATCTGTAGTCACACTCTAGCAAGCTCACAAAATTTCACAAACAAATACAACTTAAAAGTTGTATGTCACAGAAACTACCAAAAATGAGTTTTATGTATCAAAACTATCGTAATTTTAGCGGCTTTCAGATAGGATCAAAAAGAAAAATAAAAAAAATGCCTGGCAACGCTACAGGCAAAAAAGAGATCGAAGTTCCATAAATCTATGTATATATTAGCTGCATTTTACTATCCCCCAAATCTGATCCGGATTAGATTATCATAATAAAACAAACAGGATCCCAGTGCGACGAGAGTGTTATGTACCTATCTCTGTTTATCCTTTTGCTTCTGTATTTTTTCTCTATTCTATTCTTTATTTTCTCCCTATTTTCAACTCAGAAAAGCCATATATAAGTCAGAGAAAAAACTAATTTTTGCAAGAAATAAATGCTAAGGGTGTGTGATCAGAATGGATTTGTAAATCGAAATCCAAAATCAAAGTTGGATTTTGTGTTGTTTTTGTAATACATGTATTTTCGTATGCAAATCCAATCCAGATCCTGGGGGAAAAAAAAAATACAGCTATTAATACGCTTAGCTAAATCTACTATATATAAATACGCTTAGCAAAATGTATGGAAATTCTTTCAGTACATTTTTCTCCGTTAATACTCAACGCAAAAGCATGAATTAAGTCCTGTTGGAAAGGTTTTATCCCACAGATGTGCAGAGTCTAAAAATTATTTGTCCATGTAGCCGTTAAGCTTGGTAATGGTTATTTGAATTTTTTGAGGTTATTGAATTTTATCTTTTTAAGGGTTGTGTTTAGAAGTATGATATTTTGGAAGATGATGAAGGTTATTGATTGGTATTTTTGGTGAAAAAATGGAAATTCTAATTTTGGTTCAAAAAATAAAAGAAATACATGTTTTTTGTACAGTATACTTCGCTCTAAAAGCTATACAAAATATTATTTTTTCTAAGTATTTTATTATATATTCATATTTAAGTATATGAAACTTTTGACTGTGGGATGAACGACCAAAGCCAGATGAACTGATAAGGTAACAACCTGAAGAGGGCCACCCAAGGTAGATAAGAAGTAACTACCTACTGTTGTTGTAGGATCCTGTGTAATCAAAGTACATTATGTTAAAGGTAATGTATCACTAGCGTTTCAATTTTTGTTCAGTTCTGCACATCTAGAGAGAACTCCAGAGGGAGTTTGAAACCTCTGAACCCCTAAACTAAATGGTCGAGTATCGACCACAGGGCGGATACTAGTATTATATTAAATGCTATAAGGTTCTATGTTCAACATAGAACCTCTTACGAACTTTTTGCAATTTTTATAATACAAACATTCAACGCAATTAAGTTATGTACATAGAACTAAATTGCACCAAATCTCTACATAGAACCTTTTTGCATTGAATACTTTTTGAGTAGCAAAAAGTCCTATGTTCATACAAAAACTATTTATTTCATATAATTTCTTCAGTACTATAAGGTTATGTTAAACATAGAAACTTTTCCGAATAATATTCAATTTCATGATATTAAAATGCTTGTAAAACACTTTAAAGTCAATAAAATAACAATTTTTTTAATAGGTTTATGGCGTATAGGTGGTTCTTTATCAGATTACATCAAAACTTAACTGATACGTAACTGTTAAATGCAAAAACAGTTTTTCATAACTTTGAGGACGATTTTCTCGAAACAATATTTTTTTACACACAGCCTTAAGTATTCAGCCAGCGAAATATCAGCTGACAATAAGAATGACATTAGGGGTATTCACGATCCGATTTCCAATGCAAAATCCAACAACAACAAGTTAACATATAGTAGGAACGATATTGTACTTGATAATGAAAGAATTTTTAAATATACAAATACACTGTGCACTGATCACTGCAAGAACCATGCACCAAAAGCGATTCTCTTTCTTTCCATCACACCAGAGGGATTGGACTCTTGGATGAAAGCATTTTGGCTAAGCCAGAGAACAAATCCATGTTAAAGATTTATTCCACCGAGACAATTTTATAGGTCTTACCTAAATAGTAAAAAAAAAATAAATTGTTAGAAATCAATCTACACCACATGCACGAGTCTTCTAGGTTATTCATTGAAGAACTTTGATTCTTTTTTTTTAGATGAAAAAGGATACTATCTCACCATAGTTGTATTAATGTCCATAATGACGCAATGTGAGATAAATCTCGAAAGAGCAACATTTCTTGCTGTGGCCAACACTCACAATTAACAAATCATAATTTTTCTTTATTATTCTTTGCACCAAATTTATTTTTTTGCATTCAAAACGAAGAAATAAGAGCTGAATTTTTTTTAATTATTTAATTTATGATGATTTGTATTTTATTTTGTGGTAGAGGAACGTTTATTTTTTACGTAAATTAGAAACAAAAACAAAAAAATCTTTAGCTATTGCTTTTAATAAAATTTTAAGTGAACCTCGAAGACAAAATGTCATGTGTCAGGAAAGTCATGACAGAGGTGCGGGGAGATGAAATTTATTAGACCTGTCAAATTACTGGCTCCTCACTGGCTTCACAACTGGCTAGGAAAAAAGCAAGCCAGTTGACGAGCCAGTTGCTATGGTTTGTATGTGTTAGTAAGAAAATGTGAGTGTATTGCAACTGGCTAGCCAGTTCTGGCTCGTGTGGCCTCAGGGTAAAGAAACACATCAATCAAGGACCACATCGGCAAGGGCGTGCTTTATATCTTTAAATCGGCTTTGGGCACTTTGCATCGAAGTTAATTGATCTTTTGATAACTTTTTATTAACTATTCACTAAGGGTATTCATGCAACAGCGTAAAGTCGTCGTAATCGTAGTAGAGTTGTAAACTTCGTAAGTCTGTCAAATTTTCCATACAAATTCCGACAGAATTACGAAGTTTAAAAGTTTACAACGTTTACGACGACTTTACGCTGTTGCATGAATACCCATACTATTTTTTGATGAATTAAAATTTGTTTTAATAAGGGTATTCATACAACAGCGTAAAGTCGTCGTAAACATTGTAAACTTTTAAACATCGTAATTCTGTCACAATTTGTATGGAGAATTTGACAGATTTACGAAGTTTACAACTTTACGATGTTTACGACGAGTTTACGCTGTTGCATGAATACCCTTAATAATTTATTTGCTTTTAATCTATTTAAATGGACGACGAACGCACTTTAGAATATTTGTTTAACCCACCGCAGAATACGTTCAACTCCAGAGAAATGTCAAATCTTGCTAGTGTGTGTGAAATCGATCTGAAATCTTGCTGAAAATGCAAGATTTGTTTTGACAGAATAAAATCGATTTTGTTTAGAAAAAAATCGATTTTGGGGTTGTAAGGAATTCGACATTAGAATTTATTAGATATTTTTCAAGTTACACAAATTACAAGGTTTCTGTGGGATTCGAACCCATGTTCCTCTCGCACTGAAAGTCCACCACGCTAACCGCTTGGCCATTTCCGGAGCCATGATGCCGGAATCAATCTTTCCAATCTAAACAGGGTCTATATGTATGAATGTCGGCCGCTGCAGGACATAAGGTAGAACTAGAATAGGCGGAAGCTGTCGGAAGCTTATGTCAAAACCGACCGAAAAGTAGCTTCCCGAAACGTCAATTTCACAAGTGGCCCATAATGCACCAAAGTGGTTGGAAGTGAACAAAAAATAAATAATTGTTTATTCAATGTTTATTTTCTCATAATACTTTTTCAGAGCGCAGTGATAGCTTTTAATTATTTATTTTGCAAAACCACTAAAATTCTATGTGATATAAATTAATTAAAAGAAAATTGTTTTGACTTCTCTCATTCATTCATCAAACAGAAAAAAAAAAGTTGAAAACTTTGCACCAAGCGCCAAGTTCTTGTTAGTTTGCTTCCACCATTTTGATTTTGCATTCGCCCACTTACGAAAGAGCGGTCGTTGAGCGCTCTCACTTCCGACTGCAAAAGTTAACGAAAACTAAACGAAAAATTCCACTTCGCAATTATGTGCGCGTCATATAAATTTCTTGTTTTCGCTCGGTTTCGTACGACCACTTAAGTTGGCTTCCGACTATTCTAGTTCTACCTATAGACTCTCAAAAATGAAAAATTTAGCCAGTTTATATTTCTTGAGCGCTCAGTAATTTTTCTCCGCTTTATGACAGAGCAGGAGGATAAAATAGGTGAGTTCAGGAAAATGAGATCTCAGAGCCCTCAGCAATCTCAGTCTCGTGAACAGGATTCCTCAGAATTTTCGCTGTCAAATAACAGAGGAAAGAAAATATTGGATTCGCTTGCTCAGTTTTTGACACTGAGCCGTCGGAGATCTCATTTTCCTGAACACACCTAATATAAACACAATTCTTCACATAGAAGTCAAAACAACTCTCTTTTTCTTTTCTTCCTATGTAATTTACTGCGACAAAAAATATCTGAGCAAGCGAATCCAAAAAATTTCAGTCTCAGTTTTTAAGGGGAAAAGTGAGAAATTTTTGTGAGGAATCGTGTTTATATTTCAGAGTCCTCTGAGCCCTCTGAGATCTCAGAAATATAAACTGGCCAATTGATTGCATCGTTTAGTCCCGTTTCACACGGCGCATGAAATTAATGCGCAACTCTTGCTTATTTCATTTTGAACTTGTATTCGGTAATGCACGCATTCTTACACGAAGCATGTTCGAGTTGCGCATTTTTTTTTTCAGCTGCGAATAATTTTGACAGCTATCTTTCCTCTATCATTATGTTTTTGTTGTATTGAGCTACATCCAGAACAAGAATGTAGCAAAATAAGAAAAAAAAGAATATAGACAAAGAGAAACGTCAAAAAGTTGCAGGGACAGTCCTACCCGTGCATGTTTAGGTTCTTCTATTTCTATTTCATTTTTTTCTCTTTTGCACTCCAAGCATGCAAGGTAAACATGCGCTGTGTAAAAGTGGACTTAACAGCGGTGAATTGAAGTTTGCAATTCACCGTTCACCATTTTCGAGACACTTTCTAAACACCATTCCCGAACACTACCCACATCCTCCACATTGTCCCAAATTCTAGCAGTATCCGCCATCTTTTCCACCATGTTATCTGTCACTCACACTGCCACAATTCTTTCTTTCCGGTAAGCCATGGTAAGGAAAAGTTATAATTTTTTCCTCCTTCATTAAATATCATCAAATAAAAGTTGAAAATTCATTTTAAACGCTAACAAAATAAAAATAACTTGTATTTAATTGTTTAAAATTATAATTTAAACGGTACGATACTTACTTTATTTGAGTTAAATTCGTGAACAGAAAAATTAAAGCTCGACCACCATGTGCAACATTTGACATTTTGTCGATTTGGATTCCGCGTGTGGTGTTTGGGAATTTTTGATTGCGAAATTGTACTTTAAGATGAATTTTCCACTTAAAATTTATTTAAAATTTGAGTTTGAGTTAAGAAAAATTATTTCTTTTGCAGCCTTTCCAAAGATTCGTACAGACAGGCCGAATTGCCAAGTGCTCAGCGGGTCCCTTGAAGGGACGCCTCATCACTATTGTCGATGTTATCGACCAAAATAGGGTAAGAAATTTCTTTTTATATAATTTGTTAAGCCTTAACGTACAGAGAGACATCTTTGTGATGAATACGTTTTCTTGATAGGAATTGCCGACTGATACATATATGAAGCTAACAAAACTTAATTTCTGATTGTTTACTCTGAATCAATTCCTAGTTTAATTTTCCTTGCTTAAGTTCTTCTCTAATTCTATCTCATTATTTTGCAGGTACTTGTTGATGGTCCATTGACTGGCGTACCACGTCAAGAATACAGGCTTAACAACCTCCACTTGACCAAATTCCGCATCAAGTTCCCATTCACAGCTCCAACCAGGATTGTGCGCAAAGCTTGGGAGGACAATGACTTGAAGACCAAATGGAAGCAATCGCAATGGTCTGTTAAATCACAGAACGTTTGCAAGGTATGTTTTCGTATAAATTCAGTCTAACATTTAAGGCCTTAAGTGATTTGATGTGATGAATACGTTCTTGATAGGAAATGCCGGCTGATACATATATGAAGCTAATCGTCCTTACTGAAAAAATTTAATTTCCATTCATTTATTTTGTAGTACATTTATTTCCTTTTAGTAATTTTCGCTTTTTCGTACTTTTTTCAGCGCACCCGACTAAATGATTTTGACCGTTTCAAGCTGAGGTATGCTAAACGCCAGAGGAACAAGCTTCTGACGGTCGCTTTCAATGCCCTTAAGAAGAGGACAAAGAGCGACGGAACCACACGTGTTTTGAAGAAGGACAGACGTGACAAGGCCCCCAAGCCAAAGGGAGAAAAGAAGGCTGCTGCAGTTAAGAAGTAAATGCACTGTCAACCTCTTTTTTTTATAAAGCCTTTAAAATAAATTTTAAAAAATATCAACATTTTGGTTTATATTGCGATCGTTAAAAAATATTAGAAATGTAACTACTTTGCGAACTTCCGTTCATATGTCTTTCTGTACCTTTGTATAGTTTGAGATCTAGATATCGAAGTCTAGATGATGGGTACTTGCCAATTGAAAGAGAAGAAGTTAAAAACCGGAAGTCCAATTTTGCGTTTTGAGGTACAAATAAATTTCCAGTGCAATGCAGCCCGTTAATAATTTAATTATCAAGCACTCGACTATCCGGATTTTACCCTTGATTGTTTGTTTATTCCAAAAAATAAATAAATCTGTTGGAGAACCAGAACCTAGAGACAAATTTTCAAACTTTCTGCATGTGTGTTGTCAAATTTAAATCAGCAAAATATGGAGGGCGCTAAAAAATGCCTGCCAAGCCCGAACGGCCACTTTTTATGCAAAGTAATGTATTGGAGGATTTGCCACTTTCTCGTAAGAGTGCCTTGAATGGGTGGCATACTCTGGGTTTCGATCCCAGACCTCCGTCGCTGTGCTGGTGTCCACCGCACTCCCTTACTGGAAGGGGTACTATTAAACTTTTTTACGCTATTGAGATATTTTGATTCGATCCACGTCTAGAAGCATGAATCTTTAGCTTGTAAGTAGGTATGTACTTCTGATAGTATCAAAACGATAAGCTTAGTTTTGTTTTTTTTTTTAATCTCGTTCATTTAAAAACGACTTCAATCTCCGAGGTTATGTGGTTTATCAGACGCTTTGTAATGATTGTGTATACCCCAATTGGGCCGGCCACCAATTGTAAGCGAAGCGACGGAGTATTATGTCGGCTCATAGGTTTAAGGAACTTAAGCTTTCCAACAATGGTCTTTGTTTTGGAATCTTTCTATATTTTGGATATTTGTCTGTTTCTGCACTCCTCACTATGTAACGATCTTGGTTCAAAAGAAACACCAATTACCTGGAATTGTAGTCCATATTTATAAAACCAAGCTACTTTATCGGGAGGTTAGTCAAATCTTCGAAATTAGTTGTAGAATTTTGAAGAGAAGCTATATTTTTCATCTTCAGCACTATACTATAAAATACAAAGGCTTTTTCAAGGTTTGATTCAAACTTTTTTTTATTATTATTAGCTATGTATGTATAACATTAACCTATGTACGTCATTTAATGCTTTCCATATATTAATTGCCAATTATTAGGATGGTTATAGCCCAAGAAAATCGGCAGATGCAAGAACAAACTCATGTGTTCTTCTTTTAACGCCATAGACACCTTGACCCAGTTTCTTAGCCATTCAATCATCTCCTCGTTGCTTAGATTACTAGGATTCAGACCCCTAATGAAACAGGCATATCGAATCGAGTCCTGCGGCATGTTATGTACATCACCCTCTCGGGTAATCGCCAGGTCCATGTAGTGAATGATAAAAGCGAGTTCAGCCATCCGATGTCGTCTAAAGAATCCACCAGGCAAGCCGTACATCAATGCAAGTAGTTTCTAGAACATACTCGTTAAAATAACAAATAATTGCTTGCACTACTTACGATATGTTTGGAGCTGAGGGAATTATAGTGATACGGTGGTTTCGAAAAGACTTCTTTGGCTTCCAAGAGTTGTTCTGCGGACGGATGGAAGCCACTTCCTAAAAGTCCAAGAATATTTTGTATTTCTTCATATTGTTCGTTCTTTTTGGCTCCTTTTAAGAGTGCCTGCAAGCTTCGCAAAACTGCGCGATTGTTGCCAAGTCTTTCGGAGAGAGCTAGCTGTTGGAATTCAGACTTTTGCTGAAGTGTCCAGAAGTGAGAGCTCAAAAATGTCCGAGGGTACATATAACTGGCAGGAAAAAATTATATTGTTATGTAAGGCATTGCATTGAGAATGTACTCACGCAAGAGGAAAAGCGACATAGCCAACCATTGGCAGTGATGATAGAACTATTGCCGGTGCAACTTTGATCATGTCTCTGGGCATCTGCATATACAGCTCTAGTTCTTTTCGATTGAGTGCCTTTGGCCCTTTAGGAGAGTCATTAGCAATGCGGGATATCTTAAGGTATCTTTTCATGTCCGAAAAGAATTCTTTCATGCCATCAAAAAATATGCGATACACATTTACGGCCGACGGAAAGTTCTTTTCCAGAACTTTATCATAGTTTTTGACGTAATCGAAGAACCGACTCAACATATAACCTTTGACATTTTTACGAACAGCTTCTCGAGATAGCTTAACGCTGGACTTGGGTTTTGGAGCTGGTGGTGGGTTGATGTTGCTGTTGAGAGCATATTAGTTTGTTTTGTTGATAGGTGGTTACTATTTTCCATTTTTAATTTACCTAGAACATTGACGAATAAGTTGAAGTGATGATGGAATCGGGATTAGCCGGGATTCTGAACCGCACGTTAGACGTGCGATTCTCAAAGCCAAAGTCATATTACGCAAGTTTAAGATCCATAAATTTTTTATTTTACGATCAACAAATTTCACTGCATCGGTTTTTTTTTAACAGAAGTTGGTCAAATCCGTCAGATGCGGCTGTCTTAAGAGCTGTCAAAATCATATGTTGAACGTTCGGAGTTTTCGGAGTAGAACCCTTGGAAATCAAAATTTCCAAGTAAACTTCCAGCCTTAAGTGTTGAACAGAGTGTCGGTACGTCTGTTGTTACAGGACTCCTCTTGATGGTAGACTCATGCTGTGCTGTCATCTTTATTTATTTCATTTTCCATTTTTGCAAAAAGGATGGAAATCTATGACTCACTAGAGCCGAAATGAAGTAATTTCGTAAATTACCAAAAGTGTTCTATCTATAAATAGTTCATTTCTTTTTGACTTGACTATCAAGCATTTACCCCCAGTTTCACAGTGAGAGTTTAAACTCCACTTTTGGTTTAAACTTCAGTTCAGTAGAACAATTGAACTCAGTTTAAGGTTTAAACGAGACTGTGAAACTGGGGGTTAAAGTTGTTATTTCTTTCGTTTTTCTGTATATCATATATAAATATTTGGAGGATAGAGAGAGAAGATCAAAATGCAGAAGATCTTGATGTTATAGGAAATACAATGATCAAAAACGTGAAGATTTACATTCTCATCATAATGCCCGACATTGTTATGTTGAATTCCTTACGGCCGAAAAATTCGATGTGTGTAGAAAAAATCGATTTGTTTAGAAAAAATTGATTTTTTCTACGCAAAACCAAAAATTTGAAGCAAGATTTACACGGACTTACACTCACACTAGGAAGATTTGACATTTCTTTGGAGTTGAAAGTAGTTTGGCCGTTGATTTAACATATATTTTAAAGTGTTTGTATTTGTACTTCGTTTGAGTGATTGAGTGATTCAAAGGCCCCAAAGTCGATTGGTGATAAGTGCCCGTTCACCGATGTGTTCCTCAATGGATGTGCTTATTGATGGATTTTGGAATATTTTTCTTTTTTTACTTTAATTTACGCAAAGCTATTTCTGTTTATTTTTGCAACTATTCTCGGAAACATATTTTTTTAATCGTACAAAATTCTAGCAGAAGCATACTCGCAAAGAAAAACGTGGCCACAGTTAAAATATCTAGCTGCAGACCATGAGGGATGGAAACGATTTGTTGGAGCCCTATTCCCCAATCGGGGTTACAGGACTTGATGATGATGATGACAAAGTGTCACGAATATCTTATGAATTTGTATGCACATTAATTTGTTTACTTTTTGCCTAAAAACTACTGTCAGGCACTAGGCACACATACAATCTCAACAAAAAAAATTGAGTTTCTTACAAATTATTTCCAAACAAAAAAGTATTCGAATCTGCAATGGTTGAAAGGATGAGTCCACTACTTTTCAATTACCCTTACAAGCCGTCTCCACTGGAGATAAATTCATAGCAACAGCAGATAGCACATAGCAGAAGAATTGTCAGATTTTCCTGGGTGGGCATACTAGGTGTGTTTTTTCCTTGCCCAAATAGGCTTGGACGAAAAAAATGACGTCGGGGCTAAGCAATTTATATGTTAAAAGTAACAACAACTAAGCCCTTTTTGGGGTTATGCTAAGGGTATTCAATTCCTGCAACAGCGTAAGCTCGTCGTAATCGTTGTAAAGTTTTAAACTTCGTAAATCTGTCAAATTTTCTATACAAATTGTGACAGCATTACGAAGTTTTAAACTTTACAACGATTACGACGAGTTTACGCTGTTGCATGAATACCCATGCTATGTTCCCACCAAAATGAAATCCGAGATTTCAGTTGAAAACTTTTGATATTTCAATAAGTTGATGGAACAAGATTTCATGGAAATTTCAATGAAATCTCAATGAAAACTCTAGATTTCAACGAAATCTTAATGAAATCCCGCTCCACCAAGTCGGGAACTCCAAATTTTTCAGCTGAAATCTCAGATTTCGTTTTGGTGGGAACATAGTATTAGCTAAGCCCAGAGAATTTTGTGGGTTTAACTTTAGCCTTGATAAAAACTGCATGGATTTCATACATGTTATCGATAGTTTGTATGGAAACTCAATTTTTTGTCTGTAATAGCGTCGCTAAGACCCGATTTCGTTTTTTTTGTCCGATTCACCCGCTTGCAAAAAAAAAACACACTATTTTAGTATATTGAAGAATCTCGATGGAAATAATTATAAATAATAAATTATTGATTATGGATTGAATAATTTATTAATAAGTTTAATAACTTCCTCTTGAGACAATTTCCATAAAGAATTTTGCTGAACTTTTTTTTTGCGTGCAAAGCAGAAACTCATTCAAATGAAATTTGGAAACTCCAAAAAAAACTGACGAGCTCCTTGCTATAATGAAAGCATGATTTGGATTCATCGCTAGTGGAGACTGCATGTGTTAAGCATTAATCAAATTTGAGAGCTGTCCTGGGAACATTGAGGATATGGATCGTTAAATCCGCACTTAACTTTAATATTTTAAATCCATTTGACAATTTCTTATAATGAATATAGTATTGGCATAGATTTGAGATTTTGCATTTAATAAATCCAGTTTCAATAGCTAAATCTTAAATCCAATTTAAATCGAATGTCAATAATATTGTCGAAAGAGGCCTTAATAATCGTATCATAAAATTTTCTTATTTGGCTTTCATTCCACACTAACTTTCATCCAAAGAAATCAGTTTCACTGTAACCAAAAATTTAAATGTGATGGAATGTGTGATGGCTTTAGAACCAATTCTAAAAATGTCATGTATTGATACAAATTTTCTGTCCTTATTTCCTTTCAAGAACAAGCGTTATAATTTTTGATGAATTTTTAATATTTTGAATGAATTTATGTGCTTCTAACATAGTTATAACTCTAGTTCAATATGATTCTGTTATTATAAAATATTTTTTATTTTAAGTTCTACATTGTTCATATGAAGCTAATAAAATGTGTAGGAATAGTTTATTCATTCGTTAAAATGGTTCTCAATACATCAACAGTTATTTTTTTTTTGTCATAATCTGATATTTTAATAATATTTTTGAAGTACATAAGCGCGTAGTATCTACAAAACTACCTTATTTTTCTTCCGTATCCTTGGACACATTGTATTTTTAAATTAAAATTTTCCATGTTTAAGTAAAAGTAAATCTGTCATATCAAGAAGAAATTCTTTTTTGCTTATTTTCATTTCACTTGTACATTGTAAGACACCCCAAGGTATCGCCCCCTTATCTTCGTTAGTTGAAATATATTGTTACAAAGCTATTTTTCCTCTCATCTAACTATACAATACATGGCAGAGATATATGTACCTACTAAGGTATCCTTTCGTATTAATTTGATGGTCAATGTTGTTTATCAAAACAAAAACTGCATTCTATCTAACAAACACAAAAAAAAAAACTTGAAACTTTTGCATTCGCGGAACAAAAATACCAAATGTATGTACCTATATATGTACATACATAATACATACCAATACCATATGCTTGTCACTGTTAGACTCTCTGGCCACTCCGCGCAGAACTCAAAAATCATGGAGCAAAAGCTACTAAAACACCTCTGTCGAAAAGTATCTCCCACCCGCATTGACTCAGTTCGTTCTGAGGCACCGTGCGCTAATCATATCGTATAGAAACGGTCTTGTCGAGAGTTAAATAATGTTCGTCTCTGAAAAGTTTGCAACTTAGTGGCACTTTTTAAGTGTGGTCACAGTCTTTTCTACATCCAATCCTTAAAAAAATGTATCTATAGATGTAATTTAATTTAATCAATCCTAATTGTGCTTTTAAAATAATCTCAGATAATTTTTTATAGATTAAATTTAAAATACCAGAATTTGTGTTCTCAACCAGGAAATGAGCCTGTAAAAAAGAATGTATAAAGTGAAATATCCTTATCCTTGAGCAATCCTTATCTATGGTTTTTTTTGTTGTTTTCTGTAAGTTTCTCTGTAAGTGGTGTAGTTGTATCTAGTACTTCGGATGAACAAGGTTATGAAACAAAAGTAAAAGTGAATAACACATCTCGGATATTATGTGCAAACAAAAATTTAAAGAAAAGTAAAAATATATGCGCCGTATTGTATAGCAGGGATACAAATCAAGAAACGGATAAAAAAGAAAAAGGAAAAAAGCAGAAATAATTGCTGCGATGCTCGTGTAATCTTACAATCTTTACAATAAGCTAAGTATACTTGCATAGACAGAAAAAAACTGTTTCGAATGAAAAATCAGAGGCAGAAGCAGAATTAGAAAGAGTCATCAGAGCTTAAACTCTTCTGGGTCTGGGTCTGGTTCTGGACCGACCCCGATGGCTGTATTTTTGCCTTGAAGATGTTACAAAAAAAAGAAAAGGAAAAACTCAAATACGAGTATAGAGAACCTCATCACAACACAACCTCCCGGCTTTGGCTCCCTGCACATTAGGATGTGTGTACATGTTGGATGCTTTCATCTAACCTTCTATGGGTACACATAACATTTCAAGGATACATAGACAAGAGCAAAAATATTTGTTTGAATACCCGCACTTTTTGTCGCTCTTATACCTTTTTTATCTCCTCTCTAGAGTGAAATGTCGAGTTAGAAAGATGAGTCCTCTGTGTACTCGTACTCTGTTGATGCTATAGGATGTTGTTGTTTACTCAAAAGCGAACTGTCATTTTAATTACTTACAAGGAGGTGAAAACTGACAACAAAGAAGGACATTCATAGAAGGTAGTGCAAGATAGCTATAAATGTGTGAATTTTAAGGTTCCACATACGCCATAGTGAACTATCTTATTTCAATTTTTCCTTGCTTTGCTTTACTTCTGGCATCACGTCGTGTCGCCTTGGTGTATAGTTTTCTTTGAGGACTTGCATTTCGTGTGACTTTGTGCCTTATGACAGGATGTTGAACATGCTAATGTGAAATTTATTATTTATGTGCATGATGGTGCGAGTTTTCAATTTTATTTTTTTTTGTCAGTAAAGGGCTAAGGTGTTTTTGTGCGGTGTTGCCATGATGTTTAAATTGAAGGGTGGAATAAGAATCAATATTTATTACTAATCTAACCCTTAGTAAGGCCAATAGGCACAAAGAGGTGTAATGTGTCAATAGTTTCAACAAGTGTTTTTTATTCTATACATGCACTCATACTGTTACAACGTTTATCTGATTACTGCCTTTGTGGTTATTTTTTTGTTTTTTTTCTTTCTAGAATACAAGAGAAATATATCGCTGTTTTTTCTTCAGTTTGGGTGTGTGTGGTCGCTTAGGTTGCAAACTCATTAATTAAGTTTTATGTTTTGTGACATTTAGCTAGAGATAAGGATAATGAACGTTCACATCATAAACAGTTTAACTTATTAACTTATGGATATTATGAAATTACTTGCAGGGTATTTAGTTTGGGAAGATAAAACAAATAGGTGGAGTAGAGTTTACAAATTCAGACAGCGTGGGAAATTATATGAAGTTTATTGAATGAAATATTCCTTTGACACAAGCTTACCTAATTCGAATTCAAAAGAATATACCATGAGCACACATTATTTAAAAAAAGTTTTTAATTCAAAAGTTTTGTTTTCAAGAAAAAACGTGCATTTTGCTGAACATAAATAGAAGAAAGTTGTATCCTTTAAGTAATTTTTTCGTCATTTTGACATTATAAATGTATATACATATCAAATCACTCGCCACTCTACTCGTTTCACAACTGGCTTCGAAAAAGGCAAACCAGTTGACTAGCGAAAGCGAGTTGCAAATGTTTCTGTGTATTAGTAACTCGCTGGCGAGTTCTCGCTCGTGTGGCCTCCGGGTATATAAATTTTCAATCTAAATTTTTGAAAAAAATCTTGTATCCGGTATTTCCGAGCTTATAATCACTTAAATATATAATTTCTGTTCGAGTACTTCCCAAAACTACGAACTTCTTCGGAATTTAAGACGATTTCATTTTTTTTATATGAACTTTGACAGAACTTTGGGCTTAATTCGTAGAAATTTGTTTAGGAAGTACGCAAACAGACTGAGAAATAAAATATTTGTCTGCAAAAAATACTTAACGTCATCTGTAAAAAACAATCTTAACTTTTAAAAATAATAGGGGTATTCATGCAACTGCGTAAAACACTAGATAAGTTTACGATTTGGTTAATTTTATCTTTTGGTAAATGAACTGTCAAATTTTGTATGGGAAATGGTTTACACAATTTGGATAATTTTATCCAAGGATTTAGCTGCGGAAAATTAACCAAATATTTGGTTAAACTTATCCAAACGTCATTGTGACTTTTAGAGGTTGAATTAGGCGTGTTTGTGACTTTTAGTATTGGGCATGTTTAAAAACATGATATAAATGATATCTCGGAGAACTAATAAAGCTGTGAATGGGTTCTGTAATAATTACAGAATAATTATTATTGCATTGCAACTAGTTGGTGATAAAAGTTGTGAATTAAAACGTAGTTTACACAAAAAAAATAATTAGAAGGTCTACATTTACTCAACGATTAAAGGCTCTGCCCAACCAACGCGAAATTATAGCGAAGCATTCACAAAGACAGTTTTTGGTTGTTTTTTAGTATTGAGATCATTCACTTTAATTTCGTGTTGGTTTGGGAGAGCCTTTAGGAAAGCTACTTTTCGTAAATTATTAAGGTAGAACTACAAATTCTCACCCAAACCAATGCGAATCTTTCGTTGACGACGACGAACGTGTTGTTTTCATTTACAACAACGTGTTGTTATTAATGTTTTCGTTGTGGTCAACGAATGATTCGCACTGGCTTGGAAGATTCTAAATAGTTGGAAGCTGTTAGAAACAGATGTCAATCGCCAATGCAAAGTATCTTTCTGAACTGTCAAAATCAGAACTAAGCCATAATTCACATTTTCTCTTTTTTCGTTCCTACCTCAACAAATTTCAGTTTCACTTCTGTGAAGTGTACTCGGGGCGCTCTTTTCACTTCAGCAAGCAAAAGTTAACGAAAATGAAGAAAAGTACATTATGGGCGTGACATATGATTTGTTTGCTTTCGCCAATTTTCATCCGACCACTGCCGTGAGCCTGCGACTTATATATTTTTCTACCTTACAGCGCGACTATTGTCATGTATATTAAGGTAGAACTATAATAATTGTTGATAGTTTACTGAAGTGGTTGGTTAAAAATGAGCGAATACATGAAAACCATACTCATCTCACGGGAGTGAAACTGACATTTGGTGAAGTTGGAACGAAAAAAAGAGAGGGATGATTCATTTTACTTAAGTGGAATATTCCTCACTTCTTCTTTTGACTGTTTGGAAAGCAACTTTTCGTGGGCTTTTATTAACCCATTGATTTTGACAGGCAAAAGTTTCGTTGTCATTCCAAATATTTTGCATTGGTTTGAGAAAGCCTTAATAGTTCTAGCTTTACATTTTGTTTTATCCTTCCGAGTTTCCGACTTCACGTTGGTTCGGATCGGGTGCTCCACGTTTTTGTCACTTGAGTTGAGTTGAAATGATATTGAGATTCCCGCAAAATGAGTGGCATTGATGTATTTATTTCAATGCAAAACAAATATAATTGAATTAACAAGAGTACTTACTACACGTATCTATTAAAACAAATATATATTTGTACACACACATGCAAATAAACAGACCATAATGCATTATCTGTAAAACTTATTCCTCGACCCAAGCCGAACGCGCCCAAATATTTGACGTTTAACGAACAGCTGATTCAATAACACAGCATTTAACCAAATTAATAAAAAGGTCGTTCATGCAAACTTTTGCGTAAACTTATCATTTTACACAATTTGTAAACTTACGACGTTGCATGAATACCCTTAATGTTTTTAATGTTGTTAATGTAATTATCCTTTAAGACTCTCCCAAACCAAGGCGAAACATTCTGGACTATAATGACGCATTTGGCTCTTGTAATTGTTTTACTAGTTAAGTCACATCGCGTCAGTGTGGTTGCTCTCATTAATCATCATGTAAAATTGATTTTCACAGGTGAAAGCTTACACACTCTTGTTATTTCTCTTCAAGAAATCGTTATAATTGTGTGCTTCCCAAAACAACTAATTTCTACGAATTTTAGTACAAAGTTTTGACAAAGCATTTCATTTGCTTCCTAAAATTACGAATTTTTTACGAATTTCAGTAAAATTTTATTTTTTATATGAGCTTTGACAGAACTTTGGACCTAATTCTTAGAAACTCTTAGATTTTGAAAGCAAACGAACAGTACTACAGATTCGATAGGCGTGTTCAGGAAAATGTGATCTCCGACGGCTCAGTGTCAAAAATTGAGCAAGCGAATCCAATATTTTCTTCCCTCAGTTATTTGACAGAAAAATTTCTGAGGAATCCTGTTCACGAGACTGAGATTGCTGAGGGCTCTTTTCCTGAACTCCCCAGATGTTTTTGAATAGACATTCAATTTTGACTCATTACCTGTACCTGTCTTTTATATAGGTTTAGGGTTCGGTGAAAACGTAATAAGACTCCGAACTTATATAATTGTATGTCTGTCTACGAATTTCTACAGATTTTAGTACATTTTTTTTATATATGAACTTTGACAGAACTTTGGACTGAATTCGTTGAAACTCGTAGTTTAGGGAAGTACTCGAAAAAATAATTTGCTTCCATTGTCTTATTTGCATTCACCATAAATGAATGTTTTAGAAAACTACCCTTCCCACCTTAATGGGGAAAAATATATTCTATCCTTACCATATGATTATTGTCCTAGAAATTTTCAATTGAAGGACTAAAAGAAAAATCAAAATAACACCGAAAGTGTTGAAAAGTTGTAGAATTTTTTGACAAAATAACATGAAACATCACAAATATTTAAATGACACAATGTTTATGTTTATCACAAGCCCAAAACCCAACTAAAGTTCCACCAAATTAAAAAAATACTTCAACAACACACTTTTTCAAAGACTTAACACTGAATGTTCCTGTTCACTTCCTTTTTATATAATTTTGTTTGTAATTCTGTAATTCTGTAATTCCCACAAGTTGCTACACCTGAGCTAAAAGATCCATACTAAGATTTGAAAACTATTGTTGATTAAACTCGGACCAAATTAAACTAATGGCCATATTGAACGCTTCCTCCTCTTCCATTCAAAATACGAACTATCATTGTTCATTGTGATACCAATCAAAAAGGCCATAAGCTGACTAGCGTAATGAACCAGAGAAGTCCGAAAAAATCTGACAAAAAACAAGTTTTTTTGTACAATGTACCTAGTACCTACATCGATCAAAACTCATGATAATATTATTAAAAATGGTATAACTCAAGTGTGATGTATGTACAAAGGTATATTTATGTAGATTAATGTGAACCAAACTTTTGCGACCAATATGCGATGTTTCAAGTGCATGAATGAATTAATACAAAATATCCACACTTTTTACGATATCCCTGAAGAATGTGCTACAAAGAAGAAAATTTATTTTGTTTTTCGGTGGAGCTATTTTCGTTTACGAGAATTTGAATACATAATTATAAACTTTTTTCATTTTATACAAATAAAAAAATAACCAAAAAATATTCTAAATTGATAAATAACAGTTTTGAAAAACAATTCATTTTAAAATTAAATTAAGGTTACTTTTGAAATATTAGTCTTTCTCATCACGAGTTACGTCACGGAACGTGGTCAAAATTAAAATAACAAAGTAAAAAAAACACAACTGGGATATATCCTTGTAATATTTTATTAATATTTCAAGTTAACCTCTACCTGCATAAATCATAATATACCTATACTTCCTGATAGAGCTCAGAGGTTGAGTATTATTCGATTTATTTAGTTTAAGTCGTAACCGAGTTTGATATTTTAATATTCGAGTGCACTCGTACCCTAGTCCAATTGTACTTGATTCTATTTGTGTTCCTTTTTCTTTTCTCTTTCCTAAACATTTGTTTTGTTGCATGAAAGCAAAAATAATAATTTCCTGTTCTTTCGAAGTTCATTCTCTAGAAACACGAATACAATATTGAGATTTCTTTTACATATTTGTTTCTAAAAACAAAACAAAAAAAATACTGTGGATAACGTGCACGCGCTGCGCTGGAGGTATTTAAATATGCCGAATAAGCGGGTTAATGACCTCTTGACAATTTCGTCATTTATAAAATTTTGATACATATGCAGATTTTTTGTTTGTGTCTTTGAATGTTATCATACTTCAAAAATTAAATTAAATTTATCCATTAAAGCCCTGTTTGCTTACTCTAAAAGAGCCTGTCTGCATGGTCTTTTTACTGAAAGGCATATCTACGATTTTAAACGCGTTTAGAAGAGAAGGGTAGACTCCCTATGTCTTTTGTATGCATCTTATATCGTAGAAATGCCTTTCAGCTAAAAGAAAATGTAGACATTGACATTAATGAAATCTAACATTACGATAGTAAAGAATTCAATGGTTTTCGTCGTGTCATCCATCACCGTTTGTCTGTGTGTCGAATTTGGTAAAAATCATTCCTGCGTGGAAAAATAATCTAGTTTTTAACGAGGGACAAGATAGTTTTTTATTTATGCTAAGAAGGGCCTATAGGGCGTAGCAAGAACAATGTTAACTATGGAAATTGTTAAAGGCCTCACCAGTTATGTAACCTTTTGCCCTGAGAAGCAAACAAAAAAATTAAGATTCGCCTTATCTAGGACTTGATTCTCAGATCCTTTTACCAGTTCAATACGCTAGATACTGGGCTGATTCGAAATACCTATGTGCATTGTTGATGTTTGTTGATATTTTAATTTTGCATATGTATAGTAGATATAAAGTTTTTGTTTTTGTTATATACATATGCATATGTATTGGGTATTTGTAATGTTCACCTAGAAAAGCAATCTAGCTTTTAGCGAACTACTAGAAAGTTTAACGTTGACCATAAGATCAAGATGGGTCTAGCAAGGGTAACTATTGATTTTCTCTAGGGCCTCACCTGTTAAGTATAACCTTTTGCTTGAGAGACAAACAAAAAGAAATAAAAAGTTATCTTTACTGGGATTCGATTCTGCCATCTTTTAATACGCTAACTACTGAGCTATATATAATATATCGCAATACAGTTGTGCAATGTTGAAAATGAAAAACTTGTACATACTTTAATTTTTCTTACTGTTTTATGATGGGTATAAAATATTTGTTTTTGTTATACATATATGGGGTATGTGGGATGGGATACAAAGACAATAAGGGCCTCACGAGTTTTTGGCAGTTTTCCTTGTCTAGACTTTTCAGGGCCTTGATTAAACTTGGCAAAAACTCTCCATTTCTCCAGGTGGGTAGGATAACGAAATTCAGCCATCAAGTTAGTTCTACAAATCAAGGGCCTCATGAGTATATGACAAGTTTTCCTTGACTAGACTTGAGGAAAACTTTCTAGGGCCTCGGTGAAACTTGGCAAAAATTTTCATTAGGCGTTTTTCTTTTTTTAATTCAGAGAAGAGCTCTGAACAGAGTCCGAGCATGTCGAGCATGTTCTGACCATCATCTGAGCAAGTTTGTTCTGACCACCCTGAACTATTTTTGAAATACACCTGAACACTAGCTGTCAAATGCTATGCGTTCAGCATTGAACTCAGTCTGCTCAGTCATTTTATTCTGAGCTCATAGAGCGCTCCTTTTCTTATTATTATTTTTTTATTATTTTACTATCCATTGCCTGAAGAAGTTATTAAACTATTTTCAATTAAATATAGTCCTAATTGAGATTGAATTTGATTAAGTTTTTTTTGTCAAGTATTATTGCATGAAATTATTAATTTCATTTTAAAATACATTTTGTTAAAAGCAAATGATTTTGACAACAAAAAAAAAAAACAAATTCCCACTTGAAATTGAATTGTACTTTGATCGAAAAAATAAAAATTCATTCATAATGAAATATGTATGATTGCTTGTAAATATTTATGTAGTAGCAGGTCCCATCTGTATGATTTTCCAAACTTTAAAAATAAATCCCATTGCTAAAGTGTGGTGGGACCAAAAGTTTGTTTTTACTAGTGGGAGTTGACTCAATTAGGACCATTGAGATAGGCACATTATGTCTAGAGCGTTTCATCGAAAATCACTAAAAAATATTAATATTTAAGAAATGTTTACCTCAATTTCACACATTTTTAAGGTGATATTAGTATTAAATAGATTTATTTTTACTTGGGATACACATATACACACACATTTCTTCATTCTACATAATAAGTTTGTGTGTAGGCTCTATTGGGGAAGTTTTGGATTCGTAAAAAAATAAAACTTGATATTGCGACGATAGGGAACACAGAAAAAGTCTGTGTCCATCTGTTTGTCTGCCTATCTGTACGTACCTCGACCTTCCAGTCTTGGCTACCACTGAAGTAATTTCCTTAAACTTGGAATTTTAAAACCTCTCTATAATGATATTTGATATATTTTAATTAAAATTTATTAATTTTTCCTTGTTTTTCAACTCAACACTATTTCAAGTAGGTGTTTTAGCAATTCAAAGAATGCGTTCCATGCTTCTTTTCAATGTTTTTAATCACATTCACGTTCTTTTAATGAAATCTTTGAAATTTGTATCATCCTTAACTATGGGAACAAGTTTGCAAGACCTATAGTCGTGCATTTATTTAAAAAAAAATTTGTTTTCTTTTTTTGAGAAAGTTTTTTTTTTTTAATTATTAAAAATTATTATTAATTACCAACTCATAGTATTTTTATTTTTTAGGTTGACATACACGAATGTTTTTTTTGGCAGCAATAATCACAATAATTTATGTTTTTTTGTACTAACAAATTTATTAATCAGTGATTATTGTTGTTTGATCATAGTTTATTCTTATATTAACAATTAGTATTTTATTTTTATTTAAGTTTTAATATCTATTTATTTAGTTTTTATTTTATTTGTGATATGCTTACCTACACGGTCAAATATGAAATAATTTTTATAAGGAAGTATTACTTCAATGGAATGTGTCAAATAAGTCTCAAACTACAAAACTATCAGAGCCACCTGGACAGAAAATTCCTTCAAGCGGGTTGCGGAAACAAAGCAGATAAAAAATATCTTTTGAATTACATATTTGAAAAAATATTTATTACATCCACAACGGATTTTGTTTTTCTTATGCAACATGCAAACGGTTCGTTTCTGCTATAATCTATTTCTATACATAATATCTCTCCAAATGAAAACTATAGAGTGAAGTGTTCTTTATGGAGAGTGAAAGTTATTTCTTATTAAAAGAGTATTACTCGATACGATTCCCGCCTGGAAAAGTGGCAAGTTTTGGTCAAGTTTAATCGAGGCACTGGAAAGGCTTCGGTAGGGAAAATCTTAACAAGCCAAACTTGTCAAATACTTGCCAGGCCCTCACTAGTAAAAACTTGTTAGATAGGTCTTGTTATCCCATCACAAATACCCCATATATGACAAAAACAAAAAAACAAATATTTTATACCCATCATACAATAGTAAGAAAAATTAAAGTATATAGTTTTTGATTTTCAACATTGCACTAGGACTGGCAATCAGAAGATTACAGGATCGAACCCCAGAAAAGACAACTTTTTTTTTTTTGCTGTCTCTCGAGGAAAAAGGTTACTTCACTGGAGAATTTCTAGAGAATTTCTAGAGTCTCCCTTGCTGGGCCCTTGCTAGCATCAATGTAAAACTTTCTAGCCCCTCGCCAAAAACTAGATTGTTTTTCCAGCCGGGTTGCTTATAAATATACAAACATTATAGAAAATTATTTTCTCCCTGTGTCTGTGGTATGAACTTTCGTATTACACTTAAATGATGTTTTTTTGAGCCTACAAAACGATAAATAAAAAGAGAACAAAACTTGTCTGAATTTAGATGCACATTTCTTTGAATTAAAACCTCGATTATTTTTTACACGGAACCAATACTTGCCCTTTTTTGAATACAACTAAAATTACCAGTTTTCAAAATTTCATCAGAACTTGCAAAAGAACGGCAAGGATGCCAAAAGGACAATTTGAATCTCATTCCAAGCCAATTTGATGTCCAGAATAAGCTTTTCTTTCTTATCGCACTGTTTCCTTCCTTTGTGCTCTTAAGGTAACAACCGGGCTATAATAGTTTATTTTTATGTTAAGATCCGGTGGATATAATGGCCGGTGGAATATATTTTCTTTGTATGAGTAATTTAATAACTAAAGGCTGGTTTATGTAGATAGAATGCTTAGTATAGGGGTATTCTCAATGTGACGATGTGTATGTCATAAAAGAAATTATACAGTCTTCTAAGGTAGGTACATATCTCAAAAAATTATAGTTTAAAAAAACTAAAAACACGCTTTTAGAGTTAATCAAACTAAAAAGTAAAAAATAGTTTTTAGCATGAGAATAAAATTACCGACGAGAAAATTAATGTCACTGTTCTAAAAGCGTGGAGTGCCTTGTATGACATTTTTAAACTAACTGTGCATTTCGGAATGAAACAATGAAAATTATGATGGTTGATACCAAGCTCTAAATTTCGATATCGCCATTTTGAGCTTATTACACCCCGACTCCACAGGGCATACAGATGCCCAACATCACAACCACAATCCAATCAACAATCAGCAGATTTTTTCTCGCTGGGCAATTCATGTCATGTCGTTTCATTTCCCTCTCACCACTACTTCGATCTTTTGCAATAATACACGCCCTTTAGACTCCAGAAAACAGTAGAAAGACTTTTTTTAATATCCAGCTACCTCTAGATACAAGGAAAACCAGAAAAAAACTCACATGCACGTGAAACGTCAAATCTCATGGCAAGCTTTGAACAGCGTACATGTCTTGTTCAAAAATTGGTTTTCTTCGACATGTCGTCGACAAGACATGGATTTTTCTGGCTCCATTGGATTTTTATTAGACATGTTCATAGTCTTGGCATCGTTCATGGCAGGTGGAGCCAGCATGTTAGGAAAATGGGGAAAGAAAGGATAAAGGAAAGGGAGGGCCTACTCAGTGCGAAATTTTCGCTTACCGAAAAAACAATTCGGAAAGCCCGGGCTGGGAATTGAACCCAGATCTATTTGTTACGCGCCAAGAGCTCTACCAGTTAAGCTATCCGAGACACGTACCGGAATTATATTTCAGTCACCTAGTTAGTTTAAATATGTCATACGAGGCACTCCACGCTTTTAGAACAGTGACATTAATTTTCTCGTCGGTAATTTTATTCTCATGCTAAAAATTATTTTTTACTTTTTAGTTTGATTAACTCTAAAAGCGTGTTTTTAGTTTTTTAAACTATAATTTATTTTTCATTTTTTAGTTCGATTTGTTATAAGGCAACAAAGGATCCAGAAAGAAATTTATGAATCCTGTGGAACCTAATCAGGATAATCTGATATTTTGATCGAATTATTGTATTGTCATTGGGCTTCGACAAGTGTGCAAAGTTTGAATCAAATCTGACCGTCAGAAGTGGGTCAAAATCACGTCCAAAGATTCCGTTACATACGGTCACTCCCAAAAGTATTCGGAATAAATCTGTCAAATCTATATATGTAATGATTTTTCTTGCTCTGTTGAAATTATAAAAAAAGTAACGGTAGGTAGAATAGCCCTATTAAATTTTCTTGTTTCCCATATTTAAAAGAGTGTATAATAAGATGAAACAAAGAGGAATGTAGATAACAGAACAAAGAATAATAACAGAAAAAAACTCATGCTTAATCAAAAAAAACTTTTTATTCCGAATAATTTTGTGAGTGACTGTATATACATGCATACATACATACAAACAACCGAAACTAATAAAAGCGTGTTAATTAATTGATTAATTAATAATTAATACATTTGTGTATACGAAACAAACAAGTTTAGAACGCAGCTACCATGAGAAAGTCTCTACTCCGTTTTACTAAGCTGCATGCATGCTTAATCTCTCTTACCCTCATGCAAAGGATCCCGAAAGGAATTTATGAATCCTGGCTAACCTAATCGGGATAATGGGATATTTTGATCGAATTATTGTATTGTCATCGGGCTTTGATAAGTGTGCAAAGTTTGAATCAAATCGGACCGTTTGAAGTAGGTCAAAATCACGCAAAATCACGCCGAAACTAATAAAAGCCTGTTAATTAAAAAAGGACAGGCGGTAAATATTTTCAGTAATTTAAAGAAGTTTTCATAATATTTATGTTGGTTTTTTGAAGTACCTATTGTTGGAAAAATTTGATATATGTATATTCAAATCTACCGGCCAAAATCCCTTAAATCACGTGTATTATTTGTATCATTTTGGGATCGTTGAAGTGAAATATATTTAAAAGCAAACACAAAGTATATGAATCATACGTTAAGTATGGACTTAAATGCCAAGTTCAAAATGCAATAACACCCACTGTTCTTTTCTCGAGTCTGTTTTCTTTTAAGTTTGCGAAAAAAGCAAGAGCTAAATAAAATAAAAATTAAAGAATAGAATAATTTACTTAAAATGGAAACAAAAAATTAAATCAACGAATGCGCGTACAATGAGGTGCTATAGTTCCATTTTGAAATCAATTATTCTATTCTTTTATATGTTTTTTTTTTTGTAAATAAAGTGAAATTTTAGAAAGGAACTATAGCACATCATTGAAACTATGTACATTCGTTGATTTTTATTTTGGTCCATTTTAAGTCAATTTTTCAGGAATTGACTCCCCTGCCTCTGGGGGAGATAGAATTTTCCCCCATTATTGTTTTACACGAATAAGGCAACACCCAGTTTTAGATGAGTTTTGAGAGCATAGATGCATGCTTATAAATTATCAAGAATTTTTAGAAATTGAGGTATGTAGGTTTCTTGCTCGAATGGAACAAAATTTGAACAATTTGTGAAGACAAATGATTTAAGACAACTTCGTCATTTAGGAGTAAAGTGAAAGAATCAGATCCGGATCAGATCATGATAAATAAAACAGACAGGATCCTAGTTATGTATCCGTCTCTTTTTACCTTATGTCTGTTTATTTTTCACTCGTCTGTTGCATCTTTTCTTGGCACTATTGAGACACATTCACAATAGTAATTTTTGGATCATTGAAATAGATCAAGATAAAAGTAGGATCATATGTTGTTTTTGTAATCACGTATTAGAAATGAAAATTAAATATTTTCGACATTTGGCCATCTACAAACTGACCATACATTTATGACGAACATCAACGAGTAAAAAGAAGAAATCCGTTATTTTTGGTTTTTGACCAAATTGTTAAAACAGTTATGTATATCTTTTCAATGGTAAATGTTAGGACAACAATTTTAATAATTTCGTGTAAAAGGTCAAAAGATCTACAAACATTACTTGAAAAACTTTTCCATAACATTTACCGTTAAAGAAAAACCTATATTTTTGTCAATTTAAATTTTTTGAAATTGCTTTCCTAAGCCAATGGTATTACGAAAAAAAGTATCATAATATTTTTTTTGTAGAGAATTGCATGATCTACAAAAATTATTCATTTTGTTTTTCGATATCAGTCGTGGTTTAAAAATTATAGACCAAAAACCAACTTTTTCGACACTTGATCTTGAATAACTCTTTATGCTTAAGTGGGATTGACGGGGACTTTTCGCAGTTGACTTTTTATGCCCAAAAAGAAGGTCTGTACCAATTTTTAGTCTTATCGAAATTTTGGCTAGGTCAAATGTCTATTTCCACTGGACTAATAATTGTCTTCCAAACTATCATCAAGTATTATAGAATAGTTTACAAAAATCGAGCAACTTTGTTCAGGTATTCTGTTAATGCTTTTCAATTTTCTGTTACTCCCTGATGGTTTTCAACTCAATCCTTATATCGAATAGCATCAGTAAAAGAATAGCTGAAAAAATCGCGCTATTTACAACTTTTATTGAGTAATAAAATAGCTGACGAATATTGCTCCATTTTATTTATATTCTTCTTTAGGGGTCTTATTTCTTAGGGCATAATTTCTCAAAGAAGCTATGAATTATATTTTAAGGTTCTGTTCTTATTTCTTCTCTTCGATGGTCCTATTGTCATTTCAAAAAGGATAAAGCACCCGCAGTTTTGTTTTCCTTTTATTTTTTGTAATAAGACCCACGGGCTTTATTTTAGCGGGTCTTATTGCACTGCACCCAGCTAAAGTCCAGCTTGATTTCTGTGTTCTAGGTGCCCATAATTATTTTTTCTCTCATATTTATCAATGATATCTTGTCTATTCTTTCTATTTTAAGACATTTAGGGTAAACGTGCATCGATATCTCATTTTTAACTCCTATCCTATTTTCCTAAATCGCGCACCATTTTTCAACATTTTAGGGTGGTCATAATACCTTAAGCGCACGCAAAATAAATAATTTCTTTCAGAACCGAGTGTTTGACATAACACATATAACGTTTTACCTAATGAGCTACCTATTTCTAGGTTCAAGTTCATCTGGTGGTTAAGATAAAATCATCTTTTGTCCATGAATTTTTAATAATCCTTCTTATTCACTGATTTTGTTAATTGATTATTCTAAAACATTAGAAAACAATAAATGTACATATCTAGTACATAATACTCGTTTATGTACAAACATTCTTCTCAAGAAAGTCAAAACCCATTTCAAATGATTAGCTTTACCCACACAGAAAACCATTAAACATCAAAATGTCTCAAAAGCATCAAACCTGAAATTTTCTGACATTTTGACATTTAACAGTATCAAACTGTTGCCTATACATATATACATATATGCATCTAGCTCTTATGTTCCAGCAAGCTATAGGCTACATACTATACGACGAAGAGAAAGAAAATTGAAAAAAAAAACACCGTCCTAGTCGTAACTCTATTTATACATCAATTTTCTTTTCTCGTTGAATTTTTCTTTTGAAAAATTATCTTTTACTAGTGGGCTTTCGAAATGTGTGCGTTCATCGCCTGTCAATGGCTTTTGAATACGCCTTTGTTTTCATAAATTATTATTCTCTTTCGCTATTGTATTATCTTTTTTTTCCTATTCAAGTTATTACAAGTATAGCAAGTATCATAATCAGATCTCAACATGCACTTAAGAGTAGTTTTTGAAACGATTTTCAATTTTTATTGTGAAAACAATTAGATTGTTATTTTTGATTTCTTCGGGCAGTGGATGCAATGGAAAAACAGAAACGCGCCTGCAGCTGAAGAAGGATTAATTTAAAAAAACATTAATAAACAAATCAAATCAAATATTATTTCAATTTGAATGAGAACTGTGGAATACATCGGAAACAAAATGCCTGTCAACATTTTAGATGTCGATCATTTCGCAATAAGTGCCATAGTTACCGGTGCCATGCAAATAATATTTTTTATGATCAACTCGGCGTTCCACATGGATAAACTTACGGATTTCGCCGGTGGAGTAAACTTTATAATTATAGCTCTCTTGACATTCTACTTGGGCCAAATCGACCGGCCTTCCAAGGTGAGTACTTAAATTATTCGTCACCCGCAAAAGTACACATCCGTTGCAGTAGTGGTATGCAATTTTAAGTTTATTATTAACGTTTTCTTCAGTATATAGTGCCTCCACGATAGTGCACCGTTATCGAAAATCAATGAACCTCTAAGCTGATGGTATAGTCGGTAGCCTCCTGACCGTGACCATGAAAGGCAATTTTAATTTTTTTTCTTTTGTTTTCAAATTCAAGGGAATTACTCTATTAAGCTGGCTAAATGCCACTTGAGAATTTCAGGGTTGTCTACCCCTTTTTACATACAAAAAAATAACACATTTAACTATTTCTTAAGGACTTTCTTTTTAAGAGTGTTCCACTGCTATAAGTGGGGAAGAGCACTTATTCATAAATGAACTTTTTCGACTTATGTTTGTATTATACATATTTGTTCCTAACCTACTAAAGGAACATTTTTATAAGCAATTTGCTTTGCTTTTAAAGATTTTTCTAAAAAATCCAGACCACACATGGATTCTAATTCACATGCAAACAGATAATCACCATTTTAACCACACGATAAATCAACAACTTTTTTTTTTCTTGTCCAAGTTTATTAGTTTTTAAGGAGAACTTATTTTCGATTCCATATGAGCTTAAAAATAAACAAGAGAAACAACATATAATAACGGAAAATGTTTTAATTAAAACAAAAGCACGATTATTACATTTGGATGTGTATAACGAACAATTTGTTTGTTTTGTAGAATTTTAATTTTTTGAAAATGTTTTTTATTTTTTTTTGTTTTTGCTAGCAACCCTGAAGCATGGTCCGATATATTGACGGAGTGTTTATATGATTGTTTGTATTGTTTTGTGATTTCAGTCATATGACAGCCGTCAGCTGATGATAACAATTTTTGTTTGTCTCTGGGGAGCGAGGCTATCTGGATACCTATTGTACAGAATCGTAAAAATTGGTCGTGACAAACAATTTGAAGATACGAGAAGGAATATAATACGATATGCAATATTTTGGACATTTCAGGTAAGATATTAATTAGTTTAAGGAAAAAAACAAAAAATGTACGTACATACATAGGTTAACCTATACAAGATTGTAGATGAATAGATATTTAGTTCAAGGGCGTACGCAGGATTTCTATTAGGGAGAGGGGGGCAAAATCATTCAAAAAATAGTTTTATTACAGAAATCTTGCCTTAAAATGTTTTCAAAAGAAGACAAATTGAATAATGTATGAAATATATTCTGATTATGGGAGGGGGGACAAGCGACCCTAGCTGTCCCCCTTGCGTACGTCCTTGATTTAGTTGTTTAGTGGGCAAAGAAAATTGAAATAAAGAAAATAGAAAAATGTTATGTTTGGCGTCCCCTACAAAGTATTGTACAGTGGACATGAAGTAATGTCAATAAGTTAAGCATTTTCGTTACATTTTGGGATATGATTGTTGAATTCAAAAAGACATATTTTTAATTTGCTGTCATCTGAGTTATGAGTAATACCATCTAAATATTTTCCTTAAGGTGGTATAGAAACATAATAAAAAAGACCCGCATTGGGCGCCACCTACATAGTATTATATAGTACACAGTACACACTCAAAAGTTAGTACGGTAAACATTAAATTTTGTTCAAGTTTGTACATGTTAAGATCCTAGAAAAATAGGGGAAAAATTACCTTCAATTTTTAAGAGGTTTGAATTGTGAACATGTTACTTTGCAGATTTTTAGAGCACTCAACGCAAATATCAATAATGGCGATACCACATGCTGATATCACCCTCTTTATTGATAGCCAAGCAGCAATTAAAGCAAAACTCTGCCACTGAGATACACTCGATGCTTGTAACTTGCTGTCGCGAAGAGCTTTGGGTTCTTGGCATATAGCATAACATCAGATTCTGCTGGGTCCCTGGTCACAGTGATGTACAGGGAAACGAAAGAGCTGATGAGCTAGCAAGATCAGGATCGTCGCTTGATTCAGGTCAAGCCAAACGACATATTAAAGTACCAACCTGGTGCATCAAACATGATATTGGTAACAAAATATTAGAAAAAACCAATGAGAGATAGAACCTTCTGGAAACTTGTGGCACATACTAGAAATGTATATGATCAAATTTCAATAAGCAGGAATTGTGGCACAACTAGAAATGTATATGATCAAATTCAATAAGCAGGAGACAGACGCAATTATGCAAATGAACAAAAAATACCTTCGTTCCTTTATAACCATAATAATCATACCGTGCACAACCAACTGGGATATCAGAAAAAGAAAATGGGGCTCACTACCGATGACCTTTGCAGAGGTTGCAGCGATGAAGAGGATACCTCTCACTTCCTGTGTCACTGTCCAGCACTCTGTCATTTAAGAAAGAAACACCTACAGTCCCTGGCCATATTATTAGACGCAATGTGAATTTTTAGGAACTCACTAATTGTACTATATCTAACCCATTATTTTTGACTTTTAATCTTGTAAACAGTAATTGTTATTTAGGTAACATAGTATTTGGGTCCGTTTTGAATTTACTTTTGACATATTGTGTTACAATGGTAACATATTGTTGGAAGGGTAAAATCTGTTTTATAACAATTTCGTCTGCTGTAGTTGCGGGCATGATTTTGTAATGTTAAACGATTTTTTGTAAGTGAATAACACCACAAAATCATTCCCGCAACTTCAGCACACGTGAATGCGATAAAAACAGAATTAAACGTGTGTTTACTCTAGCAACAATATATTACCATTGTAATATGTTAAAAGTAAATTAAAAAAGTCCCAAATACTATGTTACCTAAACAATAGTTTCTATCTATAACAGCTATATTCAACCTGCGGCCCGCGGGCCGCATGTGGCCCGTCGAGCTTTTTCAGTGGCCCAGCTAGCGCATATTTACATAAATATGCGATTTTTTAGAAAAACTTAATACCATAATTCAAAATTTACAGCCGTTTGGGAAATTTGGAAAAAAGACTGAACATTTTGAATGATATTTCCTGATTCCATCGTCTTCTTTTATAAACTGAACCAATGCCCGAAAAATCAATCAAATGGGAAATAAAGCCCAAAATAGGAAACATTTCCAAACAAAAAGTGTTGTCAGTCATCAAATTTGAAAGACAAGTGGAAATAGCTCCATCGAAAAAGGGAATTGTCACTTTGCCCTTTCGTTTTCAAGATTAGTCACAGCATTTTCGTTTCAAATGCTTCTGAAAAAGTTCATTTGGCACTTGATGACAGTTCATCTTCTGAAAAGAAGAGAGCATCGATTCTGAATTTGAAGAAAGAATTAAAACCAGAAGGACGCATTCATGCGCACAATTGAAACGTGAAAATTGTCAAATATTATTTTTATTTAATTTTGGAATTGCCATTGTGCATTTTGATTATACTTAAATTTGGAGTTAAAAGCAAACAGTTATGAAAAAAAAATGGATAGGCCAAACATTCATCCTCTCCATTATCGTCATCTTCATACCTTGCTGTAGAATTTTTGCTTAGGAAAGGAGTTAACTCAAAATAAAAACCCAAGGTTGAGACATTCGTTGCTGTTATTGAGGAGTATCAATATTCAGAGAGCAGCTGTGCGAACGTTTTATCAACCAAATGCAACAACCAAGTTCACAATTAGGTACAAACAAATCCAAACTTCAGAATCAAGGAAAGGGCTTCAATTTGTTCGTTTGGCATTCTGTAATAGAGCTGTGTAAATCGTTCAATTCAAATGATAGAATCGTTCAAGAATCGATCACCAAAATGATTCGATCATTTCAATCAATTGATCATTTACATTTCACAGAATTTACTATCGATTCAATTTTCATTTCGATTTTGATTTCGATGGAATAAAATTTCTCCGATGGAACGAACTGTACCGATTTTGATCGAATACAAAATAATACAATTTGGATGGATTAAAAAGCTAAAAAAAAATGAAATGAATAACTGCTCCGGAAAAAGTTGATTTTATGTCAATTGGTTGACATTTGGATCCAAATATACTTTTTGTGAAAATTCGGCCCCTATCCGTCAAGACATAAAATATCAAATTCCATTGAAGGATGGATACGATGTCGATGGACTAAAAAACATCTAAGAAATCACAAGTTTTTGAAAAGAAAATCGAGATTCATCGAAATGATTGAGATTGGGGTGGAAAATCGAGAATCAACAAAATGATTGAGATTGGGATGGACAATCGAGAAACGAGAATCCTCAAAATGATTGAGTGGATGTAAAATCGAGAATCATCGAAATGATTGAAAGCAGTGAATGCATCTGACACATGTATTAGAAAATCACCACAATTTGACGAAGTGGTGAATTTGGTGAAGTGATAAATACTGGAAAGGTATCATATCTTTTTTAATAAGAAAAGTCATCAAACGGACAAGTTGTCTATCCGTGGGCCAGTTAACACGTGTGTTAAGGAGCGGATACCAGTTTTCTGCAGCTGTAAGAATGTAAAATGAGGGACCACAACATAAATTTTCCTCCTTCTTCTTGGGGTAATATAGATGATGTTCCTGACAGAAAAAAAAGTAAGAAAGCCGACGCTGGAATGAAAATTAACATTTTGGATCAACATACGTTTGGGAATCATCATTTTCATATATGCTCAATAGAGCGATGATTAGCCACTTGGTGGAAGTTTATTGTTCTGAACATTTTTAACAAAAAAAATGATTAATAAAACACTTGTTAATTTCCACAATTTAAATATATGTATTTATTTGATATTTTTAATAGAAAGCCAACGCGTTTCGTCTTCTTAGGACATGCAGGAAGAAGCCAGATCTTGAAAAAGTGTTCTAAATTTCAGAAATCAAATTAAGTTTTATATTAAAATGTATAAACCCTTCAATCTAAATTACTTTACACCTAAGTGCAAAAAATACTTCATGTTGCGGCCCGAGGCAACATAGCTGAAACGTCTTTGTGGCCCTTTTGAAAGAAAGGTTGAGTATGGCTGATCTATAAGGTTAAAAGTCAAAAATAATGCGTAAAGTACTACATACAGTTTTGATTTTCTAAAAAATTCATATAGTGCGTCTAATAATATGGCCAGGGACTGTGGGGAGTCATTTCTATGACGACTTAGAGGAACTTTCTAGAACTTCGGCTAATAGCTTTCTGAGCTTCGTCAATGCCTCTAAATGGCTTGACTGCTAACAGAACACATAGGTTTTAACATTAAGTGGGATGCAACTTTCTAGGGCATCACAACTCTACATAGATCTAAGTGTGACGGTAACAAGATCAACCGTCAGCCCTTTTACCTACCCTAACCTAGGATAGCTCAAAAAATTGTCTTTTTTACAATTTTTTGTTGCCATCTGATTTTTGAAGTAAACTACCTTAATACTTTTGTCCAGGTCTAAATTTGTAAGGAAGGTTAATAAAAGAGATCTCATCATGTTGGGCGCAACCCACCTTCACTTACTCATACCATGAAATAGTACGATAAACCTTTTTGATCTTTTCCGTGTTTGTGTCAACAATGAATAAAGTGGAGTTGAATATGTAAGTCTATTAATAATCTGAAGATAGATAATCTGCCAATATTTAAGTTGATGAAGAAGATTAATAAATAAAAGACCCCACGTTGGGCGCCACCTTCAAAGTATTAGACTGTCAATTCACAGTATACATACATACCAAAATTAGTTTATTAGATCCTTTATTTTTCCAAGTCTATGCAAGTGTGTCAACATTAAAAAAAGGATTTAAGTGACCTTAAACTTTGTAGATGGTTTGAACTGTGAATAAGACATTTTGCAGATTAATGAATTCACTTGAATAGCCATTTAAGTAATTAAACCTCTCATTGGGCGCCACCTAAAAAGTATTGTTCTGTTATACCGAAGTATACATCTAAAGGTTGTATGTTAAACTTTTTACGCATTTGTTTAAGTTTCGACTTGTGATAAAATTCCAAAAATATAGGTCAAGCTGACTTCTATCACTTTGTATATGATTGGGGCAATTTAACAGTCATGATTCTACATGTTGCAGTCATTTGATTTTTGACAGAACTCCTTTTCTACAAATACAAAATAAAACAAATTATTACTAAACTGATCATTATTTATATTTACAATTAAATTTTAAAAAGATAAATATACAGCTGGATACAAACATACGAATGCATGTACTTTAAAAATACAAAAAACTATTTCCAACCACATTTATAAAACACTAACTTACAAAACCTTGATTCTATATCTTGTCACAACGAAAGCAAAATTATTATATTTATTGATGAGTAACTTGTGACGAAAATAGAACGCAAAACAAATCAATGAAGACGATGCAACCCCTGGGGTGCACCTAAAAGGCTTTATAATTTCCTATATTGGTATCACAAGAGTGGCAATCAGAAGTCAATCGATGGGGAGTTTTCCCCACCCATTCCACCGTTTATTTTTTGCATACATTTATATATATATAGAGAGAGATATTGAATTATCGATATCTCCTGCTGGGGTTCAATCTGCATTCTTTTGAAATTTAATTATGTGTATAACACCCCAATGATGAAGTTCCCTTTATGGCGCCTAACGAACGAGGTGTAATTACGGTTCTTTATTCAAAAACGTACGTAAAACTTTATGTGCACGCTCACAGGACTCTTTTGACTATGTACCTTTTGTTCTTTGGACGTCCTTATGGCAATCCTCAAGAAACTCATAAATGTTTCTTTATATAGAATAAATTGCAAAAACCAAAAGCATTGCATGTTATTGGTGGTAATCACGAAAATTGCATGTTTTTTTTTGCTAGGAAAGTTTGAACAATATAACTAAAAAAAACGAAAAACGCGCGGAAGATTAATGCGAAATTTACCTTGAAGATGTGAATTGAACGTTAGCTCCTCTATATCCTTATTGCTGATGTGGATATATGAGTATCCTATATACCTTCATTCTCGCATACCACAAGTGAAACTTTATGCTTGATAATTAACTCTTCTTCGTTATGCAATTAGGTTTTATCCTTTGAGACATTCAAGCCAAGGGAATGTATAAATCTGAGACGAATCTCGGAATGAGCAGTAGATAATTTTTTTCAAGAACTTTAAAGTTAATTTCTATAGCATTTCTACTTACATACCAACATATTCAAAGTTTTATAATTATTGTTATTATATTTTCTTAGTGCGGGCTTCGGGAAAACATAATATTTAAGAAAAAGGTCAAGAAACAAAGAATTATTTGTAATTGTTAACTTATCGAAGTGACTAAAGAAATACCAATTTATAATAGTTCTGTTTAGAAACTGTACTATTCACACGGGCCCGCAAAAATTAGATGAAGGATAAGGTTCATAAAGAAAAATAGTTCTAGACCTCAACCCTTTTGCGTTGGCCGTCATCTTAGATTTTAGAAAAATTAAATTTTGTTAAATAACTCGCCTGTTTTCAACTTTTGACTTATAAAATTCACTTTGTCTAGAACTTTGGTCATAATCATTTTTTGTCTACAATCGATATTTTTGGATTTAATCTGAAAAAAAGGATGGTGCCATTGCGCTTCATTAAATTCATAAATGAGCATTTTTGAACTACCGAAACAAACAATTTGTTGATAGGGGAGAACATATGGAGCCTAAAAATAAGTTTTCGACCACACAGCTGTTAAACGTTGGCCACCATTTAGGATTTAAGGAAAATGGGTTTTTGTTAAATATACCCGGGTGATTATTTGCATAACAATAGAGTGTGACAAGAGGGAATGTCCATTCTTCGCCGTTTAGGTGGAAGGGAAAATCATCAAAAAATTGATTTTATGCCCCCATCTCCCCCTCCCACAAGAACAAAATCAAAAAAATATCCCTACCTAATTATTTGCACTTCACATATAGGTACATTCCGCTTGGGTTATGTAGCTGTTGGCGATTGGTATGTCTCTGGGCTCTCCCTTAACTTCTATTAAGCATGATAAGTTATACACTACTATTACAATTGACAATTATCAGTTGATAATTGATAAATATTGAATTTTTATATTAATGTAGACCTTTGGGAGTTGCAAGAATATTATTAATTTTCAATGAATAAATGCAATTGCAATAGCAATTGACATTTCAAATACCATATTTCAATGATTATCAATTATCAAATTGATAATTGACAATCATAATAAGGGTGATTGTTTCATTATGTATTATAAAAAACAAAGAGCATTTAATGAATATAAAAAGCATTGACAAATGGGGTTCCACTTGAATTCAACTGCAAAAATTAACATTTTAGACAAAATTGGTCATCAAAATTGAGAAAACGATCTTCTCAGTTTTTTTTTTTTTTAGGTTCGAGTCAATTCTGAAAATTTAGTAACTTGAAATAATTGAGATTCTAAACAAATTAATGAACTCTTTTGTCATCTCTTCAAGTATTATTTTCTTATCGATTGCATAACTTCCTTTTATTTTAGTTAAAATAAATTATACTTGAGTTACCCTCTTTTGTTTCAACTTACAAATAATCAGTTCGGTTATTTAAAAAAAAAAGTATACCTCTTGAGATTGAAACACGGGGGACAGGTTATATAAGTTATAAGTTAACATATGTATTACTCGTACTTCATGTATTCATAGACAGAGGCCCATCAACAATACTTCACATTTTCCGAGTAGGTATCTACGAGCATAATAATTATGTGAATCATCATGAATAATGTCACTTTTTAAAGCGTTCATGGTTGTTTAATTTTGAATAATTGGAAAACAGAGAAAAAAATAATACACTTTTAATGTATAAGAATAATACAACGAGGGGTAATTATATTTATTATATCATGTGCAAATTAAAAAACATTTATTTTATTCTGAAATTATTTATGACTGCAAATGGATTTTCCATTAAAGTAACTTTACAATAATTATTCGAAATGGGAGTGAAATTTCCATCGAAAAGAACTGTCATGAAATTAACAACTTTACCGTCTTATTTACTTGCTGTATAGGAAAAGTATTGATTTCGTGTTGATATTTTAATGAATATAGCATTACACAATGATGAAGAAGTTTTGTGAGGACGTGAACCATATTACTCCGTTGGGTAGAAAGTATTTTCATGTGATTCCCTTAGAGGAATTATTGAATTTACATATGTTTAAGTTTAACTATAGAACTGGTAGTTGCCATAGATGATTTTGATTTAAAGATTTTAACTTCATAACAATTATGATTTCCTAAGTGATAGCAAAATTGCGTTATGGAAAATTACAAAAAAATGGTGTGAATATGTAACTGACTTTTTGTGGTCTTTTCGTAAATCTTTTTTTTCATCACAAATATTGATTGCATGGCTTGCGTTGGTAGGCGTTAGGAAACAACGCCCAAGGAAAAAGCGCCCAAATCGATTTGGAAATAACGCCCAAAAAAACACTGAACAAATTGTTGTTGTAATTTTTTTCTCATTTTGGGTGATATTTCCTAATTTTGCTTTCTTTCGTGAAATGAAACAATGCCCAAAATGGGAAATAAAGCCCAAAATAGGAAACATTGCCAAAAACAACTCCAATATAAGGAAATATCGCCCAAATGCAATCGGGGTGAGTCTTTAAATGCAAAAGAAATTTTGCATACACTCAACCTCGCACCCACCCCAAATCCTATAACGAGCGCAAGCACGGGGGTTGCAGGGGGCAGCATGCCCCCCATATATACCTCACTGTTTATTCGTGAATTTGTATCTACATTTCACCCACTGTTTATTCGCAAATTTTTAATTTTCACAAACCAAATAAAGGAGAGGATTTATTAGGTTTGTGAAATGTAGATACAAATCCACGAATAAACAGTGCAACCCCCCTGCTTGGGCTAGTTATAGGATTTGGGGTGGGTGCGAGGTTGGGTGTATGCAAAGTTTCTTTTGCATTTATATCCAACAATAATTGTAACTGTATCATTTTGAGATCTTAAACAAATTGTAATACCATCACAAAAATTTCTAAAAACTTTGCCTATTCATTGAAATAAAGTTTGGAAATGCCACCCAAAATTGAGGAAATATCGCCAAAATTCTACAAAAACAATTTACATGCAAAATATTTGGGTGATATTTCCATTTAATTTTTTGGGTTCAAAGTCGTTTTGGGCAATATTTCCAATTTCTTCTTTGCTTTTGGGTGATAAAAATATTTTTGGGCGATGTTTCCAAATCGATTTGGGCGCTATTTCCTTGGGCGTTATTTCCTAACGCCGCGTTGGTATGCAAATTTGTAGACTTTCAAAACATCAATATTCCTGTAAATTTTCAAATTGATTCATCGAACCATTTTTCCTCACCAAAATTTCAAAGTCTTACAAACCAGGTAAAGGAAAAAATTGTGTTGTTCCTAAACAATGCGTAGCCGTCATCAAAATGACAAGAAAACCACAATTCCAGTAGATTTTGTTCAAAGTTTTGCATTAGTATGATACTTTTTTGACTTGAAATAAAATAAACATTTTTTCAAAAATAAAAAAAAACAAAGTTTTTTTGTTTGAAAATATTTTGAAATTAATTTTTTTTGTTAAATGTACTTTTTATTTAATTTCAAGTCAAAAAAGTATCTTATCTACTAATGCAAGACTGTGAACAAAATCTACTAGAATTGTGGTTTTCTTGTCATTTTGATGACGACTACGCATTGTTTTTTGTTTAGGAACAACACAATTTTTTCCTTTACCTGGTTTGTAAGACTTGGAAATTTTTGTGAGGAAAAACGGTTCAATGAATCAATTTGAAAATTTTCAGAAATATTGATGCTTAAAAAGTCTACAAATTTGCATACCAACGCAAGCCATGCAATCAATATTTTTAAAGAAAAAAAAAAGATTTACGAAAAGACCCCAAAAAGTCGGTTTATAGTACTTTTTTTAAAACTAACGGTGAACAGTAATAAAAATAATTTCTCCAAAATCTTAAAAAAATCTTGTAAAACGCTTTTTCAAATTTCCAAAACAGTTTTTGAAATTTTATAACGTCGTTATTTGCTGAGATATTGGTAATAAAGGCTAAAAGTATCTTTTTTCATTAAAAGTCAGATAAACCATGCAAACAAAAATTAAAGCTGAATAAACAAGGTATCTGATCATTTGATTGACTCAAAAAAAGTTATCCATAGAAATGAGGACCTTCAAAAAAATAACAAAAAAATTATTTTTTTATCTCGTCCCATTTTTGCAATAACGGTACTTCAAAAAAATTTATTTGCAAACAAATCTCGAAACAAAAAACATAAAGCTGTAGAATGCTTTCTGTTTCAACTCAATACGACCACTCGATAAAAAGATAAAACACTTACTTACTTACTTACTTACTTAAGGTGGCGCTACAGTCCGGGGTGGACCAGGGCCTCAACCAACAAGCTTCTTCCAGCCGGCTCGGTTTCTAGCTAGCTGTCTCCAGTTTCGCACGCCAAGTTGGTTGAGGTCCTCTTCCACTTGCGTGCGCCACCTTTTACGCTGTCCACCTCTACTGCGTTGTCCCACGGGGTTGGATTCAAAGACTTTCCGGGCCGGAGCATTGGTGTCCATTCGCTCTAGATGACCCAGCCATCTCAGTCGTTGGCTTTTCACTTTTGTGGCTAGGTCGGTGTCGCTGTACAGCCCATACAGTTCGTTGTTGTATCTTCTTCTCCATTCCCCATCTATGCAGACGGGACCAAAAATCACCCGGAGAATTTTCCGCTCAAAACAGCCTAACGCGTTCTCATCCTGTTAGCAGTGTCCATGCCTCTGCACCATACATCAGGACCGGGATGATAAGCGTCTTATACAGGGACAGTTTAGTTGCTCGAGAGAGGGCTTTGCTTCTCAATTGCCTTCTTAGCCCAAAGAAACAGCGATTGGCAAGAGTAATTCTTCGTTTGATCTCAGCGCTGGTGTCGTTCGCTGAGTTTATAGCGGATCCTAGGTAGACAAAGTCTCTGACTACCTAAAAATTATAGCTGTCTATAGTGACGTTCTGTCCGAGACGTCGGTGTTGGGTGTCCTTTCTTGTGGACAGCATATATTTTGTTTTGCTTTCATTCACCGTTAAACCCATCTTCTTGGCTTCCTTCTCAATGCTCACAAAAGCACCACTGACATCACGTTTGTTCGTCCGATTATGTCAATGTCGTCAGCGTAAGCGAGTAATTGGACGGACTTTTGAAAGATTGTGCCTCTGGTGTTGACGTGAGAGTTTTGCACTATTCTTTCAAGAACGATGTTGAAGAAGTCGCATGACAGCGCGTCGCCTTGCCTAAAACCTTTTTTTGACATCAAAGGTGTCGGTGAGGTCTTTGCCGACCTTGATGGAGCAGCGTGCATTCTCCATCGTCATCCTGCACAAACGGACGAGTTTGGCAGGGATGCCAAAACTAGACATTGCTCTATATAGCTCGTCTCTATAGATGCTGTCATACGCGGCCTTGAAATCGATAAAAAGGTGGTGGGTATCGATTTGGAACTCCTGGGTTTTCTCCAAGATCTGCCGTAGTGCGAATATTTGGTCGATGGTGGACTTCCCTGGCCTAAAGCCACACTGATATGGACCTATCAGGTTGTTGACGAATGGCTTCAGGCGTTCACAAAGTACGGCAGAGAAGATCTTGTAGGCGATATTAAGAAGACTGATGCCTCTGTAGTTGGTGCAGTCCAGAGGATCGCCTTTCTTGAGGATCGGGCAAACAATACTGAGGTTCCATTCATCGGGCATGCTTTCCTCCGACCATATTTTACAGATGAGCTGGTGCATACTCCTAACCAATTCATCGCCAGCCGCTTTGAATAGCTCAGCCGCAAGGCCATCAGCTCCAGTAGCTTTATTGGACTTAAGTTTAGATATGGCTATCCTCACTTCGTCAAGATCGGGTGGACGGAATTGTTGGCCTACGTCGTCCAGGTTGAATGGTGCAATTTGCATGGTAGCGGAATTCGGTTCGTCATCGCCGTTATACAATTTGCAGAAATGATTTTTCCATATCCTCAGCACCGACTGAGTTTCCACCACGATGTTCCCCTGATCGTCCTTGCAGGCTTTGGTTCGGGGTTTGTAACCTTGGGAGGTTCTTTTTACTTTTTGGTAAAACTTCCGAACTTCATTCCTGCAGTGGCATCCCTCTAATTCCTCGATCGCGCGCTTCTCATGCTCTTTCTTTTTCTTTCTGAGAAGCTTGTGTTCCTCTTTCCTCTTCTGCTCGTAGAGCTCGCGAGCAGCTCTGGTCCTTCTATGCAGCGCCGCTTTGTATGCCTGTTGTTTGGCTGCATGTACTTGCCGGCATTCCTCGTCGAACCAGGGGTTTCGCTGTGGTGGTCGTGCGAAGCCCAGCACGTCAGAGGCGGCATCTCTGATGGCTTCCTGGCAGTTTTTCCACTGGTTCTCGATGTTTGCAGTTGGCGGCAAAGGACTAGTTAAGAGGGCGCGAGAGACTCGATCGGAAAAGGACCTGGCGATTTCTTGCGACTGTAGCCGTCCGACGTTGAACTTCCTGACAGTATTTCCCTGTTTTGGCTTTGGTCTGGATATCCGTAGCATTACCTTTGCTACAACGAGGTAGTGGTCCGAGCAAACATTGGCTCCTCGGAACGTTCGGACATCCTTGATACTGGAGGAGTGCCTTGCGTCGATCGCAATGTGGTCAATTTGGTTGGCGGTTGATTGACCAGGAATTCGCCATGTCCCCTTATGAATATCGAGATGCGGGAACTGCGTACTAGCTACCACAACGTTTCGCCCCGCAGCAAAGTCGATTAGCCTGAGTCCGTTATCGGAGGTGGTGTCGTGCAGGCTGTATCTTCCGATTGTGCCACCAAAGACGTCTTCTCTTCCTAGTTTGGCATTAAAATCACCCAAGACAATTTTAATGTCATAGCTAGGGCATTGCTCATATGTCTTGTCCAGGAGCTCGTAGAACTCGTCCTTGGTGTCGTCATCTTTCTCCTCTGTGGGGGCATGCGCGCATATGAGGCTGATGTTGGCGAATTTAGCCTTGATGCGAATTGTCGTGAGGCGCTCGTTCACATAATTGAAACTCAAGACCTCTTGCCTCAGTCTGCCTCTAACAACAAATCCACATCCAAAAAGGCGCTGCCCTTGTGGTCGGTAACAGTCACCGTAGTATACATCGCAGTCTTTCAGTTTTCTTTTGCCCGGCCCATCCCATCGCACTTCTTGGATGGCGGTGATGTCTGCTTTGTAGCAGTCTAGGGCCTCCGCTAAATGTTCGGCTGCACGTGGTCTATAGAGAGACAGAACATTCCACGTGCAGATCCGAAGTTCGTTGTCCTTATTTCGTTTGCTAGGTTCGTCAATAGTAAATCCGTCCGTATCCGAGGCTTGTTGATGCTTCGCAACTAAAAATAGCTTTACGTGGCCGGGAAGTCACCCCGACGGCACGACCCCCAACCTGGAGGACCAGACCCTATATATATAACTCCAAGGGCGGGGAGCCGGATTAACCGCTCCTTATAGGCCTGAGCTCCGAATATGTCGTAGTAGCCCGTATAAGGTGTTCACTAAGTAGTTCAGCCTAACTGGAACTGTAGACGCCACCGTTGATTCCATCTTGAGAATTCTTCCGCTGCCGCCTGGATGAAGGAGAAGTGCCTTAGTGGGAACACTCCTCCCCCCTCTCTCGTTTGCTGCCCCCTAAAACCGTCCACAGGGATTGGAACCCCATCTTCAGTTAAAGGTACTAGGCACCCGATGTTCACCGCGGGGAGGTGAGAGTAGGAGTTGATAGACAGAGGTTCGCTTTGAAACAAAGCTTGTGGACGCTTGTGTCCTCTTGAATGCACATGTCTACCCTTTGAACATCAAAGATAAAACACTAACAACAATTGAAAAAAAAAAAAATTGTTCCTTTAATTTCGTTGACTAGTGTAGTTAAAAGAAGTTTCAACTTGAAAGTTCAATGAAAAGAAATTAAAGCCCACATTTTTGAACCATTTGAGGGCCAGTGGTACAAATATTTAACTTGTGGTTCAGCAATTTTGGTGAATTAACTGAAGTTCAACGATGTTTCAGGCATTAAATTGGCATGGCATCTTTAAGATACTTCAGCCTTGAACCATCGCTAAACCTCAGTAATTCCGCTGAAATTAACCAGTTTAAATATTTGAACCACGGATCAAAATTTGAACCACATTTGAGCAATTGGACCTGATACGACTATGTGTGAGTTCTAAGAAATTAAAGTTGAATTCTTCTACTCCTTCAAATTGTATCCTTTTTTCAATAGAAAAAATTACTTTTCGCCATTTTTTTTCAAGTTTTTATGAATCTTACAAAACGTTGTTAACTTTTAAAAGAGGAATAGATTCCCGATTAGAAGATGGAATAAATTCCCATGTGGAGCAGATGCCAGTGGAATTATTTCCCTGCTTCATGTAAAACTTTAATTTACACTCTTGACTGAAGAAATACTAGCACAGCACCTAGCTTGGTTTCTTGTTTTGGCCACTAAAACTGACTAATTAGACGCAATTCTTAGAATTGTTTGTCTAACACTTACGCTGGTAGCAGGTTTTTTGCATCCTCTCTTAATTACACCATCTCTTTGTTTGTTTTGACGGTATAGGATAAAGATTGTGTGTTTCCTTATTCGCTCTTAAATTGGATGCTTTCTCAAAATTTAAAAAAAAAAAATCATTTAGTCCACTCAGTTCGGAGAACGGGAGTGTATGATGTACACCTGACTTGACATTTGTTAGTAAGTTCATTAGTTCATTGTAATGAATGACAAAACCATTTTTGCCAACAAAATGTGTACGCCATGCTATCGAGATTTTAACCAAAAACTTGATATACACTGCAGGTCACTTAATGGAGGCCACGATTTTCACAATAGATTTTTCTCCATAAAAACGTGTTAAAAATATTTTTTTCCTGGAAATGTTTGATACCAGTGAGCAATTATACATATTTTCCAATAAAATACATTTAAGGAGTCAACTTGAGTCAACGTTCCTCGTTTTCTCACTGAATTCTGGATGGGCGGAAAAATGTTATCTTCTTCCTAAATCCAAGGTACAAGTTCAACAATGTCTGCCACCTTTAGAAATACCTATTTCAACAGATTTATGTAACTTTATTCATAATAGGTGGTATCTCTCCATCCCATAACACCTGACGTACGACTTTGAATACTTTACGTGTCAAAATTAGTTCCTCTTTTCTTAAATCATAAAAATCAAAGTTCTAACCGTCGAATGCGTCAATATTGAACATTTTTATGTCTGAAGAAACACCCCATTTCCATTCGTTGCTCCAAGCAACAAGGTCCCTGGCGAAATTCATGTGAAGTTCCTTATTTCGTTGCCGTAGAGCTAGTTTCTTTTTCATTTTCTTACGCTTGGTGTTATCATTGGTTTGAATTATTCTTAAAACCGTCAAAACACTAGCTTATACACCAATTTTTGACTATATATGCTGGAAAATAATGAATTGACCACTTTTTTCGGAAGTTTTCACTTTTCTCCTTCATCCATTTCATTTTACACTATTGTGTTTAGTATCTGCTAGATATTTGTTCATAGCACTGCCACTTCTTTCCATTCTCCTGGCTTTTTCATGGCCGAAGTCTAAGTCCAAGTCCAAGTCCAAGTCCAAGTCCAAGTCCAAGTCCAAGCCCAAGTCCAAGTCCAAGTTCCTTGAAATCATAATATTGTCCTATTTCTGATACCGCCAAAGTGGTTCCTGTGCCCAAGTGTACTTAAAATTGAAAATAAAATTAAGTTTTCAACCCTTAGACAAATATTTTAAACTTTTGTCAAAAAATTGCACACGATAAACTTTTGCACCCAATTTTTCCAAGACACCCCTTCAACGGTATCCTTTTTTATTGGATAATATGTATAATTGGATGTACCTACCTATCACAGGTATCAAAAATTTCCAGGAACAAGTTTTTTCTCACAGGTATTTATCGATAAAACGATTTCGAAAATAGTGGTCTCAAACAAGTGACGCGCAGTGTATCAAGCCAAATGTACCCTGTATCTTAAAAGTTATATCATTTTTGAGGTCGTAATATCTTGGAACTCAGCGCTCGAGTGGAAAAAAGTGTTGCGACATTTCAAGAAGCAAACATTGTAATCTATAAAATGAGCTTAAATGATTTTTCGAAAAATTTGCAAAGACCAAAAAAAAAAGGTGTTTTTAAGTTCTGACTAACGAATTTTAGTAATATACATAATGAAGGGTCCAGGGGAAAAACAGTTTTAGTCCACTTGAGTTGATTCCGAGAAAAATGAAGCTTACAATTTACTACTAAAATAATGCTTAATTCAAAGAAAAATAATAAAAAGTAATAAATTTTTTTGTTGAGTACTCAACTATGCAAACATATATTGATTTTAACATCTTGAACTTTTTGCATGATAGGCTGGCATGAGTCAAAAGGACCATCGACGATGGAACCAAAATTTCGAATATTTTATTTGAAATGTTCTTCTGAAAGAACCAGAAATGATAATTGGAAACGGTTTTTTGCATTTTTTTCAGTCATCTTTAGATTTTCAATATATAGTTTGAAAATAAAATAATTTTCACTAGCGTGACACTAGACCGTTTTTGAAATTTTTTTGTTTTGACAGGACTTCATCCGGAGGTATTTCAAATATCAGATATATTTTTTTTTAATTATTAACCTGACCCGCTAGGTTTAGTCACAAGTTTTTCCTTTTTTAATAATTATGAAACAAAACAAAAAACTTTTGGAAAAAAGTTTTTTAGAAAGGGTGCCAATCTACAAGTTTTCAAAATCCTATATGAAGAGAGCTATATCTCATCAGATAGTTTTTTTTTTCAAAAAGTGGACTTAAGCCGTTTTTCCCTGGACCCTTCGTATGTATTTCATGATAGCTTTTAAATTTTTACTGTTGCCAAATGTATCTATTTCTTTCTTGTTTGATAGAAGCATGATAACTCCACTCAGTAATTTGCTATTTGCTTCTTTGCATCCGGTTTACATCAAGCCTGCACCTAGGCGAGTATACCAATTTCCTTAAGGAAATACAAAAAAAATTGAAAAAAAAACAACTTGGTATTTTAATTGCTTTTTTCTTAATTTTTTTACATGAACAAAAATATTTGTATAGTTTTGAAAAATGCCATTTATGAGGTATTTGGATCAACAACCCCAAAAAAAGGACATTTCCTCAAAAAAATACTACTACTACACAAAATAAGAACAACTTTTTTGTCTTCGATCTGTTTCGGAAACAGCCACCCTGGCAAAATACAAAAAATGTTCGTGTGTGCACAGGGTAGCCGCATAAAGAACGTTTTCTGTTTAGAAGCATTAGACGAAGTCTTTATTTCATTTTACTTCTGTTTTCCAATAAAAAACATTTTTTTTTTTATTGAAAAAAGCAAATTTAAACTCTAAACAAGTTGTTGTGTACATTATAACTAAACATTTTCTACCTATTAAACACATCTATCTGTCACGATTTTAGTTTCTGTGTTATGTGGAGCGCATTGGGAAACGGCTATTAAACAAATAAAAAATAATTATTGATAAAACACGAGGCAACACCAGTTTCACGCGAAGCAACATCAGTTTCATTTGAAGGATATTATTTTATATTTTGATTAATAAAAATTAAACAGTTATTTTTTAATTCTTAGAGCCGGTTTTTCAATAGTCAGTTCCTATGATACCTAGTTTAACTGATAATTGAAAAATCAGTTCTTAAAGAAAATATTTGAAAAAATCTATGAAAGCTTTCCATCCCCGTTTAATGTTTTCATAATATCAAATTTTTCTTTGCCTCTTTAACCACTAGAGATTTAAAATATGATACTGGTATACTGTTCTCCCTTGGGCCATCGATCATTTGATATTTTTTCCTGTTATTAAGCTTTTAACTGTTCAAAGATTGGGTAGAATTCTGAGAAATTGGAGATTGTTTCAATTTCTTGTCGTATTTTAGATTCTTTATGGTGGAATGTATACACAAGAGAGCAATTTAAAGGATGAACAGTTGTTGTCGATATGCGAGTACGTGATTTGATTTGATATTATGTTTTTCCAATTATATCCTTTGCGGAATACATTCAACATTTTTCGGACGCAATGCAGTGTGGCACTCCTTCGGCAAAAAGGAAAAAAAAATCATGACTGATTTTAATCAAGGAATAGACTTTTCCATATACTTAATATAGTCTGGTCGGGAAACCGAGTCCCGTGCGTATTTTGGTGGGGACCTTTTTGTTCTATGACTGGAATTCATTTCTTAGACATTAATGATGAAATTTAGCTTGGGTAACATTTTTTGTAATCCTGTCACTTGTAGTCCAGTCAGGAAACCGAAATTACTGAATTACTGCAGTTTTTATGAGGGACCTTATTTTTATATTTGCAAATTATTTTTGTCATGCTAATTAAATAATTTATGTAGCTTGGGAGTCATTATTGTAACCTTGTTACTTGGGCGCCATTTTCAAAAATGACACCTAATCTGTGGAAAATGGTAAATTAAAAAAAACTCGTAAATTACTTGAAAAAGTGATCAAAATAACGATTCATGTTTTAAAAGAAAGGTTTTGAATAGACGCACTTTCGGGTAAAGTCTAAGTGTTGCCAATTTTCGGGAACATACCTTTTTTGTATGTCAACGGGTGGACCCTCCACTTTTTCATTTTTAGTATTTTAAACATAAACAAAGTTGCGGAAATGCCTCTAGATGATTTTTTGAGAAATAAGGTGTTGAGTACCACCTTCGGTTAAAATTTCAATGTTGCTACTTTTCAGGAACATATTTTTCTTATGTCAAAATGTGGGACTTCCCCTTTGGTATAACACTAACATTTTTACAAAAGGTGCTTCTACTTGACATCTTATGTCAACCGTTATTTTCCCGCGTTTGACATCTGAAGGCGTTTACACAACTTTTTTTCATGTTCAAAATATTAAAAACTACCAAAAAGTGGAAGTCCCAACCATTGACATAAAAAAATTATGTTTCCGAAAAGTGTTAATACACACAATTTACCCAAAGGTGCGTTTATACTTAACACTTATTTTTTAAGACATCAACCGTTATTTTTTCAACATACGTTTGACATCCGGAGGCGTTTCCGCTTCAAAGCTAACGGAAGTCGATATCTGCTTACTGTCAAGATATTCGAGTAAACATTTTTTTAAACAATTTTAAGATAGTTTTTTTTTTTAGCAATTTTGTTGCTTTCAAAAAATGTCCAACAAATATTTTTTCAAAATCTTGCAGTTGTTGACTTTACCACTAGTTAATTATTATCCATCACAAAATATTTAATATGTCAAGAAAAAGCACAATATGTCAATAAGTTTGCATACAGTTGCTGCTTGAATCAGTCAAATAAGGATTGCATCCTGATTTTCACAATGAGAGATATCCTCTAAGAGCATATCTTGTCATGTAAAGGTGCCTCTCATATTAGTTGTTCGGACTCGAGAAAATCGCAAGACCCCACCTTTCCCACCAACTAAGAGCATACTGTTGAAAGTTGGAAGTAACTAGTCCCTAGTTCTTAACGATGTGTCGCACCACCAAATATACATAATTGTATTTCTCATTACAACACAAAATGTATAAAATGTGTAATAATTACAAAAATGAAAATATTTTTCAAAATATTTAATAAACATTCATATCTTAATTGATGCCATACCCAACCCAGTAGACACAATTAAATAGAAGAGCACGAAACGTGCCAAATTGCCGTTTCAGACAGCAGCAAGATACATTATAAATCGATTGTAACAAATATTTTTTGGAAAGGGGTTGCAACAGGTTGAAGTTGGCAAACTTTTTATACAATGTAAGACATAATCGTGTTGGTTTTTGTGATTGAATAAATTAAAATGTAATATTCTTTCGAGTTTGCTTTTGTGGATGGGAATTTGAAACTTTCAAAGCCCTTTATTAGTGGGATATGGTTTTAATCTATTTAGAACTACATGACATACATACATACATACAAATTTATATTTGTTAATATCATTTTTAATATACATAAACATGTTTGACTATTTTTACAGGCAGTGTGGGTGTACGTTGTATCACTTCCGGTTATAATAACAAATTCTCCACGTCACTCGCAACCACATGCTCCAAAAACTATGACAACATTAGATTCAGCTGGTTCAGGGATGTTTGTTGCCGGATTACTAGCGGAAACATATGCTGACTTACAGAAATTCTCATTTCGACAGGATCCGGCAAATCAAGGAAAGTTTTGCAATGATGGTAAGAAAATTTAAATTAATTGCCTGAATGTTTGAAGGTTTTTCTTTGGTGTATTAAATAAGAGAACAAATTACGTCACATTTTCAAATGTATATTGCGATATAGTGTTATATTTAACATAAGCATCACGAATCAGAGTTACAATATCGTATGTACTTTGTATATCCCAGCCGAATTTTAAGTTTTAGAGGTTAAGTAATTGGAGATTTAAATCAAAAATGAGGCCACGATGATGTGGAGACTTTTCTCTGTGGTCTAATTCCGCGTTGAGTAGAGACATTCATGTCTATAACGGAGTCCTTAGTATTTTACTTCCTTTTCAAATTTGTGTTAAGGACATTCGCGTACCAAACTAATGCAGTTTTATGAATTTACAACACTTTTGATGCGGATAAAAAAAGAAAGATCAGACTCAAGGCTATATTAATCGGAAAAAATTCAAAAGTGAGCCCAAGTAAAAAAAGCTGAGAAAAATGGTTTTGACGTTTTTCAATTTACAAACAAATAGGTATGCAAATACAAATACTAGCAAGATAATTTGCCTTTTTATATGGTACATTATGTAGCTTGTAGATACATACATACATCTACCTGCAATTACTAATTCATTCGATTCAAACTTTCAAGCTAATAAACTTGAACAATAGGTGTGTTTTTTTCCTTGCCCGAATGGGCTTGGACGAAAAAAACGACCTCGGGGCTAAGCAATTTATATGTTAAAATCAACAACAAATAAGCCCCTTCGGGCTTAGCTAAGCCCGTAGGGCTTAACTTAAGCTTAAGCCCAGATAAAAACTGTGTTACCGGCATAAATTTCATACATGTTATCGATAGTTTATATGGAAACTACATTTTTGTTCTGTATTGGAGTCGCTAAGCCCGAAGTCGTATTTTCGTCCGATTCCCCCGGGTTTGCCCATAAAAACATACCTAATGAAACTCACGACTGCAAACTGCATGATATAACAAACTAATACTTATAGTTAGAATCAAAAATAATAAGCACAATTATTGCCTGAACAAAATTCCAAACACAAAAAACCCAGTGAACTGAATAAGCCCTTAAACAAACAATGTCTCCAATCTGCAACCAACAGCCTATCCAAAATAAAAGAACTTTTAATTATTTATTTCTCAGCCGCGAAAGAGAAGCTGCAATCTGTAAACTGCAATGAAGTCGTGTTTACCTACTCATCTATTCTTAATTTGCCTACCAAAACGACCAGTAAGGTGAAACTTCAATTAAAACCAAACAAATAACAAGAGGAAGAAAAACCCACACACCACACTGTTGCTTTGGTTTGCTAAGTGCTGATATGAGGCCGACGACAACGCGACGTCCGACGTCCAGTGTCAAAACACTCTATCTATAGGGCGAATTGAAATTTAATTATCTGTGAAATGGTCTGTGTGATTAAAGCTCGTATGGCCCTGCCTGCTTCTATAGCATGCATTTATCGATTCGATTTTTGATTGAATTTTAATCTCATTATGCAGGAAAACTGTTTAGGTATGACGGCAAACAAACACACGGTAGTCCTGTGGTAGTCCTATGTTGTAGGTGCTTTGAAATACCTGTACCTACACCTTGCATAATATTTCTTGTCATATCCTTATATCGCCCATCCCATAGAAAACGTCATTTTATTCAGAACGATAATAATGACGATCGTGAAACTATATACCCTAGTATGTATGTATGTAGTATACATTATGTACATAGGTGCAAATGTGTTCTAGAATCTGCTTTGTATTCGTCAATCCTTTCATCGTCCCCATAAAAGAGGATGGCATGCAAACAAGCTTGTCCCAGATGCATCCATTCAGAGCTCCCATTTTTAATCCTGCTCCTATACTTGGTACATATGTCCATATGTATAGTATATGTACGTTGTATATGCTCTGAAATCCTGCATTGCACTATATTTAAATTCACTTGTTGTTTTAGGATTATTCATCATATTTCTTCATTTCTCTTTGGACCGCGCTTAGATTTGAAAGCTGAGTGACATGACAACGCGTTTCTATTGATAAAACAACTTGACCTGTACCACGACACGGTTGACATTCAAAGCTTGTTCGTGTACATTTTGTACACACAATAGACTGACGATATGTTGTGCTCATTAGAGCGGAATGCACGTGCGAATTATGAGAATCATATCATATCACCTCTCACTACTGTATTGTTGCCAACTAGGAATATACATACGTGATGCTCAAAAATTTGTAAACGATACAGTTGGAAAACATGAGTTTCAAGTTAGCAAAGCAACTTTGACGAATCGAAAAATTACCTGGTGGATAATTTGCCGTTAATTTGTTGAAATAATTTAGATTTTGTCATTCAATGTTTTCTATGATTTTTTGGGTGCTTTGCTGACTTGATATCAAGTAAGCAAAGCACCCTGTCGAAAATCAGTAAAAATTTCTTATATCTGATGGTTTATGGCTTGTTATGACAAATTCAATTTGATCGTGCAATGTTTTCTATGTTTTTTTGGGTGCTTTGCTAACTTGATTTCAAGTTAGCAAAGCAATTCTCACGGACCAAAAAATGGGTGGGTGGACTATTTTTCGTTAATTAGTTGTGACAATTTCAAATTTGTCATTCTATGTTTTCTATGTGTTTCTGTCGAAAAGGGGTAAAAGCTTATAAAACTCAATATTATATTCATTAATAATTTGCCGTTAAATAGTCGTTAATTATTTGTGATAAATTCAATTTTGTCGTGCGATTTTTCTATGTATTTTTGGGTGACTAGCTTTCTACGAGTGTCAAGCTAGCAAAGCAATTTTCACAAATCGAAAAATGGGTAGGTGGATAATTTGCCGTTAATAAGTCATTAATTAGTTGTGACAATTTCAAATTTGTCGTTCAATGTTTTCCATGTTGTTTTGGGTGCTTTGCTAACTTGACACAACTCGAAAATCATGAAAAACTTCTTATACTTAATGTTAACGGCTAAATAATTTGCCGTTAATTAGTTGTGAAAAATTGAATTCAATCGTGCAATGTTTTCTATGTTTAAAAAAAAACTATTTATGGCTTAATAGTTTGCCACTAACTGGTCTTCAATTAGTTATGACAATTTTGAATTCGTCGTGCAATGTTTTCTATGTTTTTTTTGGGTTCTTTGGTAGCTTGACATCAAGCTGGCAAAGTACTACTATTGAAAATAGAGTAAAAACTCTTTATACCGGATGGTTTATGGCTTAATAATTGACACTTAACCAGCTGTTAATTATTTGTAATAATTTTGAATTTGTCGTTCTATGTTTTCTATGTTTTTTTTTTGAAAAGTGGTAAAAACTTCCAAAACTTAATATTTAATTCCTTGATAATTTGCCATTAATTAGTCGTTAATTAGTTGTGAATAATTCAATTTTGTCATGCGATATTTTCTATGTAATTTTTGGTGATTTGTTTTCTATGAGCGTCAGGTTACCAAATCAACTTTCACTAATCGAAAAATGGGTAGGTGGACAATTTGCCGTTAATTAGTTGTGACAATTTTGAATTTGTCGTTTTCTATGTTTTTTCGGGTGCTTTGCTAACTTGACACAGTTCGAAAAGCGTGAAAAATTTCATATACTTAATGTTTTATGGCTTAATAATTTGCCGTTAATTAGTCATTAATTACATATGTAGTTGTGAAAAATTTAATTCAATCGTGCAATGTTTTCTATGTTATTTTTTAAATTCTTCGTTAGCCTACATATCAAGTAAGCAAAGCACCACCTTAAAAAGGGATAAGAACTGCTAATACTGAAAACTCCAAAAGAAAAAGTCATTCATTCATGTCATCCAATTTGACGTACAAGAAATTGTTTATTATCGATCAGTAGAGGTCTCCTATGACTGAAATGACAGAATTGCTTGCTTAGAATTCTCCTGCAGACTCTCATGAGCAATGGGAATATTTTTGGCAGATACTGCATTTCGTTAATGTGAGGGTGCTGGATAATTTATCACCAAACCGGGTGAGTTGAATGTTGCCACCAATCGTTGAATTGTCGATTGGGAGGGACGGTCATGTAATCTGTCAAATTTGTAGTACACATCTTTGCCACGAGAACACCCATTTTGATTACAAAGTTTCATCATTTGTACGTGCTGCTCAGGAAACTGGCAGCATCAACCCATCATAATTCGAAACCCTTTAATTGGAAAACCTATTCAAAGCCTTATGCAGGAGTTAATCAGCGAGGCAAGTAGGGAAGCGTACAAAGTCCCAAATGCCAAAATCCCGAATTGAAAAAAAAAAGAGAATCCCGAATGACATCATGCCGAATACCCAAAATCCCGAACGCCAAAATTCCGAATGGACAAAATCCCGAATGGACAAAATCCTGAAAGTCAAAATCCCGAATGTACAAAATCCTGAATACCCCCAATGAATCCCGAATTTCAATACCTTTTAAGTACTATTTCAATACTTTCAAAGAAATCCAACTGGTTGGTGTTGCTTTTGACTTCTGCTCGCTTTGGCATCTTGACATTTTCTTTAAAAGAATTTGGGAAATAAACAATCTCCCTTATTATGATTGTCAAATATCAATTTGATAATTGATACAAAAAACTGACCAACTATACATACATTGAAAAATAATAATATTCTTGCAACTCCCGAAGGTCCATATCATTTTTAATGATCAAAACATTTATCAATCGCGCTGTTAAATATAAAAATTCAATATTTATCAATCATCAACTAATATTTGTCAATCGTAGTAGGGGTGAGTAAAAATATTGAATTTGAAAATTTCGAGATGTAAGAAATCACGAATTATGTATATAAAATGGAAAAAAAACTTCCTTCACCCATTTTGAATATCAAAATCAACAAGTACCAATAAGCACCCACAAACCAATTACCAAAAGTATAGAATCTAGAATCTAGGGATTTTGGCATTCGGGATTCTGTCATTCGGTATTCTGGCATTCGGGATTTTAGCCATTCAGGATTTTGTCGATTCGAGATTATGTCATAAGAGATTTTTGTATTTGGGATTTCAAACTTAGCCCAGGCAGGTAAAAATGGATGCCATATTCACTTATTTTGAACATTCAAACTAGGATTTAAGATTATACAAATTTGCAGTAGACTGGCTTTTGGATTTTACTTTTACTGTTTTACTTTTTTCCACAAACACATCTATCATAACTTTTTCAGTTATGTGTTGCTCTACGTTGGCAATAGCTGCAAACCTAAAGATAAACCTATTTCAATAATATTTTTCTATGTATATTCTTTTATTTTTCAAAGGACTATGGAGCATGTCAAGGCATCCAAACTACTTTGGAGAAGTAGTCATATGGTGGGGGATATTTGTAGTATCTCTTAATGTTATACGTGGACCAGAATGGGTGGCTATAGCATCACCAATCTTCACCACTTTTATTATTCTCTTTCTGTCAGGCATACCTTTGCGAGAACGTTCGGCAGATGAGAAATACAAAGAGTAAGAACGTACATAACATTATTTATTATCACAGATCAATTTGTAAAGGAACTTTTCTAAATTATTTACAGCTTGATGGAGTACCGAAAGTACAAGGCATCAACATCTCCACTCATACCAATCCCGCCGTCAGTTTATGTCGAAGTGCCAAGTGCGTTGAAATTTATTCTATGCTGTGAATTCCCCCTCTATGATACAATGGATATACAAAAGGATCTCAGCCCGTACTCACTATCGATGGCACACTCACATTCGCATATATAGCAATCAGTTACCCACAGTGGGAGTGGGCAGCATGGCCAGCTCACTGTGGGCCACCAGGTTCAGGGTTCCAGTAGTGGCTTACATCAAAATCAACACCAACATCATCATCATCACCATCATCATCATCATCATGGACATCACAGTCATCATCACCACAGCAGTCAGGATATCGAGAGTGGGTCTGGCACTGGAGCAGGAGCAGGTGGAGGAGGAGGAGGAACGAGTGCTCGAAACACATGCGTTAGAACAACAAGTAATCCGTATCAGAATGGTGGCAACTACATGAACACATATAGCTACGAGCACCGGGAGATAACAGACGATGAAGACGACGAAGATGATGATGGAATCATCTATATGCCTGGCCCGTCAACGTCAAAGCAAATTTCACATCATATAATTGAAAAGAAGATAACACCTACTGTCGAGGTGAAAGAAAACAATTGCTGTCCACCTGCTCTTGAAACAACGACGACGATGACTACGTCAACATCAGAGCTCCAAACAGAACCCATTCCTATAAAAAGCGAAAGTTTTATCGCTAAAGTTGAAACCGAACAGTATGTTAATCCAGATGGCGCTTCAATTACAGTCACAACTATTTTGTGATTACACTTTGTAAACATGTTTTGCATGATTAAATTATTTAATCGTAAGAAAAATAAATGTTCGAATGACTCAATTTTTTTCAAGCCATATCTGCCATTCTACCTTTAATAATATTAAAACAAAAAATTGTTATTTAAAATTAAAAACAAAAAAAAAAATTGTTATAGAATAAAATAAATAAATATATATATATTTTAAAATTTAGAATAAAGGGTAATTTATAAACTAAAAGTGTACATTTTTGTATAGTTAATAATAATAATAATAATAAAAATTAAAAAAAAATTATATTAATTTTACTAAGTAGTTTCCAATTCATATTAAATACCTATACTTTCATATAAAAATGATATTAATAATTTATTAATTTGGAGAAAAATTAAATAAACAATTTCTAACATTTTAAAATAGTCTTAGATTTGAATAATGTTGTTATTTTTGTAAAAACAATCTTTACGCTTTGAAATAATTGTATGAATGGGATTAATGTTAATGAAAGTTAGGATATTCTGATTTTTTTTTTGTGGAATGAAATCAATTTTTACAAATAATAAAATACCAAATTAGAGCTTTTATAAAGCTGAATAATAGCGTTTTCATTGAAAATAAGTTCAGGTTTAATTTTAAAATTGAAAACTGTCTTCAATAGTAGCACAGGTGCAAAATTTTCAAAATCAATTTGGTTACGGATGGAATTTTGAAATGAATTTTACACGATTAGTTTCTGCCAATTTAATTCAAGCTATTTTATAACCAATTTAAAGCTATTCAAAAGCTTTTGTTTTCAGAAGTAAGAAATTTAAAAAGACTCTCCTAATTCAGATGTGTCATGAGTCGTTATTGCAGGCAGTTAGCAATATATTGTTTTTAATGTCATTTAATTTCAGATATTTGGATTTTTTGGAGGTTTGAGTCTTATCGGTGTGAGGAATAGTTATGGGAAATAAGGTATTTCAGCATAAAGTGATTTTTACTTAAGCCCATTAAACCTTCTGGTGACTTGAATTGCTCCTGTTTTGAGTACATGATTCTATATCGTTGTCTTGAAGGAGTTTCGAGTATGTTTATTTTCGGTTCAATTTAATATTTGTTTTCCCTTTAGAAAGTAAATTTAAGAAATTTTGAATACTGATGTTCACCAAATATTTTCAAAATCTGAATAAACGTTGAAAATTCCTTGTTAAATTAAATTGAAATTCATCTAACTTACGCTGGATTGACCCTACTAACAAAAAATGCTACTATTTCGTTGGGCGCCAATTTTTAAGAGAACAAATTTAATACTTCATATTCAAAGGATCAATATTAAATTAAATATGAGAGTGGTAGTATTTTGTATGTTTGATTTCTTCATAAGAAGCTAAATCAGCTTTTAATAATAATCTTGCATACAAAAATCGAAAGAAAGAAAAACTGTCAGGTGCAGAAAAGCTTCCATTTATAAGTAAAAAATGCAAATGACTGGTTGTTGTATAATTTAAAAAAAAGAAAAACAAAATTGTTAACAGAGTGTAATGTTGTTAAATACATTTTAAGACAAAATAACCTGAAAACTATTTACATACAAAAATATATATATCAATATGTATGTATATCAATAAGAAATTTAAAATTTGAAGCATTGTTCAAAATTATATGACGTGCTCTTATTACACTTTATCATATTCATTTATTGATTTATATTTACTTCTATATAGAACAAATATTGATTTCATTGTTAAAATCAAATGAAAACATATCGATTTTCGAATGGCGATTTATAAGAAAATAAAAAGAAAAAAATACCAAACGGACCAGAAAGCGAGTAGGTATAGTCAGGTTCATATATGTATCACATATTATTCCCTTTACAAGTAAAACGAATATATTTTTGAATTCAACTTTGAAATGCTGTTGTATTAATAAATAATAAGATTATGAAATTTGATTTTTACTGAACAATAGTTAAAACAGAATTATGTAAATACTTTTATTAATTTAGCTGAACGTTCTGCCATAATTGCATTATTTACTTTACAAAAAATACAAGCTCAGCCAGGTTGATGTCGGCAGAGCTATTGGCAATATTAATTGAATATCGTTTTCGTTTGGTTTTGGGTTCTGTTTCATTTGAAATATGGAACATTTGGGATAATAGGAGTGAAAAAGGAGTGCAAAATCGAAAACAACATAAGATTCTCAAGATCAGAAACTGTAACGAGTTTAGCCTAGTACAATCAATCGGCAGTGGAGAAAGTGATTTTTTGACATTTCTCACTGGTACAGACTTGCGAATGTGTTCTGAACGTGTGACGTTAAGTGATTTTTTGACATTGTTCACTGGTACAGACAAACCTCAATGCCTCCAATGAGGCATTTTTCTTTTGTAATCGAACACTGTTCACCAAGAGTTCCCGTATATTTTGCACGGGAATTGCTCGTAAACGAAAACTCTCCACACAGCTTCATGAGCACGCTCACGGGTGAACAAAAATGCAAACTTTGTATGGATTCACGACATGATTCGCAAGTGTGTACTAGGCTTTATTCACAAGTATGTACTAGGCTTTAAGGTTTTTCTAATTTTCGCTGCCAGATTTTCAATTTCAGCTTTATCTGATTCCAGAAAATAGACGATTGTTTCCATTTATAACAATTTTCTGTGAAAAAAATTTTTTGCGTTTATAAATGCTGAAATTTTGTTGGTTTTATTTAAACAAAAATAAAACGTTTCAAACATACTCGAAAAATGAATTTTGGTTCGTTAACAGTTTATCAAATGGGCTCTGTGTCCATACTAAATTTTTTTTCCGTTTTGCTCTCATTACTCATAAAACCTCTGTTCGTGTACTACCCAAAACAGCCCATTTTAGCCCAAAGTTCTGTCAATTTTATTTTTTTTCGTTGAACTTTGATAGAACTGTGGACTAAAATGGGTAGAAATTGGCTGTTTTGGGTAGTACGCGAACAGACCTAATATTAATGAAAATAGCTTTGGAGTTGCCTGTTCACTTTTTGTTAGCTATTAGGTGTGGTTGGTGTGGAAAAAAAATTGTTTTTTTTCGAAACTTGGGACACATTTAAAGTATTTTATTGAATTTGCCAATTAGAAGTACCTACATGTATCTCTTTATGATTGATAATTATGTTTATAAAAGTGAGTCGAAAATAAGATATCGCGCGCTTTATTTTGAGTTCTATGAACAGGCTCCTGAGTAATTGATCCTTTATAAGCCTCATCTTTCAGCATCAAAGAAACCAATATGACAACCATCTTCACCTTTGAAGTATCAGTCTTATAACATAACGTCACTGACTGTTAAAGAAAACTCAAAGTTTTTGAGTCAAGGCAAGTTTTACTAAGTAGATATGTATGTATGTGTATAAATAATTTTTTCAAAGAAATTGTAATAATAATTATGGTTACCTACAAGCACTGAACAAATTATACCGTAAAGCACTTTTACGGGTTTTACTGTGTTTTGTTTATTGTTTTATTTCAAAAGCAATTGGCAAACAGTTTTAGATTGAAAAATAACTCACCCAATTTAAAAGAAAAGAGATATCCCACCACAAACATTTGCGTTTAGAAGGCTTATATTAAATCGTTTTTGGTAATATCCATAGGTAGATGAAACAAAAACATAAAAATTACAGTTAACTTTCTGTATTCCAGAGTACAACTAGAGCATATCTTTTTAGAAACAAGGGAAAATAATAATTTATGGCAATATTATATTAAAATTTTATATAAAAATCAACATACATACCTATATTAACAAACAAAATTGTATTTAAACAAATAGAGCTTTACTACTCGCTGTTACTTATATACTAAATAAAAGTTTATTTAAAACAATTAATCATGTAGTACCTATGCATTTTTCCAATTTATAAATTCTAAAATCAAATACTATACTCTTATACCCCAAAATTCATATTGGTTATTAATTATAATGTAACGTTAATTGAATATTCCATATACTCATAATATTCTATAGCTTTAATTTTTAAATGAAAACTATGCATACATTAAATGAATGTATTAAAATAATTATGCTCAAATTCTTAAAATTATTATTAGAGTTCTTTTTTTTAATAAAATCTAACCTTAGAAAGCGCCTTTAAAAAATGTATCTCTATTACTTGATTCAACTTTAACTTAATGAAAAAAAAAACATTCTTATTATGAAATAATTTACCAAAGATAACCTATTAAGTAGAAAGTGTAAATATTTAATTTTAAACAAAAAATTGATGTAGAAATACGTTGTAATAATTTAATAAAACAAAATATTTAAATATGTACCTATTTTAAATATTTTTCTTGCTGATTAAGTGGAGAATAACACACGAAAATGAATCGTGTATTAGTTATGATAAATTTATAGATAGATTGACCTTTATGGCTTCAAGTCGAAAGCTGCCTTGATGAGACACTTCGTTCTGACTTGAATGTCAAATTTCTGGATATATTTAGACACAAAGAGGCACATTCATAGATGTTGTGAAAGTAGATCGAGAGCCCACAGCAGATTTTGGGTGTGAGCGATTGCAAAAAAAGAAGTAGAGGTGTCAAAAGCTTCATTAAAGGCTATTAAAAAATCAAAGTCTTGCAGTCCACAACTGGGGCCTTTGCGAGTTACAGTGCATCGAAAAAAAAATAAGAATGCAACTTTGAGGATAATCGTGTTAGTCGAAATTGGTTTTCACTCCTCCCTAGATTAGCTCTCCGGATCACATATCACGGAATCTGAGACCATTTGAGTGTATAGATGGCTCTAGCAGACCGTTTAAAAAATTCAAAATTCAAAGTGAAAAACGGTTTTTTTAAACAGTCTGGCATGGCGAATTTAACACTCAAATGATCTCGGATTCCGTGATATGGTATCTGCGGAGTTTATCTAGGGAGGGGTGAAAACCAATTTCGGCTTACACGATTATCCTCAAAGTTGCATTCTTATTTTTTTTTGATGCACTGTAACTCGCAAAGGCCCCAGTTGTGGGCTGCAAGACTTTGATTTTTTTAATAGCCTTTAATGAAGCTTTCGACGCCTATACTTCTTTTTTTGCTATCATTCACACCCAAAATCTGCTGTGGGTTCTTAGTCTAATACAGCTTATGACAGCTGAAAACAAAATTCTTTCGCAAAGCTGGGTTTCTCCAATACTTTTTGACAGTAAAGCCTGGTTTATACATCCATGCGAAGTGTAGTTTTCACCTTTTCTGCGCACCAAGTTGAATACTGTGTATTCAAGGCGAAAAACGTTTGCCTTGGCCTCAGCCACCCGTTGAGTCATTAATTTACCCTTAATAATTAATCTATAGGCCTAAAAATGGAAAATAATTATTATTTTGGGATGCGAAAACAATTTGCATGCAAATAATGCGTTGAAATGAATATATTTATTTTTTTTTTAAAGTATAAACCGACCATAAAACAATATTTTATTCACCACACTTTTGTTCGCATGCAAATCAATTGCCGGTCCATTGTTTTGCATGAAATTCCATGACAGCATTGGTTTTTTTTTGCCAGAAACTGTAAACCAATCATGCAAACAGTTAATTTTACATTTCGCCTCAACTATTTTTGACATGCGAGAATATTTGCACAGATTTTTTTTCTTGCGCACGGGAACTGTAAACTAGGCTTAATTGAATAATATTTAAGGAGAAAAACGGTGTCCTTGGCCTAGGTCACCCATTGAGTCATTAATTTACCCTGAATTAATAAACTATAGACCTAAAAACGGAAAATAATTATTTTTGGATGCAAAAACCATTTGCATGCAATAATGCCTTGATATGAAAATATTTTATTCACCACACCTTTTTCGTTTGCCGGTCCATTGTTTTGCATAAAGCCTAGTTTACAGTTCCCGTGCGCAAAAAAAAATCTATGCAAATATTCTCGCATGTCAAAAATAATTGAGGTGAAATGTAAAATTAATTGTTTGCATGATTGGTTTACAGTTTCCATGCAAAAAAAAAAAACAATGCTGTTATGGAATGTCATGCAAAACAATGGACCGGCAATTGATTTGCATGCGAAAAAAAGTGTGGTGAATAAAATATTTTTTTTTTGATGGTCGGTTTATACTTCCGAAAAAAAAAATATATTCACCTCAAGGCATTATTTGCATGCAAATGGTTTTCGCATCCAAAAATAATTATTTTCCATTTTTAGGCCTATAGTTTGTCAATTAAGGGTAAATTAATGACTCAATGGGTGGTTTAGGCCAAAGCAAACGTTTTCCACCTTGAATATTATTCAACTTGGTGCGCAGAATAGGTGGAAAATCGTTTTAAAAATTTTGATTTTTTTTTCGCATCGGAACTGTAAACTATGCTTAACAGTCCATGGCAGCAATGTTTTTTTTTGCATGAAACTAGCCGCATTTTATTATCCACATGATCTGATCCGGATCAAATTCTAACACGTGACTACAAAAACAACATGGGATCCTGCTTTTTATCTGGATCTATTTCAATGATCCAAAAATTACTATTGTGAATGTGTTTAATAGTGCCAAGAAAAGAGGCAACCAGAGATCCGGATCAGATCATGAGGATAATAAAATGCGGCTACTGTAAACCAATCATGCAAACAAATAATTTTGCCTTTCACCTCAATTATTTTTGACATGCGAGAATATTTGCATAGGTTCTTTTTTTGCGCACGGGAACTGTAAACTAGGCTTAGGCCATGTGCCAATTTCGTTAAAATCCTGGTTAAATTTGATCCCATGACTAAATTTTGACATTACTGGGAGGTGATATAGACGTCAAAATTTAGCCTGCTCAGGAGCTCGTTAAAATTTTAGACGGTGGTTTATTTTTGACATGTCTATGCTCATTAAGAAGTGAGGGAGATGAATGTAGATAAATATTTTATTTTGCTATCATGAAGTCATGAATCCTATCGGGAAAAATGAAAAATGGAAAAAAAAACTTAAATTAAATGAAAGGATTTAGGAATATAGACAAAGACCTTATATTAAATGTAAGTATGCACTCAAGAAGAAGTTTGAATAACTTGTGATAAATCCTTGATAATTCAAAAGAATCAATATAATTTATTGAATATACTTTTTCAGATGATTCATTGATTTTGCAAACTGAATTGTTTCCGATCTATCATTACTGAAAAAAATGCAACAACAAAACTAATGGGAAGTGAATGTTAAAAAAAATCCCATTTAATCCAATTGACACAGCAAAAACCTTAAATTTTACTCACCCCTATAAAAAGGGATAGCATTTAACTGGGATCAAATTTAACCAGAATTTTAGCGCAATTGGCACATGGCCTTAAATTGTGAAATTTGGTTTCCAAAAAATTTCAGACTACCAAACACACCTATTGATCCAAAACCAAATCACGAGGATAAAAGTAGCTATTGTGAATGAAAAAATATTAATTATTGTGAATTTCTCTTACTTCCAGTTCCAGTTCCAACTTCCAGGAGGGTTGTTTTGTTATCACAAAATAAACAAAACTTTAATGCAGGCTTTTAAGTATTTTAATAAAATAAATTGTTTGTTTTATATACAAAATATAAAATACAAATAAAACTTAAAAATGAGCATGATCCAAAGTGGCTTAAGTGACTGAGTAAGAGGAAAAGAACGCAAAAACGGAATGATGTTAAGTTTTTTTTTACCCACTACCTGTTGCTCTTCTATTTCGAGTGCAGTTTACTTTATTGTGTTCCGCTTTTGGAATAATATTTTAATAACTAGAAATTAAGAGTTGCAATTTGTTTCAGCTTACATACATTAATAACAATTATCAAATATTTCATTATTTGGTTCGCAAGGAAATTGTCGATTTATGCACAGATCGCATCAGCGTCAAACACGAAAATACATATCTGATAAATCATGAATAGTCGATAGTCAAAAGCTACCTACCGACAAATACAAAATCGATCTGTCGTTTATCAATCACTCGTTGTCCATTATCGATCAAATAACAATGATGTCGGCAAGCTGTTTGATTTAAATTATGAAAGGCAGCAATTGAGAAGAGGGGAGAGGTGAAAACGCTGTTTTGATGGTTACACAGGATGTGGAAAAAAGTTATTTTCCGGTAAAGGTAGTAATCAAGAAGTTTGTCAAAATACCTATAGTAAAGTGCATATTGAATTAGAAAAATATGTAGGTAGACAAATTATCACCTTTATTACGGTTGTCGTTTTGCAACTTTGTTTCAGACACAAGAATTTGAATTTAAAAATAACGGATTATCGATCGTTATTATTATTGAATGAAGGATGAAAAGTGAAAATAAAGGATGTTTTTGTCTAAGCTTTCGTTTCTAAAAAAAAGAGACCGTTTACCATCGTTAAATGGGTTTACTGGGAAATCCTACTCCAAAAAAGGCGATTCAAAAACCGAATGTAATCGAATACAAAAATATCGCTTTGGATAGTAGTTAATCCTTTCATCATTTTTATGTACAAAGCGTTTTAGACCAAGAGCCGACAGCAGATTTTTCGAGTGGATGTATAACCAAAATAAGAATAAGAGGGATTATATGTACATGTGTCGTGATATCGAATACCAAAGTCTGGAAGGTTTAGCCTTTGTTGAGGGGTTACAACCAGTCCGGTTTCCTATTTATATGGTAGGGTCATTACCACTTCAATTCACTTTTAAAAAAAGTAGGAAATGATGCTCTGTCATCTTCCCTAAGCCTCAAGACTTATATCTTGGTGATACGATAAATAGGACCCATGTTTTAAGCTTTTTAAGGAAACCTTATCGGCATTTTTGTGGAGACTTTGTTTGTTGATATTTTGCTTTGCTGAAAATCTCCAAAAAAGGGATGATAAGGTTCATTTAAAATGGTTAATCTTGAGTTCTATTAATCAAACTGTAAAGTTTGTGGTGTTTATGCTTAGAAAAATGAATGAAATGAATTAAAGAGTTCAAAGTTAAAAGTTCAAGTGAGCTCAACTCCATGATTGCGTTTCGCCCAGGTACGATAGTTGGGCTCATCAGTTAGATGACTATCGTACCCTTCTAAGACGCAATTTTGTATCGATGTTTACCGACTAATATAAAAATCACAGCATTAAGATACTATGAATTTTATTATTCTAAGGGAATTTGGTTAAATTCAGACACTTAGAATTATATATTCGGTCACTCCACTTAAACAGAAGAATTTCTTTTCAAATTTTCTTCATATTCAATTATGAATTAAAGAGGTTATAGCCCCGAAAATAAAGAAGGGGACCTAGCACTTTTTAACGCCTTACCCCTCCCAAAGGCTGAAAACAAAGCCTGCCAGACTTTAGTATTCGATACCACGATACATGTAGGTACCTTTAATATCTCATAGTCCGATTTTGGTTATACATCCACTCCCAAAATTTTCTCTCGGCTCTTAGACTATTTCTCTTCTAACTTCTCGCAACCCTTTTGAGAATAATACAAAAAAAAAAAAACAAATCTGCCAATGTTAGTTACTAGAATGAAAAGACAAAATATAAAAATATACGAAATCCAAAAATTTATTTTTTGAGATTTTTACAAAAACAATACAAACACCTCGTGGGAAGACTACCTTTGCGAATTAATTTTTGGAGCAGTATCCTTGCAAATTGTCTGTGCTATAAATTCAATTAATGTGCGAGTTGGTCTCCCAGACATCCCACTACGAAGGTATTGAAAGTCTTTTCCACTTGTGTACATTACATTCGTTGCGTCCTGTAATTAATTTGGTACTTAAAAATAAAGGAAATACTCCTTTACAACATTAGGTACTTACTATATGCATCCAATGTCCACATGGCACAAATTGTCGAAGAAATGCAGCTGCCTTGCATGGATTTCCTCCACTTCCTATGCCATAGTTTTGAACGTCACTAGCTTGCGAGCTTGTCACTTGTTGACCATAATAGTTCCATAGTGGGAAACGCCACACTCGATCACCCGTATGAATACTTGCATGTTTGATTTGTTGCCAGAGAATTTCAGAGTTAGTAAAGATACCGCAAGCTGCCTCATCCAATGTCTGCCGCATAGCACCTGATGTGGTGCCAACGTCAACTATAAATTTTGGACAAAAATGTTGGGCATAAAGCAGCGCATCGGCCAATACTAAGACATCTTCATGATCAGTGTCCTGAATTTCTATGGTCTTGCCGTTCATGCATTTTACCACATCACCGGGTCGGAAAGCGTTGCATCCCATGACGTTTTCACATAGCGGTATAAGAGCCCGAATGTTAACAGGTAATCGAAGTGCAGCAATTGCCTTGCAAGTAGCAACTACGACAGCTGCCCCAGTCATATCTGCTCTCATATGTTTGAGTTCTTCTTTGTCCTTTAGGTTGAGTCCGCCACAATCGTAAGTTATTCCCTGCCCTATCAAAACAATTGGTTTTTCATCTCTAGTTCCACCATAATAAGTGAGTTCTAGGAATATTGGTGCCTCGCAAGAGGCTTTTCCTACCGCCAGAAAAGCATTCATCTGTTGACTCTCAGCCCAGCCCTCAACTTTGACCTCAACATTCACACCGGACTTACACAGCACCTCAACAACTTTCTCAGCGAAAGCTGTGGGCGTTAGATAGTTTGCAGGTGTTTCTTGCATTTGTCGGGCAAAATTTTGAGCTGCAGCCTTTTGTAAGCCAATTCGCCACCCGTCCAAATCACAAACTTCATCCTTGTGAGTGTAGAGTTCGATACTTGGTGTTTCAAGACGTTGCTTAGTATCTTTGAGCTCTTGGTAAGCCCAGATGCCAAGTGCAGCTCCTTCTCCAGCAGACTCGGCATGCCCACAAGTCTCCACTTCAATTCGATCGATATCCAATTCGCTAAGCTTCATGCAAGCCTGTGCCACAGAACGTCTTATGGCTTCCTTGCGTTCATCGATCACTTCATATGAATTATAACCCAGACATTCCTTTCCCAGTCCAATTACTGCAACTGCAGAATAAATGGGAATTTTCTGCGGTTCCACACAGAAAAGAATTCTAGTTTCTCCCATCTTCGGCATGGGGCCAGACATTCGTAATACCTCCAACATTCTGCCTTCGGTTTTCTTAACATTATAACGCCATGCCGCCGGAGTGAGAATACCATTATGATTCTTATCATCTGGATCAGCATAAACACCCAAAACGAGTCCTCGAAGATTAGGATCAGCACAAATTTCTGTTGCTGGTAATTGAAGCAAGTGAGAAATAGCTTGGTTGGCATAATTTTTTACAAAAGGTCTAAACTTTTTTGGGGAGAAAGGATTTAAACAAAGCCTTAAATTATTCAACATCTTGACATGGCCAGAATGAATTTTTTCCAGGAAGTAGAAATCTGTTTTGAATGTTTCCTTGCGAAAATATAAGTTTTGAATGATTTATTTGCTTTTGATTGACTAGCTCAAGGTTTCTAAGTTTTGATGAAGTATTTTTTTTTGTAAAGGTTATGAAGAACTTAAGTGTTTTATAGATAGAACGATGGATTTGTGAATCATTACAAACATGAGTCGGTCAGAGATCATTTGAAGGATTATCCTAGAGGGTTTAAGCTTCCATAATTGCAACCCTCTATATTTTCTGTCACCTACTACAAAGAGTTGAACCTATGACAACAAATATACAAAATTCAAGCATTTCTGCCCTATACTTTTCCTTTTTTTAGTTATCATTAGCTAATCCAAAAGCATGTTACCGAAATATTGATTTACGAATCAAAAATTTATAATTTAATTAATTCATCACCGCGACGACGTGATGGCCAACAAACGACGACGACGGCGTAGACAGATATGTTTGTTTTTTTTTTTGTTTGTGTTATTTTGCTTTGAAAAACAGAAAAGCTGATCTGTCAAATGCTCGGAGGAAGTGGGGGGAGATTCAGATTGAAATTTCGATGTTTAAAATTGTAGTAGATTCCTCTTGTCAGCTTAGGTCGGGAAGGAGGTGCGAAGTTGCTTGCTGGGCTAAACTTGTGCAGATTTTCTCGGTGCAACTTTTAAGAGAAAGATCGAGCCGGTGGAAACTTTGAAAACTGACTCGAGAGTGAGTTTTCAGTTGATTAGGTCAATGCTCCTGGAAAATATAGAAAGTTCTAAGCTTTTCAGAATTTCCAATGCCGGTTAGCTACAGATTAGAAAGATAAAACTGATCGAACAAAGACCCATTCGCCATTATTGAACAAGTGAAGACAGTCAAACTTTTAACCACCGTTTAATTTTGAAACAATATAAGCAATTGCATAGTGCATTAATATTACATACAAAGCGTGGTATGCATTTTCAAATTTAAATAGTCTCGTGATTTAATAAAATCTGAACTTTTAAATAGGTAAATTCTAGTTTGTTCGTAAAATATACGGTGATATACCTACCTATAGTAGGTAATATATTTAATTGTTCGCAAAGCCGCAAATAAGGTAATATTCTCAGTGCGAGTGATTTTTTTATTTCTTTTTATAAAGAAAGAAAATTTTTCTTATAGGATTTTCAAGGCGGTTGAATCGCAACCGCCTTCAAATTCAAACGAGCGTTTCCAAGTTTTCCGGGATAGGCTCAAAAATCCAAGAAAAAAGCGGCTAAAAAAGTGCTAAGTACCAGGCACCCATACAAAAAGCAAGCAGCAGATCGTCGTAGTGGATATATCCAACAACTCCCACATAGAATTTGCGTTGGCAACCCAGGTCACATCACCATATCATTGGGACACGCATTTCCATATTCCTGCAATAGCGCAGAGGGTAAAACCGTCGACCAGTTCGTTGCTTCACCAAAGGGGTCCAGGGTTCAAACCACCAAAATCCGATAAAATTTTTTTTTAGTTTTAGTAAAATCATTTTTTTTTATTTAACGTAAAGTTCAATTATATTTGTGAGCCTCGAAGTCGGTTTCAGTGACGCTATAATTAAAGCATCCATTTAAAAAATATCGCTACGCGAACCGATCGACTAAAAAGTTTAATTCGCGGAAGTGCTATTGTATTAGTATATACATATATAAATTTAAAACTAATTAAGAAAGGTACAAGAAAGTGTACCATAATATTCAACCTCGTTATCCAGCAGCAGTGGCCACTACTCAAGGAATAAAAAGGGTGAGTTTTGTTATAAAAAAAAAGTAGATTGAACAAATTTTCTTACAAATATCTATATACATATATATAAAAGCATTGTATACTTACGCGAGTTAAAGGGTGGGTTTTTGCTTGGGGAATAAAGTGTAAATTTGACTTAAGAGAAAAGAGGATTTGAAATCCCAAATTTGTCAATAATAACGAAGACGTAGTTATACAATTAAATAGATAATTTGAATATCAGCTTCGCGTTGCCACAAGAGCTAGTTTTTTTTATTAATATATAAATTATAATCCTTAGTTTTAAGTAAAGACAAAATAAATTAATTTTGAAAGAGATTAATGATGATGAGATTGATCGCTGATAGATGAAATAAAATTATTTTTCAAATTTTATAAAAGATGAAAACAACCAATCCTTTTTATTTGAAGTGAAAACTAAAAAAGATATGAAGTGCTAATTTTAATAACATAAAAAAGGATGAGAAGGATGATGAGAGAGGGATGATGTAGGTTGGTGAGAAGAAGCCTAGTCAAGGGGTTGCTTCAGCGAGAGGAGCAACCATGGTAGGGAGGGTAGAGGATAGTTCTCGCGCATCCACTACACCTAGGATGCATAGACTGGCATAAAAGTAATTTTTTTTGTAATGAGCAAGTGGTCCAAGAACCACCCCCACTGATGAGCTAGAAGGGCGGGTAACATGCCAGCAAATGGACCCCAAGGCAACAAGGCTCGTTACAAGCAGCTCCAGCTATCATACAAATACAAATTTCGTTTTTTTTTTCTGAAAGGTTTCTCGAAATCGGATTTATCAATTTTCAATAAACCATATCTGTAATGTCCACATAATTGAACAAACATTTCAGGTTTCAGGCGAAACAATCACAAACAATCAAAGAAACAATCACGTTAAGGAAATAGGCGTTATCTCCGTATTTCTCGTTAATGACAAGATCGATTTTGTTCAAATTTTGCAGACAGATGCTCTTAGCTACTTTAAAGTAATATTGCATTCTGAAATCAAAAACGTTTATTTTGTACGTGTACTTGTCATTTTTAACATTTTTTTCAAATTTCGTCGAGAACGACTCTTCCTGTAATGTTGTTAATAGATAATAACAATAATAACAAAAAACTCTTGAATAAAATATATTAAAAAGCAAATATGTATGTATTTGAATTAAATTATTTGTTTTTAGTTCTTAACAAAGTACATAATACATTCTTAATTCTAATAAACTTAATTCGCTTGTTATATTTGTTAGTCCCATAGTGTAAAAATATTTCGTAGGCGGTATAAATTCATATAAAATGTCATACCTAAAAGCGTTTACTTGGCAAAAAATGAGAATTTGTATTAAAATCTAAAAAAATTGGGGATTGTTCTTTTTTAAATTTTGATTGTGTTTGTTTTTTTTCATCTTAAAAATTGTATTCGATAAAACAGCTTAGAGGCTAAGTTTTGTACAATTGACAAGGGATTGCAAAATATACATATACAGTATACAGATATATAGTTTCTATAAAATGTAGTTTAGTCACCCAATGATACTGCTCTGGATAGAACTATATTAATATCATAAGGAGGAAAGTTTTGCAGAAGTTTCACATTTGATCCAAAATCATTTTCTAATATTTGTTCACGTAAAATTCTAGAAAAATAATTTAAAAATCAACAAATCGATAAATAAATAGGAGTTTTGAGTTTTTAACTTACATTATCATGGCACAGCAGACTTTTATGAGAAAATCAAATCGATTTTCATCGGAAAATACCGAATCCCAGATACGAACTACATCTGGCAGTGGAAATTCTTGTGACAATAGTAAAGTTATCCATCTAAAGAAAAATAAATAAATATGTACATATATGCTACTATTTAAGGAAAGACAAAATAGATGCATAGACAAAGTTATGAACCTAAAGCTATAATATTGTGGATGTAATTCTTGTTCCTCCAATCTTTCATAAACATCTGGATCTTTTTGTTTGACCATAGTCGATAATTTGGCCATCATATGTTTGATACCACATTCAGAGTCATCGAGTGTTTTTATAAAGAAATCACGAATTTCACTCATTAGTGATGTAAAGCAGAAAAAACAATCTGCCTCGGCAAATTCTGGAAAGAAGGAAATTATATTAAAAAAAAAAAAAACACAATGATAAAACAGTCAAGAATATTGATCTTCTTCTATGCATACTTCGATATTCTATATTAGGATCGGATGCCATAACATAGTAAATAGGTCCAACTATCTCATTCATTCCTTGTACATATCCTTGTCCGGGATTAAGTTTTGCATACAAAAATAATATTCGTTGAACAACTTCCCAGTGCGCTTCTTGACCTTCTTCCATTGCTGCGTAGTTTTCACTAGAACGCTTTGTGATGAGATTTATCTAAGAACACAAAATATATTTTAGTACATAAAAATCATATTCTAAAGTAAAAAAAGTAAATTCTTAAATTTAGGAGCTAAGAAAAGAAGTTGAGGCCCAGTTGTAAAAAAGTGGTTCAAATTTAAATCCGTGGTTCAGCTTTTTTAACTCCCTGATTTCGGCGGATTCACTGAGGCCCAATGATGTGGTTCAAGCATGTAAGCGGTCTACAATCACATAATATATGAAATCATCGTTGTACGTCAATTAATGCACCGACATCGGTGAAAAATGAAGCCCGGATCCAGATTTGTACATCTGGCAACTGGAATACAACTGAATTATCAACTTAAAAATCAGTATTTTTACAATGGTACTGAAATTTTCATAAAAATTATGTTGTACTTTCTTTTCAGTTCAAATATGTTTTTGAAGTGTTTTTATTGAAAAACATAAGCAATCGTTTTTTAATATTTAATATTATGAGAAAATTTGTTGTCATAAATTTTCTCATTCTGATTTCAAACGTTGTAGATACAACATCTTTTTTATTAATATAAAGAAATATATATTCTCCTGTTTATAAAAACAACCAGACTCTAATAGGTTATGGGCGAATCAAAAGAGTCAGTTTGTGGAATTCCGCAATTCAATGGAAGCGGATTCGATGATTGGCAGTTCAGGGTTCAAACACATCTGGACTCGCTTAATCTTGCGGATGTTTTAACAAACATCGTTGATGCAACGGCTCCAGGATATGGTGAATTTTCGAAAAGAGATAAGAAAGCAAAGGATAAAATTGTAGCGTTTGTGCATAACGACTGCTTAAGCTACATACGTGAAAAGAATACAGCTAAAGAGATGTGGGAAAGCCTTCAATCATCTTTTGCCAGAAAATCAGTGGTTAACCAACTTTTGGTACGGAAGCAGCTAATGAAGCTTCGTATGAATGATGGTGATTCAGTAGCGAATCACATAATGGCTTTTGAAAACTTGGTAAGGCAACTGAAGATGTCTGGAGCATCACTACACGAAAGTGATTTGTTGGCACAATTCTTCCTTACACTCTCTGAAAAGTTTGATCCGTTAGTTACTGCATTGCAAAACTTGACGAGTGGAGAACTAACGTTTGGTATGGTCAAAGATAGACTTCTTTTAGAAGAAGCGAAGTTAGAAGATAGGGAAGGCGAGATTTTTCAAGAAAGATCGGCGTTCGCTGGGAAGAAATATCCAAAGAAAACCTTTAAGTTTCAAGGTAAATGCTTTAAGTGTAACAAGATAGGGCACTTAGCAAAAGATTGTCGAGGAAAAGACGTTGGTCCGAATCAAAAATGTAACAAAAATACTAAAGGCATTTGTTTGATGTCAGATCGTACCCAGTCAAGAGGAATGAAAGAGCTTGGCACAAAAATTAAGTTTAAATTAGACTCTGGAGCTAGTGACCACCTTTCCAAGGAAAAGTGGTGTTTTTCTGAAGAGAATGAGCTGAGCGAGCCTGTACAGATCAATGTTGCTAAAAATGATCAATTTTTAGTCGCAAAAAGCTCAGGATCTATTAATGGAAAAAGCAACAAGAATGTAGATGTCATTATAAAAGACGTGTTATACTTACCAGAACTGAGGGACAACTTACTATCTGTACGAAAACTAACTAGTGTTGGAGTTGATGTCCAGTTCTTCAAAAAGAAAGCAAGAATTGTTAAAAATGGACAAATGATTGCAGAAGCTTATTTGCAAGGCAATTTATATGAAGTCGAATTCGAAGTTCAAAAACATTCAGCTAATCTATGCAAAACAGAAGAGATCAAGTTATGGCATAAGCGCTTGGGTCATGTTGGGCAAGGAGCCTTCACGAAAATTGAAAAAGGAAACATGATCAAAGGACTCAATATGACTTCAGTGGATGACATTGGTTTTTGTGATGTTTGCATAGAAGGCAAACAGTGTCGTGATCCGTTCAAAGGCGTTCGTAAAAGAGCAACAAGAGTTTTAGAAAGAGTTCATTCTGATGTTTGTGGCCCCATTGATGAAGCTGCTTGGGATGGTTCGAGATACTTCGTGTCTTTCATTGATGACTTCACACATTTTGCCATGATATATGTTATAAAACGAAAATCAGAAGTTTTTGAAGCGCTGAAGGAGTATGAAGCTATGACAAAATCGATGTTTGGGAAATCCATTTCGAAACTCACCATAGACCAAGGACGGGAGTATTGCTCAAGAGAACAAAAGCTATGGTACAAAAAGCTAGGGATTCAAGTTGAACAGACCATTGCTTACTCACCACAGCAAAATGGCGTGGCTGAAAGGTTCAATAGAACGCTAATCGAGAAGATAAGAACGATGTTGGTTGAATCCAAAATGCCAAAACAAATGTGGAGTGAGGCGGCTCTAACTGGCACATACCTGATTAATAGAACACCAACTAAGTCTTTACATTGTTCTAAGACACCGGCTGAGATGTGGTATGGTACACAACCTAATTTTGAAAAACTCCGTGTTTTTGGTTGCAAAGCTTATGCGTGGATACCTAGTCAGCAAAGAAAGAAACTTGATTCAAAAAGCCGTAAGTCAGTTATGGTTGGCTATGTACCAAATGGATATAAACTTTGGAATTTGGAAACTCAAAAGTTTTTTACTGCACGAGATGTAAAATTTGACGAAACTGATTTTCCATTTAAAAACCAAACCCCAAGTCAAGACAGAGATAAAGCTGAATTAATTATTATAAGCAACCACGAGCAAGAAGGGGAAGAGCCATCTGAAATACTCGTTGGTTCTGATAATAACCATGATGAAACTGAAGATGAATTTGTTGATGACATGTGTGATGAAGATCTTACAATTACTGAAGATGAAACAATTGAAGACTTTGGTGATGGAGATGTTACAATAACTGAAAACTTTGGTGATGAACATCATACTGTCAGCGATGGTGCAGCTGCGCTCCCTTCGCGAAATAACAACAGTGATCTTCAAGGCGAGGTTACTGTAAGGCGCAGCGAACGGGAGCGCCGACCTCCATGTAAGTTTGATGATTATTATACTAGTTATAGAGCAACTTCTGCCGATGAAATTTTGACAGGTGTTCCGAATTCTTTTGCTGAAATCAATTCTCACTCTGATGCTGCAAAATGGTTTAAGGCTATTGATGACGAGCTCTCTTCGATGAAAGAAAACCAAGTTTGGGAAGTGATCAGAAAGCCGAAGAACGCCAAGATTTTGAAACCGAAGTGGATCTTTCAAATTAAAGTTAATGAGAACGGTGAGCCCACAAGATACAAAGCCAGACTGGTAGTAAAGGGCTATTTGCAAAAGGCTGGAATCGATTACGAAGAAACGTACTCACCCGTAGCAAAATTGACAACAATAAGAATTGTGTTAGCTGTTGGATTGCACAAAAACCTGATTTTCCATCAGTTAGATGTAAAAACGGCATTTTTACATGGCAAGTTGAAGGAAGAATTGTACATGGCTGTTCCAGAAGGGGTTTCTGAAGCGGATGGAAATGTTTGTCGCTTACTCAAATCCATCTATGGGTTAAAACAAGCACCCCGATGTTGGAATACAAAGTTCAATGACTTTCTCCTTCGATTGGGATTTAAAAGATCCAACCACGATTATTGTTTGTACACCAAGATGGGACAAGAAGAAGACGATATCATCATACTTATATTATATGTTGATGATTTACTTATTGCTGGAAAAAGCTTAAAACAAATAGAGACACTGAAGAAAAATTTAGAAAAGTCATTCAAGATGTCAGACTGCGGAACTCTTAAATATTTTCTGGGAATGAAGATTGATGTCCATCAAAACAAAATACAATTATCTCAAGTATCTAGCATTGAAAAAGTTTTAAGCAAGTTTGGAATGGAAGATTGTAATCCTACAAGAACTCCAATGGAAAAAGGACTACAACTTCAACATACAAAAACAGAAACTACATTCGACAAGCCCTATAGAGAATTACTTGGAAGCTTGATGTATATTATGATGTGTGTTAGACCAGATATATGTTTTCCAGTTGGATACATGGGAAGATATCAACAAAATCCGTCAGAAATTCATTGGCAAGCTCTCAAACGGATTGTACGATTTTTAAAAGGGACTAAAAAGAAAAAACTTATTTTTGAAGCAAGTAGTCCTCATCCTTTGATTGGATACGCTGATGCCGACTGGGGAAGCGATGTTACTGATAGAAAATCAGTATCTGGATACACGTTTAAAGTTTATGGATGTACAGTGTCATGGTCTAGCAAGAAGCAAACTACTGTTGCAACTTCTTCAAGTGAAGCAGAGTATATGGCCCTTAGTGCAGCTACATCTGAAGCCATTTGGATCCGAGGTTTATTGCAGGATCTTAAACAAATTGACATCGAACCTGCAATAATTTTAGAAGATAATAAAGGATGCATTGGAATGGCGACCAATTTAGAGAACAAACGGTCTAAACATATAGACATAAAACATCACTTTATTCGTGATCACATTCAAAATGGACTAATTGAAATCAAGCCTATTGGAACAAAGGATCAACTTGCAGACGTTTTCACAAAATCCCTTGGTTCAACACGTTTTCAAGATTTATGTTTAAGACTTGGTTTAAACGATTGAGAAGGGGTATTGAAAAACATAAGCAATCGTTTTTTAATATTTAATATTATGAGAAAATTTGTTGTCATAAATTTTCTCATTCTGATTTCAAACGTTGTAGATACAACATCTTTTTTATTAATATAAAGAAATATATATTATCCTGTTTATAAAAACAACCAGACTCTAATAGTTTTTAAATAAACAAATTGTACTTAAGGGCATTTTAATCAATTGAACATGATGCGATGTCTGATTTTGAAAAGCAATAATTGATTGATTAATGAATGATGCAATAATATGGAAATATCAACTATCTATGTATTAGGTTCTGATCTCATACTTGATAGCATTCAATTTCAATAAAAAACACCTACAAGTTTCGAGTGAAAATAAAGAATAAAAAAAGACATGAAAAAAAAAATTATTTCAATAAAAATAAATACTTTTAGATACTAACTTACTTGCTAGGTTATCATAAGAGAAGCATGAAGGAATCAACAAGTCATTTTATCATTAATAATTATCAATCTTAGCTAACAAACAAAAAACCTAATTCCTCCCTTACCTTTGTCATGCCAAGTCCTTTGCGTTCAACATTTGCCGAATTCAATACAGAGGGAACAACTCTTTGGTGAAGTCTTCGTTCTCCTTTGCTATTCACAACAATTTCACATGGATAGTCAGTTGGTTGTTGAAAAAATGATATGTCTGGACATAGACGACGGACGTCTTTGTCGATTTGCAGTAAAAATTCGTTGTCATTGAAAAATGTATTCCAAGCACTTTCAGGCCCTTCGCTTAGCGGATGGTCATGGCATTCGTTCATTACTTTTAACCCAGGCGGAACAACTAGCTCATCGATAAATTGTTTATAGAGAGCTCGCTTCTTAGCCAATGTGGAAGTCCAAGAGCATTTGGATGGACCTAAATAACCAAGTAGAAGTTTCCAACAAAGTGCTCGAAAGCCATTTACATCAGGAATGCCTACAGATTAGAGGCAGAACACACCCCTATATTATAAATTACATTTAACTTTAATTAATGTTACTTACCATGAAAGCATAAGTTCCGCAGATTCGTCATGTCCAGTTCGTCTTGTGAAAGGGCATCCTCAAATTCTTTGACTCTGTTGGAATAAGGAGAGTAGTTTTATTTGTTTTAAATTATTTCCAGTTTATTTATTTAAAATATATAAATTAAATACCTTGCTTTAAAAATGGACATTTGTTAAGTTTCTTGCTCTTGGTCGTATCTTTTGTTGATTTGTATTGTAGCTTTAAAAAACACAAATATAAATTTTGATGGAAAGCAGCTGATTGACTGTCATTTTGAGATTCGGAGTTCGGAATAAATTATCCGAATTTTAGTTTAAGAGCCTGTGCTTTAACTTCCGTTGGCAGTTGAGTTGAGGATTTTTGAAATACAAAATAAAAAAGCAGAGTATAACTTCCTAAAAGTACTGTCCTGTAAAAGTCAGAATAAAGTGGGAAAGAATTTCATACGACTGCCAAATTTGTGTGATGAAAATGATTTTCATATTTTGCTTCCACACTTGCATCAAAACAAATCAGTTTCACCATAACCTCAAACGCCCAAGTGGGATAGAATGTGTGATGGTTTTAGAACCGATCTTAAATATTTTCAGGTATAAACACATGTCAAATCGTGTAGGATGCGATGTCAAGTTGTGTGTGATGAAATTTCATATTTTGCTTCCACACTATTATACATGATTTCTTCACACTTTTTTGACATGTATTAATACTCAATGGGATAGTGTGGAACGGCTATAAAGAAATAATAGCTGCGTTTTATTATCTCTGAGTCTGGGTCGAGGTTATCTTTTAACATGCATTACAAAAACAACATGGGATCTAGGTTTCTATCTAGGTTAATTTCAATAACCCAGATAGAGGTTTTCACTCTGACCGTCACAGGGCTATTAACCATTGTGAATGGATGTCAGCGATTTGTCAGCAGTATTAGGAATAGAGAGGAAAAGAGACAAGTGCTTACATGAAAAACAAATAACTTACTTACTTACTTATCCGGCTCCCGATCCATGAAGGGTCTCTGCCTGAGATATTGCGGTCTTCCATCGGCTGCGGTCCCTCGCACGCTCCCTCCAGTCGTCGAGACCAAGCGCTCTTGCGTCTGTGACCGCCTGGTCCCTATAGCGGAGGTTCGGTCTTCCTGGTCGTCTCGAACCTGGGGGCTGGGATTCGAAGATTTTCTTGGCTGGAGCGTTGTTGTCCATTCGCTCGATGTGGCCGAGCCAATGTAGTCGACGTGTTTTGGCTCTTTGGACTACATCCACATCTTGGTACAGCTCGTACAGTTCACGATTGAATCTTCTCCTCCAATCGCCCTCTTCGCATATAGGACCAAATATCCGTCGTAGAATTTTTCTCTCGAAAGTGCCCAGGATCAATTCCCCTTTTTTACTTATCGTCCAGCACTCGGCGCCGTAGAGTAGAACTGGTAAAATAAGAGTTTTGTATAGCGTGCACTTTGTCTTTCGAGAAAGGAGTTTTGAACCCATTTGTTTGGCCAAACCGAAGTAGCAGCGGTTCGCTAGGGTAATTCTTCGTCGGATTTCCACTAAGGTGTCGTTCGTGGGATTGATGTTTGTTCCGAGGTAGGTGAACTCCTTGACTACCTCGAAATTACTGCTACCTACAGTGACATTTTGTCCTAGGCGATGGACAGATGAGGCTTTGTTTGTTGATAGCATATACTTTGTTTTGTCCTCATTCACTTCAAGACCAACGCGTTTCGCCTGTTCATCAATAGCTGTGAATGCTTCAAGTACAGCTCTCTTGGAACGGCCGATGATGTCGATGTCGTCCGCATAACCAAGCAGTTGAGAAGACCTGTTAAAGATAGTGCCGTCCATGTTAACACCACTCTTGCGCACTATCTGCTCCAGGACTAGGTTGAAGAAATCACATGATAGCGCATCTCCTTGCCTGAACCCTGTACACGTCTGGAATAACTCGGATGAGCTGTTACCCATTTGCACGTTGCACCGCGTATTTTGTAACGTCATGCGGCATAGCTGGATCAGTTTTTTCGGGATCCCGAGTTCCGACATCGCCAATAGAAGCTCTTGGCGACTTATGCTATCATATGCGGCTTTGAAGTCGATGAATAGGTGGTGGGTCTCGACTTGAAATTCGTTGGTCTTTTCCAGGATTTGCCTCAATGTGAAGATTTGGTCTATCGTTGATCTGCCTGGCCTAAAGCCACACTGGTACGTGCCGATCATAGTGTTGCAGAAAGGTTTTAGACGCTCACAAAGTACGTTGGATAGGATCTTGTAGGCAACATTAAGCAGGGATATGCCTCTGTAGTTCTTGCAGGACATAGGATCGCCTTTTTTGTAGATTGGGCATATGGAGCTATTTGACCAGTCATCGGGCATACTTTCCTCCTCCCAAACTTGGTTGATGAGCTGGTGCATGCACCCTACCAGAGCATCTCCTCCATACTTGAAGAGTTCCGCTGGTAGGCCATCCGAGCCGGCGGATTTGTTGTTCTTAAGCTTGTGGATGGCTTTCTTAACCTCTTCAGTACTGGGTGCTGGGACTGGATCTTCATTGACTGGTCTAATGCTTGTTTGTTCCCCTGTCGCCTCCTCTACATAATGCCCATTAAGCAGCTGCTGGAAATGCTGCTTAAACACGTCTACAATTCCCTGTGCTTCGGTGACTAGGTTCCCTTCGCTGTTTCGAAGAGCTTGCGTGCCAGTCCTATAACCAGATGCCAGTTGCTTGGCTGTTTTGTAGAACCGGCGGGTGTTGGTGGCGGTGCTGGACTCTTCGAGATACTTGAGCTGAGAGGCTGCGGATGCTCTTTTCTTTCTACGCAGGGTTTTTTTCTCTTTCCTTCTCTTTTCACGGTACTCCTCTCTTGCTGCTCTTGTTTTCCGTTGCAGCATTTGCATTCGTGCATTTTCCGTCTCCTGCTTCAATACCGCGCATTCATCATCATACCACGGGTTCTTTTTTCTGGGTGGTTGATAGCCTATGGTGGTCTCGGCTGTCTCTTTAATAATGTCGCGATACTGGTTCCACTGGTTGTTGACGCTTGTGGCTGGGTGTACGGCAGAGAGTTTCCCGGTCAATTGCTCACTGTAGTCTCTGGCTTTCTCAGATGTGCTAAGGCATGCGATGTTGAACTTCTTTCTTTGGGCGGTCTTCGTTTTCTTTTCATTGGACAGTCGGGCTCTGAACTTTGTCACAACAAGAAAGTGGTCAGAGTCCACGTTTGCACCTCGGAAAGTTCGCACGTCCAAGATGTTCGATGCGTACCTTGCGCCAATTAGCACGTGGTCGATTTGGTTGGCCGTTCGACCATCTGGAGATCGCCAGGTTGCTGTGTGTATCCTTCGCCTGGGGAACCTAGTGCTACTTATCACCGTATTACGAGCTGCAGCAAAGTCGATTAGTCGGAAGCCGTTGTCTGTTGTCGTTTCGTGGAGGCTGTGCTTTCCAACTAATCCGCCAAAGATGTTTTCCTTTCCGATTTTAGCATTGAAGTCTCCGAGCACGACTTTGACATCGTACTCCGGACAGGCTCCGTAGGCTCCGTCCAGGAGGTCGTAGAACTCCTCCTTGTTAGACTCCTCAGCTTCATCGGTAGGGGCGTGTGCACATATTAGGCTGATGTTTTGGAAGGTAGCTTTGATGCGGATCACAGCCAGGCGATCGCTTATCGGCTTAAAATCGATGACTTTCGATCTGAGTCGATTTCCCACGACGAATCCGCATCCTAGCATGTGCAGTCTTTGGTGACAGCTGTAATAAATGTCGCAATCTTTTCTTTTCGTTATACCTGATCCTATCCATCGTATCTCCTGGATCGCGGTAATGTCTGCCTTGTACCGCGAGAGGACAGATTCAAGTTTTTGAGTAGCACCTGGTGTGTAGAGTGTCCTTACATTCCAGGTGCATACTCGTAGATCATAGTCCATTTTCGTTCCGGGTCTGGTTGCCATTTGAGGGGGGTCGTTGTCCGAGGCTTCCCGCGTCTCTCTCATAACAATTGTTTTTTTTACTGTGGTCGGGTCGTTAGCCCAACGCACTAACCTCCAATCTGTAGGGCCATGGGTTTAATGTTGCAATTCTTTCCTTGATCAACATTCGCACTTACAAGTTTAGCAAGTCCTGGCATAAAGCCATGACCAGTATCCGGCGGTTACCAACTTGGAGGTATTGTAAGCACTTGATGTGTAGGAAAAGATACAGCTCGAGGCCCCCAGTTCCTACAACATCCAACCACCAAAACAAAAAAACAAATAAACATAAGAAAAAAAGAGACTGATATACAGCACTGCTTTTGCACTAAACCACATCGTTTTATTTTCACGAGGTGAACCATATGGGTTATGAGCGATAATAAAACGCGGCTAATAACAAGGAAAACTTATCGGTTAATATTTTTACTAATGAAATGAGGAGATCCATTCTGTATACTAGTAGGCGCGTTTTATTATCCCTCATAACCTATATGGTTCACCTCGTGAAAATAAAACGATGCGGGTTAGTGCAAAAACAATGCTGTATATCAGTCTCTTTTTTCTTATGTTCATTTGTTTTTCATTTAAAGCCTCTTTTCCTCTAAACTCCTCACACTGCTGACAAACCGCTGACATCATTCACAATGGTAAATAGCCCTCTGCCGGTCAGAGTGAAAACCTCTATCTGGGTTATTGAAACTAACCTCGATTGGCGAATGGAGTCACGGCACCTAGCAGTCACTGCGTGAACCCTATGTGGGGGATACATTTTTTTTCATTTTGACATTCAATGTATTTCCCATAAGAGAAAACCAAAAAAAGGTCTGAAAAACATTGCTTTTGCTAATTAATTTTCTATGAACACGTATTTATTTTATAGTTGCAATAGAAAAAGAATTTATGTGAGTTAGTTAATCAAGAAGAATATGTATCAAAACTTATGTGTAACTTCCTATATTTTGCAGATGAAAAATGTAAACAAACCTGTATTGTTGTTGTTGCTTTCCAAAATGGATTCATGTCGTAAGCAAAATTGGTGTCATGTGCGTAGTCAGGGAAGGGGTTTGATAGACAAGAGTCAATTATGAAGATTTTTATATTATATATTTTACTACTGTTTTCTAATAAGTAAAAGCTTACGTCATCGAAACTTTGCAGTAATGTTTTTATGAAGTAGCTGCAGCTAGTAGCTGCGTTTTATTATCTCTGGGTCTGGGTCGAGGTTATCTTTTAACATGTATTACAAAAACAACATGGGATCTAGGTTTCTATCGAGGTTAATTAAAAATAACCCAGATAGAGGTTTTCACTCTGGCCGGCAGAGGGCTATTTACCATTGTGAATGGATGTCAGCGATTTGTCAGCAGTATAAGGAATAGAGAGGAAAAGAGACAAGTGCTTACATGAAAAACAAATAAATATAAGAAAAAAAGAGACCGATATACAGCACTGCTTTTGCACTAACCCACATCGTTTTATTTTCACGAGGTGAACCATATGGGTTATGAGCGATAATAAAACGCGGCTAGTAGTACATTATCGGTGTACCTATTTAGTTATTTTTCGATGGGTTTTGCCCATCATGAACGAAAATATACCAGATTACGTTACTTCATTTTTAGGTTTGCTCATTTGTGCCCTGGAGTTACCCTCGCTTCTCTCTAAAACGTTTTTTGAAAAACCTGAAGCCTGTTTCACAATGCGACGAGAAAACGAGACGAGAGCGTGACGTGATTCGCTGTCACCTTTTTCTAGTTATGGAATCGTTCCCCAATTCACAATACATCAAGATTTTGTACAACGAAAACTCTTTTCTGCCAAAAAAATTTATACAAATTAAACAAAATACTTTTTTAAGACAACAGATTATGAATTACTTTATCTTTTAATTTCAAGTTATCTTATTTTTTCTAAAAAAAAAAAATACTTCCATTATGTAAATTACTTGTCAAAAGAGAAAATAGTCGTCTCGTAGCGTTTTTTCAATTTTTCTAATCCTTGGCGTGACGTGACGATTAGAAACGCTTCATTGTGTATATCCTCGTATACTTCCATTAATTGAAATTCAACGACGGGATCTCATCACGCTGACGTCTCGTTTCCTCGTCTCATTGTGAATCAGGCTTGACTCACCCTAGACTAAAGAAGTCGGTATTTACATTGCCCGATTTTTTCAATGCGATTTTTGTTTTTTTTTTTGTTGGGGTGGGAATAGGAGGGAATTCAAAATGAGAAGAAAGTCAATATATTAGAACAACAACAAAAAGATCATCACTAAAAAAATGGGGTCATATAAATGCCGGCAAATTCTGTGTTTTTTGAAACCTGGGGTCCGGGTCGCCCTCAACTAGATCTGAAGTAGAACTAGGTTCTTTGCTAGGTAACAAATAAACTGTCAAATTGACATGAGTTGTGAATCATTTGTTTTGTTGTGCATTCACGTCCTGTTGGTTATTATTTATTTTTAAAATAAAAAATAAAAGAAAAGGCACATTTTTTAAAAATAATAACAAAAAGAAACATAAATTGGAAACTTTGATTTATTTTTATTCAATTTTAAGCAATTTTTCAGTTTAAATTATCAGATTTCAGAAATCCTTGTTTCTTGCTAATGTCAACCTAGGTTTGTTCGTTGAGCCCTGAAGTCACCCTAGGTTCGTTCTAAAGCGTTTTTTGAAAAACCTGAACTTAATCTGACGTTCTGTGTTTTTTGGAACCTGGGGTCGCCCTAAACTCGCCCTGCAGTAGAACTACCTACATAAGTTTTTGCTGGGTGAGTTGAGGTAAAGAATAAACTGTCGAAGTGGCATGAGTTCTGAAGCATTAGTTTTGTCCCCACCCCTTGTTGGAATTCGACACCACTAAAAAAATTGAAGCAAAACACATTTTTTTATTTTTAAATTTAATTTTTTGAATGTGCACAGTGAGCTGCAGTATAAAACGGTAACTACTTCTAAAATGGACCCACACTGTTGAATTTGGTGATTCGCACACCCCCCGCGACTAGCTTTCGAGCCATATAAAATTTTATCTCAGTTGGTCAAATACATTTTGAAAAAATGGTACCACCAAATTTATTTAAGCCTATTTATGTATAAATAAAAATAAAAAATAAATTGGGTGGCGCAACAGCTCGAGGAGAACCAGGGCCTAGTGACTTACAACTCACAACCATTCCTGTGTGCGTGTTTGTTGGGCAGGAATGGAGGGGACCTACAGTTTTTTGCCGAGTCCGAACGGCTAAATGAGAAGCACTTTTTCATGACAAGTATACTCTTGGAGGATTTGTCAGTTCCTCGCAAGAGGCAGTACCTCGAATAAAACATTTCTGTTTTTAGGTGGCACGGCTGGGAATCGAACCCACACCTTCGGCATGACAGTCCTACGCACTAACCATCAAGCCACGAGGTACTACCTATTTATGTATAGATAACTAATATTAATAAAGAATGGAAATTGTGGTTTGCTTTTATTCATTTTTAAAACAAGTTTTTAGCTGAAATCAGTATATTTTTACAGAAATCTAAAATTTGGTAATTTCAGTTGACAGTCCGTTTAATTTTGATAGGAACTAATACTTACCGTTAATCATCACTTATTTGTATTGCTTTCTCTTTCTTATTTTGAAGCTGCACAAAATAGTAGCTAAAGCCTAGTACGCTGCTGATGCGAAACGAAAAATCCCATACAAAAATGACAACGAAATCATAAACTAAAAATTTAGTTCTACTTTTCGTTCTGCAGTACGCTGTTCCATGAGCGAAATTGGTAATTGTAGCAGATTATTTGGAGCTGTCTACACTCTTTTTTCGCACTCAATTAATTACCCAGACCATTTATTAGGTTTGTTCGTTGAAGTTTACCCAGGGTTGCCCCAGGTTTTCTTGACAACCCCAAGAATTGTCGAAAAAACCTGGGTTTTTCGGTTCTCAAAAAACACCAAAGGGTCTTTTTTGTGTTGTTGAGATAAGAAAGAAATAAAATTTCTTTTAAAATAAATAAAAACAAACCACAGTTTTCGTTTTCTATTTCATTTTGTTATTTTTAAAGTAAAATTGTGTATTCCGTGAATTTATATTTCAAAAACGATAGAATTATCTGCAGCTTGTGAATCCACAACAAAAAAATGCTTCAGAGCTCATGTCACTTTGGCAGTTTATTCTTTACCTCAACTCGCCCCAGTAAAAAACCTAGTTCTATTTCAGGGCGAGTTCAGGGCGACCCTAGGTCTCAAAAAACACAGAATTTGCTGGCCAGGGTGAGTTCAGGGTTTTCAAAAAACACTTTGGGGCGACCCCATGGTGACTTCAGTGCTCAACGAACAAACCTTTGTGTGCGAAAAAATGACATTTGTGTTTTTTCGTGTTTATTTTTGTTGTTTCTTTCATTACAGCATGGCTGCTTGTGATTTTTTTGCATTTGTATTTGTTTAAATTTTTTGAATTTGTGCAACCGTCAATGAATATTTTTTCGCATCGTTTTCGTAAGCATTTCGTTGTCTTGTTGGAGACCAACTAAAAATTTCGTTTCGCATCAGCAGCGTACTAGGCTTAAGCAAATAACCTAACGTGTTCATCATACGAATGTAGCACAATCCAAACCCGAATGGCTTGCTAGCAGTTCTTTCACATTTTAATTGAATTCCCCGGAGCCGTACTAGAGTAGGGAACATTGAAATGTGAATATTGGAAATGAAATGATTTGGAATATAATTTGGGAATTTACAGCGAAATTACTTCATCTGCCCTAATGAAAACGTAGGTTGTATAAAATAAAGTAAGTTCCTGGTTATGATTGGCCAGCTGTCAAAGAACTGCCATATATTAGGTCTGTTCGTGTACTTCCCAAAACTGCCAATTTCTAAACATTTTATAGGGTTTTCACACCAAACCCCAAAACAGGTTTTCGGCGAAAACTTTTCAAAAACGCGAAAACCATTCACACTGAAAATTACACGTTTTCGTTTGACATTTCAGTTTTTTTTTACACAAACCACGCACATTTTTTTATTTTCTTCCATTTTTTTGAAATAAAAACGGTGATTTATTTTATAAACAGCATCCATATGAACAATTTGACTTGCCATAAACAATTATTTATCAATTTTAAATAAAATTATTTATTTTGAAATTCGAATTTTATATTTGATATGACAGAACTCCGTCAGCTGTTTTCAATTTCTTTTGAAAGCATCCCATCAGTTTCTTTTTTGACACTTCAATAGGTGCTGAACTTATTTAAAGGTATGTTTGTTTTGTTCATCTCTGAATTCCAACATGTTTTCGACTGGTTTTATATAAAACTTATGTTTTACGAAAACCTGAAGCTACAAAAAATGTATGATAAAACTTGTGTTTTCGATTAGGTTTTTCTTCAAAACCGATATTTTCGCGAAAACCGCGTTTTGGGTTCGGTGTGAAAAGGCTATTAGTCCAAAGTTAATATAAAAAAAATAAGAAAGAACTTCTGACTAAAATTAAATTTATTATGTCTGTTTGGTGACGTGAAATTTTCACCAAGTTTCTCAAACAGGATTCCTCACATAGAATTCAAATCAAATCCCTTTTTCTTTTCATCTTATGCAATTAACTGCGGCAAAAAATAGTTGAGCAAGCGAATCCAAAAAAATTGAGTCACAGTTAAAGCCTAGTATGCAGATCGAGCTAAAATTTCGCTCCCACATTTCTCTCCAAACACCAGCTAATATCCAAGCTAAATTTTGACATATAATTTTTGTGGAGATTATATCACAGAAAACAGCTGTTCTGTGAAAAGAAATTGTATTAATTAATGTGCCGAACAATTAATTCACGCGCTAAATTTTGACAGATAAGAGCTGTACAGTAAGAAACAAAAATTTGATTTTTTTGTTGGAGCTGCGTACCTCTCGGCTAAAATGCTTGGCAAAATTTTAGCTTGGCAAAATTTTAGCTTGGCTAAATTTTGGAGAGAATTTTGTATGGGAGCGAAATTTTAGCTCGATCTGCGTACTACACTTAAGGGGGAAAGCTAGGAATTTGTGTGAGGAATCGTGATTATATTTCTGTGTCCTCTGAACCCTCTGAGATCTCAGAAATATAAACTGGTTTATTAGTTTATTTTTAAATATTTTCAATGGGTTCGTTCAAAAATTAACTTTTCAAATGTGATTAATATTAAAAAATTGCACTTTGCATTCTTTTTGATATTTTATCATATCTATTTTATTAAAAGCGCCAAGTTCTTTAAGAAAATGTCTACCTTTCATTCTGCAGCCCATATACAATTTTAAGCTACTTACTAAGTGCCCACCATTCACTTTATATCTACTTAAATATTATATGCAACTAATTTATTTCTTTTACTATATGCAATGCATATACCCATAGCTCTATAAGAACATCGATGAAAAGGAAAGTATTTTTTTGGTCATAAAATGCCATAGTTATATTGTAATAACAAAATTATTTCCGCTCACGGTCAACCGAATCCAATCGAATATTATCTTATTTCCTCACAAGTCTAAACAAATAAATACACAATAACATGAACATTGAACATGTATCTTTGGTAATTTGTTTTCAAAAAGCCGAGTCGTATGGAAAAATATCTTGACGATACACCATTGCAATATCTTTTTTGTGTTTTTTGTATTTTACAAAACTTTTATCTGATTTCACTTGAAGAACGTCAGTGGAGGAATCTAAATTTAAATTAAAATTCTCAGTGCTGCTGAGTCTTGTGAATGTATAATGCTGTGCCATCTTGTTTCGACTTTAATAAATTTTACTTGAGATTTCCATTTCTCTTACATTTTTTTCTTGGCGTTCCTCCTGATGATTTCGCTTTCATGTGTAAGCACGCGAAAATATTGAATAACGTAAAATAGCATGGTCCGTCCTGCTCCTGAAAAGCCGTTTCGTAGACTTTTCTGCGATCATAAACTTAGACGAAGTCTATGCGATTTTTCATTGAACCATAAGCATAGTGTAGTGGCGTTGGGTCGTGTGTGCGCGTAACCGTTAGTGCGTGATTCACCTTGTGCTATTAATCTTTTGTGAATAAATTTTTCTTTAATTTTTAATAAAAATGTTTTGTTAAATTTATAATCGAAAAACATCAAAAGATGTCATCACTATCATACAATCGTCCACCCTTTTGGGCCAAGTTCTCGTCGTGTAATGGTGATGGAAAGGATAATATTTTGAAACCACCCCCACATACTTGGGGATGTCTTCCAAAGAAGCGGCACACCAAAAAGCGGGTCCATTTCATAGATGAGGTACAATATTCTCATAAGTTATGTGCTTGTTAATTACGCAGGATTTATAATTTTATAATTTATAAGCAACATGTGCGATTATAGACATCTTTATGTTTAACGCGATGTTTAGAGAGCACATTAGTGTAAATGACCTGAACTTGTTGGTTTGAATTTGAAAATGTTTTGACAACTTGTGCGTCCTCATTTTTTAATAACATAAATTGATAAATTATAAAGTTTATTTGGAGATTTTTCATTGTGTTATTTTTAAAAAAATTGATGTTATTTTAATTGCAGAAATATAATATTCTGGTGATATTGATATAGTTAAACAAAATTTAACTCCATTTATCCTAAAAATGCAACTTTGTATTGAGGTAATTTTTTTTGTTAAGGTAACAAAGTCAATTATTTCAGTAGTGAATTCCGCTTTTGCTGGTCTCATAACTTATACCAAACTATTTTTTTTTAATAAAGGAAATGTCAAGAGAAATAAAATTGACTGTGAACTTGGCAGATTGCGCATTTATTGTATTCAAAAAAAAATATTAAGTTGTGAATGAATAGACTGATGGACTCTGGCTCATATTTCTTTTCGAAACAAAAAAATAATTTTGTTGCTTGGAGTAAGAAAATATGCGTATTTATTAGTTCATGTACTATAGTTATAACTTCGGCATAAATCATAAAACTGACAGTTACATATTTAACGGTGTTTTGAACTTCCATACTTATTTTACTTATGTCGTTTTCGATTGGATTTTCGGAGTACTCCTTTTCCACTCCATTTTAACTCCTACTACTCTTCGATTGACTGTTCCGAGTAAAGTTTTCGGAGTCTTTTTCTGTTCCCGATTTCAAGAAGGAGTAGATTTGGAACACACGCATACATATACAGTTTTTCGTCGGACTACTTGTAAAAAGCAATAAATGCTTGAAGAAGCCATTTTATAAAATGGCGTCATTCAGTAGTGTGTGTGTAAATTTGACAATACGATATATTCAAATTCGATTCGAATCAAAAAGGAGTAGGACAGGCAGAAAATCAAATCGAAAACGACATTAGGCGTTTTCCTTTGGAGGTGGCGAAGTACTTGCAAGTACTTTGCTAGCTTTTTTCAATGGAACACACTAAACTGCTTTCCCATGTTAAATGTATCTACTCGCACATGAGAGCATGTGCAGTTGGTAGTACTAGATTAAGGTTTTCATCTACTCATAAGTACTTTGTCATCTCCAAAGGAAAACGGCTATTAATCACAACATAAACAAAAACAACTTACAACAAGCTAGGCGCGAAATGAAATAACATAATCAATGGTGTTACACTTTTAGGCTGAGAACAGTTAATTTTGGATCGATACAGTTAATCACCGACAAAGATAATTAAGCTAGAAATCATAAGACAATGCAAAGCAATTGATTTTTAATTCAAGAACTTTGTTAGTTTTTTGTGACGACTAGTTTGGATTTTATTCTTCTTCAAATATAATAATAATAATTTCATATATGAGCCCTAAAAGTCACCGTGGGGTCGCCCCAAAGCGTTTTTGAAAACCCTGAACGCACCCTGGCCAGCTTTTTGGAACTCACCCTGGCCAGTTTTTTGAAACCTAGGGTCGCCCTGAACTCGCCCTAAAGTAGATCTAGGCATTTTGCTGGGCCGAGTTGAGGTAAAGAAAAAACTGTCAAAGTGGGATGAGCTTTGAAGCAACCTTTTGTTGTTTTTTGAGAACCAAAAGTCCCAAGTTTTGTTTGACAATTCTTGTGGATATCAAGAAAACCTGGGAAAACTTCAACGAACAAACCTGGTTAATCTCCATTTTCCATACTCGATCTGGACTCAAGAGTTGATTTTCTCTGAACATAACAAATATCGACACTTGACCCTATTTTTGTTAAATGCGCAGAACTGAACAAACACTTAAAACTTAAAGCTGTGTTTTATTATCTTCTATCGGGATCCGAATCTAGATCTGGATCAACTTTTAACACGTGCTACAAAATAAGTTTTGAAAATTTCCCAATATTTTGTTTTTGTATTACTTGTTAAAAGTAAATCCAGATACAGATCCAGATCCAGATCCGGATTCCGATAGAAGATAATAAAATACAGCTATTAGGCGTGTTTTTTTAGATATCATCGGGATCTGTAGGTGCTTGGATTAACTTTTACACGTAAAAACAAAATCATGGCACATTTTCAAAATTGTTCCGGATCCCTATAAAAGATAACAAATCACAGTTATTACCTTTAATAAGTGAAAATTGTAATGCAAGATAGACAAATATTTTCTCTGTGAGCCAAAGACAAAGTGACATTTGGTCTGTGAATAGTGTCAATTCACCTTTCCGCTATATCCACTTGTCTTTCAAATGTGTTGTCTTTACTTGACAATTTGTAGTTGTCAGTTCAAAGAAAACAAATGGAGTATTTTCACTTGGATTCTTATGAAAAGGGGCTTTTGCCATCTGGTTAATGAACAGTGGAAACCTAAGTACCTATTTTTTTTAGTGTCGTCTTAGTATTAAAGGGTTTTCTATAGGCGCTTTTCTTTTTTAGATCCGAGCATAGCACTGAGCTGTCAAAAAAAGATCGTGTGATTGGAGCGAATAGCTGAGCGCAGCCAACTTCACTGTTTTTTACTCATTTCAAATGGGCTCGTTCAACACATCAGTTCCAGTTCACATTTTTAATTTTTCGAGTTTTTGATTGGCCAGCTTTCAGATATATCGCATCAGTTAGCATGGAACATCGCATCCGTTCAGTCCCAAGAAAAAATGGTATAAGATTTTGTATTAAGTGAAAGTAAAAGTACCTATTTGACTCGCATGCATATTGTAATATTTTCTCAGGTTCGTTGATAAAACTTATTTACTTTATTTAAAACGGGAACTGCGACCTTAAGCTCTATTGTGCCTGGCCCGTTTGTTTGCTATTGCGAGTCGTTATAGTTCAAATATGAAAGTCATTACAATGTTCGTTAAAAAAAGAAAGGTCATCTTGGATGGCCTTAAATCGGATCTAATGAATGAATGATGAATAATGATGAATAACAAAAAATTCCCTTATTTTTTCAGATTTTTATTTTCATCTCCCATAGTCGCTGTAGGGGTTAATTAAAATGCCTATTTTTGTTGCATATGGAGAGATTCGTGTTAAATCTGCCAACAAATTAAGAGCGTGTATGTTGGAAGTAGACAAAAACAAATCTTACGAATAAAACATGGATGGGGGTTGTCTTGCAAAAAAGCCCCGTTTATGGGTCCAAAAATTTAGGAAAATCTCCAAGATTTGTATAAGTTATTAAGGCTTAAAACTCAAAAATAACATTGTAGGTAAGGTAACAGCTTCCTATACAATAACTTCACCTTTTTTTCAACAGAAATTCTGACATGGATGGGTTCAGACGACCGAAGGTACTTGAAAGTAAGGCAAGTATCTAGTCTTCGATTCAAAACATTTTTTTCCAGTTAAGGCAACTTTAGGCGTGTTTTATTATCTTCGGGATCTGGATCTGGATTCATTTTTAGCACGTGTTACAAAAACAATGTTAGTCGTGTTTTATTGGGAAATAAATAGCTAGCACAGTGAAATTTCCCTTGGCAAACAACAACAAAGAAACATTTCTACTGACTTATTTATCGACACTTTCCAGGATTTGTTGTTGTTTGCCGAGGGAAATTTTGCTGTGCTAGCAACAATAGTGAAGTCCACTATTCTGATCAGCTGATTATATTTTGTCACTAAACAGAAAGCTGAGCTGTGCTGTGATTTGATTATTTTCTTACACGTTGGTTTTTATTATTTTATGGGAATAGGTTCTTTATCAAATACGGAAAAGATAATGGGTACGTTCAGATGACCGAATGGACTGAAAATTTAATTTTGAACAAAAAGTCTTAAGTGCAAAATTGTCAAATTCGGTTTAGTTTCCAAGTAAACCCAAAAATATTGAAAAGTGGCCGGTGTTACCATTCTCTCAGAAACGCGTGAGTGAATTTAGTAGCATTTTCAGTTTGAAGCATGCTTATGGGCCCAACGTATAAAATCAATAATAAAAACACTTGCACGTAATTTACAACTATTTGATTTTGGTATTAGAAAGCCTAATATCAAATAAACAAATCTTAGTTTTAACCGTTATAATTTGTCAATAAAGATATTCAATTTTGCGATTTGGTTAAGTTTATCATTTGGTTAATGAACTGTAAAATTTTGAATGGGAAATGGTTTACACAATTTGGTTAATTTATTCAAGGATTTTACTGTGGAAAATTAACCAAATTTATCCAAACGTCATTGTGATTTTAAGAATTAGGCGTGTTCGGAAATATGATGTGTGATATCTCAGAGAGCTTAAAAAACTCAGACCATGTTTTGTATCGGCGTCAACAAATGATTCACATAAGTTTGGCAGAACCTTAATAGTTTTAATATGTCTGAATCAGATGTCATATAGGCCAATGAAAAGTTATTAAATGTCGTCAGGTTTTTAACTTTTTCTTTCGGAAAGTAAAGAGCGATTTGATTGGATGATTCATTCTACTTAACTGGAATATATGTAGCTAACTTCTCCTTTTGTCGGTTTAGAAAGCTACTTTCTGTTGCTTCTTGACATTAGCTTCCAATAGCTTCCGACCATAATAGTTCTATCTGTACATATTTTTATCGTTCCGAGACTCCAGTTTGGTTCGGGAGAGATTATCCATTTAAAAATAACTTCGACATCTGAACACGTCTAATCTATTACACACGTTGTCTGTTAAATTGATATTTGACGTTTGATATTTGACGTTTAATATTTGACGTTTAACTGGTTCTGTTACACAGCATTCAACCAAATGAATAAAATGGTCGTTGATGCAAACTTTTGGGTAAACTTATCATTCTACGCAATTTGTAAACTTACAACGTTGCATGAACACCCTTATTTATTACAAATATCGTACCTCCATGTTATTTGCTCTTATGCAAAATACACGATCTTTTCCCTCATTTTGATGACATGATCAAAAATTTATCAAAATCGCCCCTTAATGTTTTAAAAACATAAATTTTAAATTCAAACGATGGGAAAAATATGTCGGCAAACCCACTCTAAAGTTTGCCTTTGTGGTGTTGCTATTGGTAGAAGAAAAATATTGCTTTCATAACTTTCACAGAAGCAATACAAGTATGTATACAGGGTGTCCCGGACCTGAGTGGAAGTATTTCAGGGGGTGGTTTTTTGGGTTATTCTAAGAAAAAAATTGTATGGGGGGAAAGTTCTATCTCCCCTCCCTGAGGCAGGGAGGGGCAGTTTCTGAAACATTGACTTCAAATGCAAAAAAAAAACATTTAAAATCAACGGAAACACATTTAATAATGTGCTATAATTTTTTTAAAAGCTAATACTTCATTCTTGTATTTGGTTTTTAAATCAAGTTGTTTAAGCGAATAGTTTTTGAAAAATTAAATTTCAAAGTCAAAATTTAGAAAAAAAAATTCAATTTTTTTTTCTTAAGTTGATATTTTTCTAAATTTTACGTAATTAAGGGGATTTTTTGTGTTCAATACTCAATGCCCTCATTATTTTTTAGTCCATTAACGAAAACCAAATGTAAAAATCTTTCTTAGTTTTTGAGAAATTAAGAAAAAACAAAAGATACTTTTCCCGAATAAGCCCGAAAAAATGAATTTATTCATGAATTATCCATAATTTAACCCTTTTTCGGGCTTTCTTGGTAAAAGTACCTTTTGTTTTTTCTTAATTTCTCAAAAACTAAGAGAGATTTTTACATTTGGTTTTCGGTAATGGACTAAAAAATAATGAAGACATTGAATACTGAACACAAAAAATGCCCTTAATTACGTAAAATTTTGAAAAATATCGACTTAAGAAAAAAAAATTGCTATTTTTTTTCTAAATTTTGACTTTGAAATTTCATTTCTCAAAAACTATTCGCTCAAACAACTTTATTTAAAAACCAAATACAAGAGAGGAGTATTAGCTTTCAAAAAAATTATAGCACATTATTAAATGTGTTTCCCTTGATTTTTAATGTTTTTTTTTGCATTTGAAGTCAATGTTTCAGAAACTGCCCCTCCCTGCCTCAGGGAGGGGAGATACAACTTTCCCCCCATACAATTTTTTTCTTAGAATAACCCAAAGAACCACCCCCTGAAATACTTCCACTCAGGTCCGGGACACCCTGTATATTTCTTTTGTTTCAAAAAATATAAATATTGCATTCCCAAATCATAACAATCTTATTCAAAGAAACGTGAATTTTTGTTAATCCTTTTTTACACTTTTCAAAATGTACATACATAGCTCTTATACAAAAATAGTAGTAGGTATCTACTACAAATCTGCAATGCCTACTTATATTAAAGCAGCCACAAGAAGCATGTTCGTGCGATCAAGCCGTGCACTTTACTTTCTTACGGTTTGAATTTTCGATATTTTTTTTGACGAAATGTCAAAATAAGAAAGAGAAAAGAAAAAAACGATGGTATATTGCCAAAAACTAAATTCTAGACAGACATTAATCAATTATTTTAATATGCCGTCAGTCAGTATTGAATAGTGCTTATTTACTTTAAAAATAATTTCAATTTAAAGGTAGATTGTATAAGTACCTATACTGACGAATGGCAATAAATTAAGTCAAATGCATAAATATACCTCAATGAACAGTAGTGCTTAAAGTTTAGGTACATTACCAGAACTATATTTTCTAATATTTATTTAAAAATAGATCTTTAAACGTTTATATTACTACATTAATATTTTATATTAGAAAATGTTGCCAATTCCATGGATAATAAATTTATGACGAACGAATGATATCATTCTTTTTGATCTTATAGCTAATAAAAAATTAATAAACTGAAATACATTTTGTGTACCTATACTTTGGGAGGAAGCGGTTGTTTTAATTAACTTAGTAAATTTTTTTTTTATATAATTCAAGATCCAAAGTTTATTATTATTTTTTTTTTTAACAATATTATTTCTTTGTTTATAAATGAACAACAAGCTACTTAATGAGATTTCTTCTCAATCAGCTGGCATGTTGCTTTCATCGTAAACAAATTGGCAATCGTTGTGTAAAATTTAAATAAATAAAATAAAACACAATTACAGTAGAGGGTCATTAAATGATGACAACTAAAATGTAGACCAATGCATTATGTGCCATAAAGAATTCACGAACAAATTAGTCAATTGATTGATTGTACTAAAATAAAACATTAAGGACTCTTGTGCTGCTCTATTATAATAACATATTTTGAAAAACAAAAGAAACACTCGGTATTCGGCAATGAAAAAGGATGGCAAAATCAGCACCATCACTGACACCGCCATCGCCAGCTAAAAGACGAAGAACAATTTTTTTGGGGAAAACAAAATGAGAGGCAACAACGCGGACTTTGCAAAACAACAGCAAAAAAAAAACAACAAAATCTGTACATCGTATCAGAGCTTCAGAACCAATGCTTGTTGTAGATTTAAAATTAGTATTTCAGCAGCATTCAGTTCGAACAAATCGCTAAAACCGTAAAGTGCCACCCATAAGATAGATTTAAAAAAATTCTAAGTGCAATTTCGACAGTTACATAGTTTCGAATTCGATTTAATCGTATATTATCGTTTGACACATTTGGGATTTTCGTGTGATACAGTGCGCGAAGGATAACATTCGGGCAGTCAAAAAATGAGCCCCAAGTTGCATGAGTTCGTGGTGATTCTTCGACGCGATGGACCCGACACTCCATGGGGTATTCGTTTGGTGGGCGGCAGTGATCTGGATACTCCTCTCATCATAACTAAAGTAAATCAAATTAATCTTCAACAAAAATTGTAATCTGATATAGAATTGCACTCACTAAAAGGCAATTAATTATTTCGCAACAAATTTTTAACATAAAAAAAACTATAGTGACAGTGTTTTTCTTCGATTTTTCATCAGTGGATTTAATTGTGTTTTATGTAGCCACTTAAGAGCTCGGTGCCAAGTTTCCTCGATCCCATTGTTTTAGTTTTATTCCTGGCACCGAATTTAAATGTTTTTGCGCGCCGTTTCTTAAAATTACAAGTTTCAGCAAAAATGTTTTACTATTGCAAATTACAAGCGATCTAGCTATCAATGTCTATTTCCGGTAAAACATGAAGTCTGTTAAACGATCGATGGGCTTTTTGAAAAGGGAGGGGCGTGAGTTTTGTGTTTACAGACTGCAACACTCATGCATTGGATCTGAATTTGCTGTTTTTATGTGTAATGAAATAATTTTAATTATTTCGCTTGGTATGCCCTGATCCATGGCCTAGTTGGCGAAAAAATGAAGGTCTTTTTAGATATGTACGATATGATGCAGAGAGTGTATTTGAAATAGATGATTTCAAACGCAACAAATACAAACAAAAAAAAAACTACACGCACCCATAGGCTTTTGTTTGCAATTAGTCAGATTTATGTCAATAAGTGACTGCGAGACAGCACAACATAAACATGTTGGATGCCCATTCTTTTGACAGAAACACATGTGTGTGGTCAAGGTATAACTTACGAACTGTCTCTAAAATATTCAATTTTGTATTTGAAGTTTAAAAAGTAGGTGTATTCCTGAACTTGTGAGTTTTGCCATTTAAAAAAATAGAATATTTTAAAATTTTATTTTATTTTTATTTTCAAAATATTAATGAGTTTCATATTTTTTAGCGAAAGAGAAATATTTTTTTTTTATTTAATAATCGTCGAACATCAATCCCAATTTCAATGAGAATTTTCAAAACATAAAAATAAAGGGATTGTAAACAAAATTTAAACTAAAAATACTATCTCATAATCTTTTATTATTTTGCTAGATTTTTATTTTGTATTTAAATTACAAAATACCCTTGACATTTGTTTAGAATAATTCTTTAATCGATTTTGGGCATGATTTATTTTTAACATTGGGTAATTCTCACCTGCCTGAACGGTGCCATGCAATGAATCATTTTTGAAGTATTAACAGCATGTGTTCTTGTTACAGCTTGAGGAAACTATTTTTTATATACTTTGTGTTATTTTTAGAAACTTAAATCAAATAATTTATTTTTAACATTAAAATTGCGCATTTTTTATTGCCATAAATTGTATTGATCTTAAATGATAGTTGACATTGAAAAATTTTATTTTATTTATGGCTTTAATTTTTATTTTGTATTTGGCTCTGAAAAGTAAAAGTGAAGAAATTGCATAAGATAAATAATTTTGATGATAAATTGGATTTTTTTTATATTTTGAAAAATGAAATTGCAATTCGTTCATTTACTTTTATTTATTGCATTCAAAGATACTTGTAGGTTAAACTTTCGGGAATTTAGAAGGGAAGACATAATTTATATTTTTAAAGTGATTGAATATGTTTATGGGATTGTGTAAATCAAGCAAAGTTCATGATCGTGCTGGGCAATTTAGAGGGGGGTAAACTTATTCAATAAATAGTTTTGGTCAAGAAATTTTGCTTCCTTGCCTGTGACTCCCCCTCCATACGCCCTTGATAGTAAGATCAAGGTTGAATCCTCTCTTTCTTTTCTTATAGATATGATAAAGACAGCTTTTAATCGACCGAGCCTTATAGCTTTACGTGAACTAGGCAATGAACCAAGAATTGACTTTAAAATGAAGACTTTCAAGTAATTTGGAACTCGTTATTGTGGTTCTAGTCTTTTATATATGGCTAAACATATTGAAGACATTAGCTGCGTTTTATTATCTCTGGGTCTGGGTCGAGGTTATCTTTTAACATGCATTACAAAAACAACATGGGATCTAGGTTTCTATCTAGGTTAATTTCAATAACCCAGATAGAGGTGTTTACTCTGACCGTCAGAGGGCTATTTACCATTGTGAATGGATGTCAGCGTTTTGTCAGCAGTATTAGGAATAGAGAGGAAAAGAGACAAGTGCTTACATGAAAAATAAATAAACATAAGAAAAAAAGAGACTAATATACAGCACTGCCTTTGCACTAACCCACATCGTTTTATTTTCACGAGGTGAACCATATGGGTTATGAGCCATAATAAAACGCGGCTATTAACTATTAGTTTATCAAAGCAGTAACATATGTATTTCATTCTTAACGGAAAAGTGTGAACAAAAGTCAAAAAGGACGAAAATTTCACTGTCGTTGCAAATGTCTCGTATATAGATTAGGACCTCGACAGAATTCCGAAATCCAAAATAGAGAAAACACAAAATTTCGAAATCCCACAGTCCGAAAATCCAAATGTTGAAAACCCAAAATCCAGAAAACCAATTCTGCAGAAAAACCAAATTCCTGTAATGTTGTTTTCGATTGGATGTTCGGAATGCACCTTTTGTACTCCATTTTCACTCCAAAAGTCCTCGATTGGGTGTTTCGAGTAATGTTATCGGAGTCTTTTCCTGTTCTCGATTTCAAAAAATGAATTGTCAAATAGGAGGTTTTCATGACCTTTCCTCCTCAATATAATTCAAAACAAATCAATTTAAACACTTGTGATACTAATTTTTCAGAAGTAAGGTAGCAACACTTATATACCATAACTCTGTGTAAACTGGGCGATAACAAACAACTAGTGTATTTTGTTTTTAACTGGTCAATAAAGAAGATTTAAAAAATGAGTAGATTTGGAACATACGGATACATACACAGTTTTTCGTTGGATTACTTGTCAGAAGTGATGAATGCTTTTAGAAGCGTGCGTCGTGGTGTTGACGTTGAATTGAGTAGTGAGTGTATAAATTTGACAACACAATGTTTTCATGTTCGCTGGAATTAAAAAGGAGTAGAACGGTCAAAAAATCCAATCGAAAACGACATAAATAAATTAAAAAAAAGAGTGAGTTTTACAAATATGTGCATATATAAGAGATACGTCTTTTTGTGACTTTCTATAATGAGGAACTTTAGTTTCATCAAAATCAAATAAATTATTCATCAAATCTATTACTGATTTGTCTCACGAAACTGAATTTCATTAATCTAATCGCCTTTTTTACCATATAGTTCAGAGGTCCGATACTGTACAAAAAGTATTAAAAGAACCGTCTTTTTCGTCCCGATTCACTTAACTATCTGCTTCGACACAAATTATTTTCTCGAAGAAAATTTATCATGAATTTTGCTCGAGTATAAAGCTAGTGAATATACCCTTTAGTAAGGAATAATTACTTACAAGATTTTGTATGTTTGAATATGTTTTTTTGGGGCACAAGTATGCTTAAAACCGAAAATGCTACTAAATTCATCCTTTATGCGTTTCTGAACGAATATAGATAGTCACACTGGCCAGTGGCCACTTTTCAAAATGTTTGATATAACCCTAGTTTACAGTTCCCATGCGCAAAAAAAATCGATCCAAATATTCTCGCATGTCAAAAATACTTGAGAAATGTAAAATTAATTGTTTGCATGATTGGTTTACAGTTTCATGCAAAAAAAACAACAATGCTGTCATGGAATGTCATGTAAAACAATGGACCGGCAATTTATTTGCATGCGAAAAAAAGTGTGGTTAATAAAATATTTTTTTTTTGATGGTCGGCTTACACCCACAAAAAAAATCCACCTCAAGGCATTTTTTGCGTGCAAATGTTCTACGCATCCAAAAGTAATTATTTTCCATTTTTAGGCCTATAGTTTGTTAATTAAGGGTAAATTAATGACTCAATGGGTGACTTAGGCCAAGTCCATCGTTTTTCGCCTTGAATATTATTCAACTAGGTGCACAGAATAGGTGGAAAGTCGTTTTGAAAATTTTGATTTTTTTTCGCATGGGAACTGTAAACTATGCTATAGACAGCTCAAAAACTGCATGTCCAATTTGACAGTTTAACACTCAAAACTTTTTGTACAAAATTAAAATTCCTCTCAAAATATATGGTTTATAAATTTGCTTACAAAACTTATAGCCTATTGAATAGACCGGAAAATGAGGGGTATAAGGGAACAATTACGTGCAAGGGTTTTTATTATTGAATATTTTTGTTTGGCCCATAAGCATGCTTAAAACCGAAAATGCTACTAAATTCACCCATGCGTTTCTGAGAGAATGGTCACACTGGCCACTTTTCAGTATTTTTGGTATAACTCGAAAACTAAGCGGAATTTTACAAATTTGCTCATAATACTTTTTGTTCAAAATTAAATTTTCTATTGGAATGGATAGTTCAAAAAATTTTACGAAAAAATTTAAGCAGGAAAAGTTAATAAAAACCAACCTAAAAAAAATCGAAAAATCAAGGATAAAGAAGAAAAACTTTTACAACAACCAACAAAAAAAATCGAAAAATCAAAGATTCCTATTTTTTTGCTAAATTGCACATAATTTTTATTTAGGCAAAGATGGGCTTAAGATAAGCTAAAACAAAAAAGGAGAGGTATGTTCATGATATGTTCAATAAGCCGTTTTTTTTTCAAAACTGTCATTCAAACTTTACTATTTCCTGTCATTTTTCGCAGTTTTGCCCGAAAGCTTTTTTTTTCTACATTCCTTGCATTGCACCAAGTAACAAATCTTATATTAATCGACCAGCTGTTCAGTCTGTAGACGTGGATGTATTAAAAAACAGACGTTAAGGACCCGTTGTTCAAACGTCGTTCAAATTTTTATTCGTGGTTAGATATTTGTACTGGCTGACTTCGGCAGAATCACTGAGGTTCAACGATGGTTCAAGTTTCAAGTATGTTATAGTAGCCAATTTGATGCCAGAGCCATCGTTGAACCTCAGTTTATTCTCCGAAGTCGGTGAGTTAAAATTGCTGGACCACGAGTTAAATATTTGTACAACTGGCCCTAAGACATAATTGCAGGGAGTACCTGACTTTCTAGATACATATGTTTATATAATGTTTATGTCATATTTGTTCTAAATGTTGAGTTCGAATATTTTTACGAATATGAAATTTGCCTTGGGTTAATAAAATATGATTTCTCATTTTTAATAAGAGATATTGAAAATAGCGGTTTTTTATTTGTTGTGTCATCGATACAGCAGTTCAATTGCTTGTATCGATGACACAACAAATAAAAGCCGCTATTTTCAATATCTCGTCCCCGCTATGGGCGCCAAAAACTTCTGCTTGTGTATTCGATATCAAGATGCATGCAGCTATAAACCCTCATACTCAGATTTTGGTTATGCGATCACCCACAAAATTTGCTACCGGCTCTTAGATTATAATTACAAAAAGTTTAAAATAATAAATTGTCAAATTTGGCTTAGTTTCCGAGTTATTTTAAACATAATGAAAGGTGGGCAGTGTGACCAAACTGTCAGAAATGTATTATGAATTTAGTAGAAGTTTTCGGTTTTAGGCATGCTTATATGCATCAAATAAAAATATTCAATAACTTTAGCTTTTACTTGTTTATTTTTTCAACCAATTCGGGTAATGCGTAATGTTATGTCCGAAATCTGTGTTAGGTTCGCTCTCATATTCATTTTAAGCTTGGATTTTTTAGCTTTTGCCCACTAGCTTAATGATCTAAGTTAGGCTTTTATTAAAAAAAAGTATCTTATAACCGTCTCCAAGGTCCTATCTATCTCTATTTCAAAATTCATCATAATTGACGCCAAAATCGATCGATTTCTATTTTTATTATTGTCAACCTAAGAGCCTGATTACACGATTCGTTTTTTCGGACGTTTCGTTTTTCGTTTTTTTGACAGGTACGTACCTTCGTGATTACACACAACGAAAAAAATCCATTCGTGATTTTGACGTTCAGAAAATTTGAGGTTCATTTATTGAAAAATAGGCAGTAATAATAGTTAAAAATACTTTTACATCACTTCTTGTTCAAATTTATAGCTATTTAATTAAGAAAAACAATTTTAAATCTCACTATTTACATTTTTTAAGCATCCCCCGCCTCTATAAATAAATAAATTGGGTGGCGCAACAGCTCATGGAGAACCAGGGCCTAGTGACTAACAACTCACAACCATTCCTGTGTGCGTGTTTGTTGGCAGGAATGGAGGGGACCTACTGTTTTTTGCCGAGTCCGAACGGCTAAATGAGAAGCACTTTTTCATGACAAGTATACTCTTGGAGGATTTGTCAGTACCTCGCAAGAGGCAGTACCTCGAATAAAACATTTCTGTTTTTAGGTGGCACGGCTGGGAATCGAACCCACACCTTCGGCATGACAGTCCTACGCACTAACCATCAAGCCACGAGGTACTACCCCCCGCCTCTACTCGTTTGTCAAATCATAAACGTCAAAGTTCAACCAGAAAAAGTCTTGAAATTTTCATACGTGCTTTCGTCTTTCCGTTCCCCCTACGTTTCTACACCCCTCACCCAATGTTTCAAAAAGACGAAACACGTAACGTCCGAAAAAACGAATCGTGTAATCAGGCTCTAAGTTACAAGTAATTTCTTTGTTGCATGTTCTGCAAGTAACCTTAAAAACTGGACCACCGCCTACGTTCTGTAACTCTCGCATCGATAAAATCGAGAAACGTTGAAAAATGAAGCAAAACTCATATATGTATACTCGTACCTACATATGTACATATTTTGTTTCAATTTTAATCATTTCTCAAGCAATTTTATCAATGCGAGAGTTACAGAACGTAGGCACAGATTAGGCCGTGTACCATGTACAGGCCAGCCACGGTGGCAAAATGCCAGAAATTATATTCAAACATGAGGTTTGTTCGATGTTTCCTGCCCAGGGCGCACTAGGAAATGTCATTGAAATGTCAAAAAACAGGTGGGTCCTCGGATTTCGATTTCACATCGAACACCTCAGCGCTGCATTTATATGAGAAAATGTTAAGTTGCTTAGGTACTATTTTGTGTTGCTTCAAAGTCTTCATGAATGCAAAGGAAAATCTATGGAAACCTGTCAAATTTTGAAAAGAGGGAACAATTCTATCAGAATTGGGGAAATATGAAAAAAGTTAACAAACGCATTGAACCATGAACTGCACCACTTTTTGTTAGAAGCGTCATTTTTGTGTATAAACAGCGTTTCCACTTTGCCATGATTTTGAAAGATTTAATGCATTTTCTCCGTAAAATAAATCTACTGCTTTTAAATCGAGCCTACTGCACTTTTATTTTTCGGAAAAGTAAATTATCATCCATCAAGTTCAGTTCCCTAATTTTCAATTCTATTCTCACGGCTTCCGGCTATATGGCTTGCTTTGATAACAATCGTGACAACACATTTAATTATATTATGCTATTTTTAATTTCTTTTGTTCTTCTATTTTGAAAATTAAAGTTAAAATTAGGACATGCAGATCTACTATAAGAAAACTGAATATATTACATTTTTTTTGAAAACCTACTTCGGAAAATTTTTTCGATTAGTGGCAACGCTGTGACAGAAATTGACCACCACGTTTTTTGACAGTAGTTGTAACACTTCGTGTTCACAGAAATTTGTGTAGCAGAAATTCGCAAGTTTTCCAACGGAGGGGAAATTATTTGCTCTCTCATTGCACTCTCTCGAGGCAACTTTTTTGAGTTAACAAACAGGAATTTGTGACGATTTCTGAGAATTTGTGAAAATTTGCCAGAAATTTCAAGATAACAAACAGACCTATTAGCCGAACTGGCTATACAGTATACCTTAAAACACGGCGTAATAAAGGTGGCGGCATCGCGTTAGGCAGAAGCTGTTATTTTCAGTGCAATATCATCCTACTTTCGAGCTTTAATGTGACTTATTTCCTGAAACATGTTTTTCAACAAATTTTGTACACTAACTTTGCTTTATCTGAACAATTATTCGTGTAGTTGCATGTGAAAAGCTTTGCAAAACTGGGGAAATTCTCTGAGCCCTCAGAAATATAAATTGGACAAATAGTTTGGCTACTCTGTCCGTTGTGCCCGACGCATGCGTTGCTTATAGGCCCGTTCCATAGTAAAACATGTATTTTATCGAGCTGTCAGTTGAATGTGTAACCACAACGAACGCAACGGATTCTATGGGTCGGGGCCTAGGTAGAACTATAATAGGCGGAAGCATTCGTACGCTTTTGTCAAAACTGAACGAAACGTTAATTTCACATGTCACCTAAAATGAAATATTGAGGTGTTGAAAGCGAAAAAAAAATGAAAATAATTCTTCACTCAATGTTAATTTTCTTATAGTACCTACTCACTCACAGATTGATCGGTTTTTAAAGCAAATGCAAGAGTACTTACATGTGTATACATATATTTATGTATATGCAATGGGATATAAATTAATTAAAACAAAAATTAAGTTTTCACTTGACTCATTCATCAAACTGAACAACAAAATTGATTTCACAATTTCGATATTTGTAGCAAGCTGTCAGTCCTCCTACATACATAGGAGCTGTCATTGAACGCTCTTTACATCCGACGGAAAAAATTTAACGAAGACCAGACCAAAAGTATCAAATCGCAATTATGGGTGCATCATTGCGTTCTGGCCTTCTGACTTTTATAGTTAAACTTCTACTTTAATTCCAAAGTATCTATGTATGTTTTGTTAAGGTTCCATAAGGGTCTTATAGAGCAATAAACAATTTCTCGAGATCTAGCAAGGTCGAAACATAACACTTAGCATCCTCAATTTTTTCAAAACACTAATTAGATGAGCTTAGTACATTGAATCTATGAAAATTTAAACAATACAAGAAAAATATCAAAATAATGCATACATGCTACATACATATTATCAAACGATTTTTTTTTTGTTCCTCTTTGTGAATTTTGCCTGCCTGAGTGGAAATTTTTTCACATCGATAATCTTATTTTATTGGAATTTATTATTATTTCAAAATATATAAATATATCTTAACTCACCCTCGGCTACAATCTTAATTAAGTGAAGACATTTAAGATAAATTAATTAACTTTTCGTATCTTAGCAACACAAAGCCTACGTCAGTGATTTTTATTTTGACAAACAATCCATATACCAAGACCAAACCGATATTTCCAGATGGTATTTACATATATTTATTTATGTATATGTTTTTGAAAGAAAAAAATGCAATTGATTTAAATTATAATTAGCCACGAACGATTTTGGCTGTTGGCACTTTTATTAGACGTAGATTTATTTTTGGAATCAAAATATAAAAATTTTACGAAAAATACCACATTACAAAAAAATGCAATGCAATTATATTCTAAAATTATTTTTGCATCAAATGCCATAGTGCGATACATAATAAATAACCATACATTAGTGCTAAATTTTTGACATTTCCGACATAGCCTAGAAAATTCTTTTCAAAATATGAAAATTATTAATTGCATATACTCTTGCTTCTATAGGTTCAATTAGGTAGTCCAGCATATGGAGAAGTTCTTCGAGGAGATATTGTAACTAAAATTGGAGAGTATGATTCACGTGATATACGTCACTCAGATGCTCAAATGCTTTTTCGAACAGCAGGAAATGAAATAAGAATAGTCGTATCAAGGTAAACAGGCTTAAAGTTTCTCACCTCTCACATTCATTTAATTAATTGTATCCTATTTTTCAGGGACAGCAAAATTGCTTACACACAGGGCTTGAGTAATGAATCATCAAGGTGTTCATCTACCATCCCACCAGTTAGTCCCGTCAATGTCGGAAATACACCTCATAGGTTAGCAATAAATATTATATTTGAATTTGAAAATTAAAAAAATAAAGTTTTATTTTTATGTAGAGGACCATCACCATTTCTGCCAGGACCTGGTCAATATGATAGGGCAATGCATTCACCAGTGAACACTCTACCGCATACAGTATTTCCAAATTTAAATGAATCTGGTGGATATGTCCCACCATATCGTCCAGATTCTTCAGCATCACAAAGATTTAGTCCAATGCCAACTAGAGACCATCAACAGGATGTTAAAGAAGAACAAGCAGCAATTGTTAATCAGGTAAGTGAATGTTTTTTTAGATTTGATAAACAAATTAATATATGTGGGAAGGTTTTTCAAATGTAACGGTTTATAAAATTTAAACAAAAAATATTGCATATTTTCCGGCGGTTATGTGTTATATTGTCTCCCAAATGTATGTTTAAAATTATGGAAACAGCTTTGAATTATATTTCTAGAAAGCTCTAGGTAACAGAAAAGAGAAATATATTTCTTTTGTCTGTGTCTAGGTATAAAAATAAATCAATTCAACAGGTTATTTTTGCCAATCGCAATGTATTTTCAATAAGTATTTAATAAAATATTTTTTAAAAATGTATTTAGTATCTAGAAAAATCATTTGAGCTTCTAACGGGGGTCAGTACGATTTTTAAATTATTAAACAAATAAAACACATTTTAGCCGCATTGGATACACTAAGCAACAAATGTTCTTCAATATGGCTGCTCTCTGCTTCTTTATACTATTCCTTAGCTGTAATTATGATTTATTTATTATATAGAAGAGTGAATACAAGAGTTTTCAATATTCATGTAAAGTCGTTAGACAATAATTGTAACGTCGTAAACTTCGGAATGTTTAAACAAAAGCTTTAATTATGTGAAATAGCAAGATCTTCTTGGTGTAATTTTCTAATCTATTATGTTCTTTTCTGTGCATAACAAATTCAGTAAACACACCTTATGCCAATTCATAGAGTTTAACTGCCTGAACAAAATAGTGTGCTGCAACTTGAGCTGGAGATGCAGCTAGATTAGCTGTCAAAAAATGTAGTACTTGTTTTCTTTTACGCGCCCACAATGCAGCTTTACTGCTTTCTGACATTTCAGTATCGAAAATAAAAATAAAAATAAAAACAAAAATAAAAATAGAAAATGATGAAATAGAAGGCAAAATTACTTTGCGTCTTGATTAGAAATTGAAAAAAGTTTGAAATTCACTCCAACCCAGTGTAAATACTTGGTTGCGCTCTCAATATTCAAACGTCAAAAAAGATGCAAGCAAAAGTTAAAAGTTTGTCAACTTGTCCAGCTGCGTCGTGTTATGTTCGCATCATTGAATTTGAGTCCAGTTGCAGCTCCATCTTCATTCTGTTTATAGCCAGTTTAGCAGGTACTTTTTGACAGCTGTCAAATTTCAGCCAGTATTGCCAACTAAGAAAACATGAACAGTTTTTTCTCATAAAGGTTATTTTCATATCATCCACATTAATTGTATGTGTAATGTATTTAGTATAGCTATGGTACATATGTATGTATGTATGTATGTATGTATGTGTTTCCATCGCTAACCGTGCTGTTGTGTAAATGTTAATTGTTAAACGATAACAATGTCTCATGTACATAAACTTGCATTTTTTTTACAGGCGGCATAATTTCTCTAATGAAAGAATCCATATCAATTATTGGCAAATGCAAATCTTAACAGAAACACACAAAAAGATGATAGGCATAGACGCATTGGTCTTGATCAAAATTCGGAGGAATACTGACTGAATTTAATTAAAATATAAACATTAACGATATCATGCTTTTTAATAAATATTATTATTTTGGTATAATTGTTTCAAAAACCAATCAATAATTATGATTTCGGTTTTGAAATATTTATGCAAAAAAATTTTAACATTATTTCGTTTTTTTTTTTGTTTGTTTTATAAATGTTTGTAATCGTATAATTCCGGCCACCGTAAGATTAACTATCTCATCGAGGCTACTTAAAAACAGGATGCCAAACGAAGCTTTAGTCCAAACAAATTGGTGGCAATGATAAGATTGCATTATTGCCTAAGTGTTCCTATTTTACTAGTATACATAAGTAACTTCAATAAATGGGGTATCTAATGAAAGATATGACTGCCCTCTAAATGATACCAATGGTCGGAAAAACTTTTTGTTTGGTTGTTGCGATGAGTAGAACTATTCCGCAATTGTGTTTTCCAGTTCAAGAGCAAGTTATAACGATCAGTAGAACGAAACAGGAAAAAATTTAAAGTGGATTATTTACGATGTTTTCATTAGATATGGAACACAAATAATACACTAATCAATGACAATTAACTGAAAAAATTTTGTTTCCAATAAAATTTTCAAATGAACAATTATTTTTAGTTTAATTTTTTGCATGTTCAGAAAAACGACATCCCAGAGCCCTCAGCTAATTTTTCTCCCTCAAAAAGTAAACAAACGGATACAAAAAACTTGGTCCAGAAAATGAGATCTCAGAGCCCTCAGCAGTCTCAGTCTGCTGAACAGGATTCCTCAGAAATTTTGCTGTCAAATTACTGAGGAAACAAAAAATTGGATTCGCTTGCTCAGTTTTTGACACTGAGCCCTCTGAGATCTCATTTTCCTGAACACCCGTAATATTTCTTTTTCCTCAGTTTGACAGCACAATTGAGAGATTTTGTTGAGGAATCCTACTCACGAAACTGAGATTGCTGAAGTCTCTGAGATCTCATTCTCATGCCTAATGTATTTATGTAATTTTTCGTGACAGCTGATTTTCATATCAAACAAAATGGAACAAATCGTTCTACTGATTTGAGTTCCAATTTTTCCCTGTTCCACTACAGAGCTGCTGAATCAATTTATATAAAACTTTGTACTAGGTGAAAGAATTGTTAAAAATGTCATGTAGTACCAAAAAAAGGTTTTTGGGCAAAAACTGTGAAAAATGAAAAGAAATGGTAAAGTTTGAATGCCTTTGTCTCTATAAGTTTTCAATTCAAATGGATTTTTGAACATGTCGTATTAATTTTTTAAATGGGGTAAAATACTTTTTAAGAAAGCCAGTAAGACTAGGAGTATTGTTTAAAAGAGCACTATGTAACAAAATCTAAAATTCTTTTTGTTAATCTACGTTTTTACGTTGTTTGGTTGGTACATGTCAGCCAAATACGTGAACACCAAAAGTCATATTTAAGTGTTAGCCTTCACTTCAAAATTTCACCTACTAGTTAGTGTTTTTGAGCTTTTATGCACATTTGACTATTGAATTTAATAATGAAGAAAGAACATAACTCAAATATCACTTCAAATTTGGAAAACCTATCATTTGTCTGATAAAAAAAATGCTACTTCTACACGTGCTCAGAAGTGGAAATATTTCGTTGTTTTTCTATTGTTAACTTCGGAATTGTCATTTATTGTGCCCACACGTTGTTGGTCACTTGATTGACATCCTTTTTGCACGCTTAATGACTCTCCCTTGTAGAGAACCCTCTCGCAATGTTACTTACTAATTCCGGCATGTCACGAGTGACATTTTGTCATAATTTGTCCCTTTTTGTACCACTTTGACTTCATAGACTAAATGGTCTATAGCCTGACAGCGTTTTTGTCACAAAATTGGCAACTGCAACTTATATATAATTTTGTTCCATTACAGGTATGAAGGTACTTGTACCGTGTCAATATTTTGTTGACATCATTTTTCAAATTATGAAAAAACACAAGACAAATAAATCAACTTCCTCATTCTTTTCTGGCACATTGACAGTATATTTAGAGCACCATTATTATGATTTCGTAGAAACTTATGAGGTTTTGTATTTATGTGGCTAGATTTTTGGCAGAAATTTGACAGTCGTTTCTCGTAAATTCAGCATAGTTTTGAAACACTCACCGGTTTAGTCAAAACATTTTTGATTCATAAAGGAAGAAAACGTGTGAAAATATTTGCTTTGTTTCGCCTATTAGGTGTGCCTTGGCTCATAACTGTTTGTTTCATAACTCAGAATAAAACGTTTTGATTGATTTGGAGTGTTTTCAGCCTTCCTATGTTCGCGATGCCGTTACTGTAAAGCTAACAGTTAGAAACAAACAGTGCTCAAATAATCATAAGAAAGTAAAAATTAACAAAAATTCATCATAGACAAATTTTTGTTATGCAGTGTAATGTGCACAATCTTTTAGCCTCAAGTAGAGCTATTTTTAGAGCCATATACTTTTTTTCGGCAAAAATTTGTTTTTAATTTCATGCATAATTCTACTATTTCTCTTATTGGATTGATCTTAAAACGTTAGACGACATTATTATAGAAGAGGGATAGGGTAATTAACAACATTTTGAATGTATAATGTCAAGAATCGGATTGATGGGCCAATCAATCACACTTTTAGTATGAAATGGTGAGGCCTCCATAGTTTTTACACAATTTTTTTTTTTTTTAAGATCTCGGGAATTCCTTAGTGGGTGGATGAAGGTTGGCCATAAACAAGGTAGGCAATTTTGGTGCAATGTTTTTTTCGATTATTTTAAAATAAAGATTGTAATGCTTGTAAGATAATAAATTAAGTATCAAAATAATTGTCATTTCGCACGAACCATAAAAAAACCAAAATAATTGTGATGGGGCATGAGTGCGTATGAGTAAACGCTCAATGGTTTTCTATTTTTAAAATCTATATTCTGATCAAATATTCCTTTCATATGTCGAATTTTCAGTCTTCTAGACCTGCCTTTTCAAAAGATATGTAGAAATAAAATACTTAACATATTCAAATGATCGTTACATAGTTTTCAAATTTTAACGATTTTATTATTATTTATTACGAAATCAATTACACATAAAAAAAAACTTCGATTTTAGTGTACTCGTAAACCACTTTTCCTGAAGAGCAAATTTAAACTGGTGGTTGCTAAGCATTGCTTTCCTATACCATTTATCATAGAAAATTGTACATATACAGAAGCATTAAATATATGTATATTAAGCATATTGATTCTTACGAAAACATAACAAGATGAGTCACACTAATAAACAAAACAACAGTCTCATAAAGAATCGATTTGTCAAAAACAAAAGGATAAGTCAAGGATTAAATCTTTAATGCTTCCATTTGTATTCTGCTTAATGAGCTCCTGCTGCTTTCTTCCATTATACACTTTCTCTATGCGAGTAATTATAGTATTTATCATTGATATTTGCTGAAGCTGGCAAATGTTTTTGCATCTATAAAAACTTGACATTTTTTAAGAAAATAAAGAGCTCAAAGAAGTTGGTCTTTTTGCTTCTTGTCTGTATTTTAATAATTGTACCTACTTGTCTGCCAGTCTGTCTATTTGTACTTTGATCTTTGGCCTAAAACTTAAATATTTTAATAATCCTAAGCCTAAGAGCAATTTTCATCTCAAGTAAGAAAAAATTGTTTTCAAAACGAATCACAAAAACCTATTTTCATTAATCTTTAGATTTTATCTTATAAGTAAATAAATAAAATAAGTGTTTTCAGCTATTTAAATAAATATTTTTTATATAAAAAAAAACACGTTGAAAATCTCCACTATCAAATCATTCTATAAACATCATAATTCCAAAAAGAAAAAAATGATTTATACAAAATACACACATATGTATGTATGTTCATACATATAGTATGTATATTCAGAGGAAATAAAGCAGATTTATGTGCATATTTTATGTTTGAAAACTATATTTTTCTAAAAAAACAAAAGATTTTCCTTTTGATTGAGATAAAGAAATAATAAAAATCAAATACAGTTTGACCCAATTATTTTATTTTTTTGTTTTTACAGAATCTAGTATTGTTTGTTCAACAAAAAATTTTTATTCTAAAAACTGCGTCTCGAAATTTTTAAAAATTTTGTTAGTTCTAAATATTCAATAAAATGCACAGCTGATTCGCATAAAATTATTCTTAAGGTTATTTCGGATTGAAAATGTGTGAAGTAAGATAAAATATATGGTCTTAATATAAGTTTAATAGATCGACTGATATTGGCGCAATCTTACATCATAATATATTTTATTAATGATAATATAGTCGAGTAGCTATTATGTATGTACATAATTTTAGTGTTGCACTAACTCTATATGACACTTTTCATCATCATCAAGTCCTGTAACCCCGATTGGGGCATAGGGCGCCAACAAATCTTTTCCATCCTTCACGGTCTGCAGATAGATATTTTAACTGTGGCCACGTCTTTCTCTGGGAGTCTGCTTCTGCTAGAACTGTTGATTTCCATGTTGTTCTTGGTCTTCCAACCCGCCGTGCACCCTGAGAATTCCATTCAAAGGACTGCTTTGCAATTTCATCGTTTGGTTTCCTCAGTGTGTGACCAATCCATTGCCATTTACTCTTTCTTATGTCAACGTCCAGCCGCTCTTGACTTGTCCTGCGCCACAATTCCTCGTTTGATATAATTTGTGGCCAGCGAATAGAATATGGCGTAGACAACGGGTCACAAAAGCTTGCAATTTTTTCGAGATGGTAGTCGTGACTTTCCAGGTTTCAAAAGCATATAACAGCACGGATTTGACAATGGATTCGAAGAATCTCAACTTAGTGCGTAAGGAGATTTGACTGGATTTCCAAATTTGGGACAGAGAACCGAAGGCTGCGCGAGCTTTATTTATTCTACTTTGAAGGTCCAGATCAGTACCACCATTTGCTGAAACGATACTTTCAAGGTAGTTAAATTGGTCAACCTCTTCAACTGGCGTCTCCTGTATTAAAATACGCATGTGTGGAGCGGCCTGTGAGCATTATTTTTGTCTTTTTGCTATTTATTTTAAGACCACTCAACTCTCCTTTTACCTTCAGAGCTTGACACATCCCGTTCAGCATATTGTGGTTTTTCCATGCAAATTGGGGGTAGTTTTGATTTTTTCCCTGCTTTATGTTTTCGGGGGTGCTGCAAATCCGAACCTTAGGTTTGCGACTAAGATTTCAAGAAGCAAAATTAAAAAAAAAAAAATCCAAAAAATGATGCAAAAATGCATTTTTTTTTTGGAGATTTTCCCTTATTGCTCGAAAACTATGAATAATTCGTGCATTTCATCTAAATTCAATGGAAAGTATACATAATTTTAACAAATCTCTGTTTAAGGTTTTTGTCTACGACAATCTATTTGGAATCAGTTGAAAATTAACTTATTTTTGTTGTCTTCACAGTAATCACTAGAAAACACTAATTAATTACCATCACTAGTATAGTTTGACAGAATTTTAATTTTTGACTTTGACATGAACCAAGGTACACTTTTCTGATGGTTTTTGATTTGCTGAATTGAAAAATGGCCTCAGAATTGCTGTAGCACGTCTTTTTTTAATTTAATTTTTCGTAATCAAATTTGTATAGTTATTTTGAAGTATAAACATTTTTCTTCGAAATTCGTTTTGAATCTTTAAAATTCCTTTGTTCATCTTTGAGAAATCATTAGTTTTTAGCCTTTGTCTTAAACTATACCTAATTTGAAAATATGCAGAGTTCATAAATTTCAAATCAGGAGTTCTTAGAGAGAAATAGGAATAGATTGTTGAAAAAGAATTATTGAATCAAAATTTGTTAGAAATTGTATATACTTTCAATTGTACTTTGATGTTTTCGAGTTATTAACAAAAAACTGCAAAACAAAAATGCATTTTTGTACCACTTTTGCGAATTTTTGCATGTTGCATTACGAAAATTTTCTCGCAAACCTCAGGCTTAGATTCATACTTCAGAATGACTACCTCGATATAAACCTGAAATTTGCATTGAAAAAATTAGAATCAAATATCTCAAAAACGTGACGTGCTACAGCAATTTCGTGGCCATATTCGAATGCTGCAATTTAAAAACTATAAGAAAAGTATGTCTTGGTTCATGTTAAACTCAAACATTAAAATTTTGCCAAACAATTTTCGGAAATGTGTTGTCACAGAAATGAAATGACAGAAATTAGTTGGAGAGATTTGTTTGGAGACCAACTGAAGAACAAAAATTGACGTTCGATTTTATACTGTTTTTTTTCAAATTCATTTTGACATCTGATAATACTCTCCACAATTTTTGTTTCACTTCAGCAGCGTACTACGCTTAAGGCATCAACGAGCACGAAAATTTCCAAGCCATTATGATTCTGGTCGATTCTGCAAATCTTGAAAATCTCTCGAATTGCTGGAAAGCTTGTCGAAATTCGAAATTTCGAAAATCCATAAATTAAAGGCTTGTGTTGTCTTTTTAAGGAAAAATTTCCCCTGAATACCTACTTATAATCGGTATACACCTTAACATCTACTGAAACGGAAGATTTTTCTCGGTTCTTCGGATGTTGAAAAACTATCTTCAATCGACCATGAGTCAAACGGAACATCATTTGCGTCAAAAATGCAGTTACAAGATGTTCTTAAATACAAACTGTTAGAGTTGCTGTGCGAAAACCCAAAACGAAACTTGTATGCAAAAGCATTATTTAAGATATCACAGTAAGCTTAATTCATCTGTTCCATAACATAATTTTCGTCGCAACTCTACAGTAAAAAAATAAATTTGACTCCAAAAATATTCAAAACTTATAGAGTTTATTTGTAAGTGTCAAATGCACTTGCAAGAAAATTTGAAAAAAAATCAGTTTTCTCTTTTGACGGCCCTGCAAACTGTAGAGTGTGAAGAAATACCCTACTTCGGTAGAGTGAAAAGTGGTTGACTCCACTTTTGTGTTGATCATTATACACCACTTCAAAAATTGTATTGCGAACACTAAAAAAAAAAATGGTAAAAATGCAAAATCGGAGTTAGCTGCCTTTCACTCTAGGCCAACGGCTAGTCAAATAAATTGAAGGAATATGATTCTTTTCAATTTTGGTAGTGTTTTTTGAAGAACTGTGACTTTGTAGTGAGTAGTCGTATTGAGTTGAAAAAAACGCATTCAGCTTTGAAGTATCTTATGCCAAGTACACTGTATTTGTCATTATACTGTTAATAATAATATACTCCTTGTTGCTATAAATTTACTATTGATACATTTCAAAAAGCTGTATCTTGGAAACTCTGGGGTCTACAGAAAATATTCTGGGCTCAAATTGATGCAAATTTAGTTAATTTCAAATTGTAGAACAATGTTTAAATCAAGAATTATTCCTTCAGGTATATAGAATAGACAATTTGAAAAAGCGCGAAAATTTCTCGTTTTTTTAACTTTTAACCACGTTGCGTTCGGTGCTCAAGGTCGAAAACTTGGATTATTTACTAAGCAAACAACTCAGCAAAAAATCAGAACTACCGGATCTGACGCAAGGTCTGATGTATACAGTTACTGGACTATAAAAGTGTACAACGAAATATGTACAGTACATATATGTAGTTTCAGCTTCAATTTGATGTAATTTTTATTTTTTTAACTTTTGCTTAATTTATTTAAGTTGAGCCTAAAATGTATTGTTTTTGATATATTCGTGTTCTAAATCAGGACTGCTAGGGAACCTTTTTTAGGCCAGGCAGCCTATTATTTATAACATATTCCCAGCATTTATTTTATGTTTATTTTGTGCACCATTTCAATAAATCAACGTTTTAATTCCAATTAGATAATTAATGAAGAGAGATCTCATCATTAGCAGGGTTGCCATAAATATTTTTAAGTTTGTTACAAATGTCAGACTTATTTTTTTTATAACAATAACTGAGCTTTAATTAAAAATGCCAGTTTCACAAAAGTAAAGGGTGTTTTTTTAGACGTGTGGTTTTCAATATGGTAATACTTTTTTCAGAGTTGGTCTTTTTGACAGCTGTCAATTGATTTATGCTCAGTTTGGTTTGCCATTTCATAATGAATAGACTTACTCCTAAACAACGTTTGCAAATCGTGCAAATTTATTACCAAAATAATGGTGTGGTTTGCGCGCTGCGATGAAAAATTATGAAAAATGAAGCTGGCCATAATGTTACAGTCAATGGGGAACGCTATAGAGCCATGATTAGACAACATTAGTTGAGTTTCTTTGGAAAGGTTTTACGATTAAGTGGCATTACAATATTAAGCAAAGTTGTGAATAAAACAGGGTTGAAATTTAAACAATAGGCTTTATAAGTTAGTGGTTGCCAATATGTATATTTTTATAAAAATAATAATAATTTGATCTTACAATTTTAGTGTTGCATTTTGACTGGTTTCCTTAAAGCTGAACATTTTCTGGAAGGCACCAGTTCCGTTTTATTTAATTGAAAATACGTTTTTTAAGCATATTCTCACACTAACAAAAAAAAAAACTATTTACAAAAGAATCATTTCATTAAATTACTGCGCTGATAATAAAAAAAAATTGGATGTAGATACATATGTATACTTTAAAATAAGTTCCAATCAAATCAAAAGAATTAGCCATAAAATAAAAAAAAAATGCCAGCCATACAAATGTTTGACCTATTAATATTCTTAAATAAAATTACTAAGAGATTGATAATACTATAATTAATAATTTACATTATGTACATAGGTTTCTATTTTTATTTAAACACATTTAAATATTTAATCATCATTAATTGAGCTAAAACTATATATGCATGTATGTACAAATACTGTGCAACACACTCGCTAATTCATCTTCTTTCTGAAGAAAAAATACTCGGTCAAGGGCGGACAAAGCAAAGAGTTATCTTATTCACATGCGACTCTGACCTAAACATGAATACTGTCATTCATCAAATTTGAAAATCAAGGATACCTCGCACATTAAAAGAAAACTAAAATTAAATCAAGGTGTTTTATATTTACCTTTTCGGCATACTTAATAGCGTGCAGACACAGTTAAGCACCCCTCCCGTTTCACAACCGTCTCTCTTTATGATAAGTGGCATCCGCTGTTTTATAAAGTGTCCCCACGCACAGCCTCTCATAGCTTCCGTTCAACTATGTGTTGTTTTTATTATTTAATTTTTTCAATTTTTTTTTTCAAATTCAAAAACACTGTTTTCAACAACAAAAATGAGTTCAAAGTATTTTGTTGTGTTAGCCTTGATAACAGTGAAATATTTCTCCTTAGGCTAGGCTAGGGAAATACTATTTTTCTGGGTTTTTTGAATAGCTAACAAATTTTGACCGTGATGATGGGCATAAAATATTGCAGGGCCAAGTACAAAGTTCTTAACCAGCGGGACACTGACTTACGCAGTTATTTCAAATCTATTTTCAGTTGGCATTCAATTTAATTATCCCTCAATATCGTTATTGTTTTTGGTTTTTCATTAGAGGAGGAATTCGTGGTACAGGCGAATAATATTTTCCAAAATATCTACACATAACCGTACAAACTTTCATCACAAACACACAAACACATTCACGGTGTTTTTCCTCCTGATGTTTGCTTGTCTAAGTTTCCTAAGCCAAGTATATAAAGATCACCATTAAACTTTTGTCTATATACAAGTTCAATAAATATTTTACGCTATTGGTGTAGGTTGTTGGAAGGTGATATGTTCCAATACCCCCTCTGCGCCATCCACCCCCATATGCCTATATGCCTATATAATTCAGTAATAAAAACTGATTTTTCTTATTATTTTTTTTTCTGTCTAATATACATGGGAAAATATATTTTTTGCTTCTCGAATCAACAAGCAAAACATTTCGATGTTCGTTTTAATATTCAGTTGCTTTCGGAAAATTGTATAATTAACATCATCTTTTAGTGAATAATAATTCCACACGATCTCGAAGTGAAATTTGTTGAAATTTCAAAAATAATTAATAATAATAATAAAAAAAAAAAAAACAATTATACTTGTAGGTTTAAAATTAAAAAAAAAAATATAACTGTGCAAAATTTTGTGATTTTTTAATTACAATTCAATTTTTTTTAAAGTGTAATTTATTTTAAAGTGAGATTTTTTTTATTCAATTTAAGGACGTTTTTGATTAAAGAGAAACAAAAAATATAAACAAAACACATTACAAAATGGAATACGTACAATTCAAAAATGGCACCCCTCACTACTACAGAGATACTCCAGACTTCAATGAAGCCATTCAATATCAAGTAAGGACTAACCTACTTAAACAACTACTACTAATCGAATCTTAATCAAAATCCATGCAGTGGTTTTCGAATTGTTTCAATCTATTTGAATTTCAAAAATCATTTGAATATTTATATAACACCTTCTGTTATATTGGACGGACATATTGGACAAACAGTGTTAATTCTTTTTGAAAAATTTATATACAAAAATAAAATAAAGCACCATCCTGCCATCTTCATCGATGAGTAATTTACAAATTGTTCTAATTTGTTCGGGCAACAACACACTTCGTCTATAATTCGTTATTGTTCATTTCCCATGCGCATGATTCAAAGTATTTAGTGAAACCTAATAAGTTTACGTTATAAGATAATTCATTTTATTTTTATTGAAGCGAGGGATGGCGCAGAAAATTTAAGAAAAAAAAAAAAAATAAATATTTATCTTGGACCACCAGGGGCAACCAGGGCGAAACGAAGCGAGCGAGAAAAAACAAAATTAATTTTAATGTTCAAATTCATTTTCTTATACCGAAAATACTTGCTGATTTATGAAAACGTCTTTATTTAAATGCTAATGAAAGGAAACATCGCAGCAGTGACATTGATATGGCCCGGTGTGATGGTGGTTGAGAAATTTAGTTTCAAAATGCTAAGGGGAAATTTTAATTGAAAATGTCAAAGGACTATAAATTGCAAAGTGTTTTGTTGGTGTGATGCGAGCGTGGGATGGCAATAATTGGGATCGATATACATATTTTGAATGTAAACCTCAAAGAACTTCTTTGATTCATGCTATTTTTAAACTAAATGGATTTTTATTAACAAGCATATTATTTGAATGTGAATAAAATAAAATATAAACTTTATAGACAATATTGACACCAATTAGCCGAGTGGGAGATTTATAGCCCTTGATGTGTTAAAAGAGCAAAATTAATTTAATGGCACGACAGCTCGTAAAAAACCAGGGCCTAGTGACTTATCACTCTCAACCATTTCTGTGTGTGTTGTTAGTAGTTGGTAGAAATAGAAAAGGGCAGTTCTGTCAATTTCGAACACCTTAAGAGGGAGGTACTGTTTCATGAGAAAAGAGAGATATGCTGTTGGAGAATTTGTCACTTTCTCGCAAAAGGTAGTACCCTTAGACCTCCCATCCACTAACTATTATGCTAAGAGGGACAACTTGATTCAAAAAGTTATTGCTTCCGAAAAGTTTGTTCGAACTTTAGAGAAAATAACGTTGATCAATCTTTTAGTAATAAACCTAAAGCATGCCTACTAAAAACACATGGAAATTGTTGAGAGTTGTTAATCACAGCCTTTGGTTCTCCACAAATGTATTTATTTTAAGGAGAGAACTTGAACGGAACAGCAATAACACACTGTTTAACAAAATAATTTCAAAAAAACTCTTTGTTTATTTAAATTTTTCCATTCTTTTGTTAATTATTAGCTTTAGTTTCATAATGTGATCAATAAGATTGAATTTTTAAGTATTCATGCACTTTTTGAAATAAACACAAAATATATATTAACACTAGCAATATGCAAATTTTTACCTCAAATTAAAGTATCCTGTCATGAGCTCGAAAAAAACAACACATTTCACACTTCTTCATAATGTTCAAAAATGAAAAGATTTTTGTATCTTTTTCTATTTTAAGCTTTGAAATTGTCTCCCAACACGTAGCCTACTCATTGAGACACATATTCGGATCCCATATACTCTGATACCGTAGCAAAGATTGTTAAAAAATGCAATCGTTTGTGAATGCAATAATTGCTAATGACTTCAATTAAAAACCTGCATTCATTGATTCCTTTTACATTAAAAAAAAATACAATCATTTCTTCCCAATTCATTTAACAGAAATCAATTGAATGCAATTGTTTGGGAGTTCATCCATTCTTTGCATTCTTTTATTATATTTGTCAAGGTCAAGTTTTTGCTTCAAAATTGTTATTAAAATGCCTCCGGTCAAAAGTTCGAACTCAGATTCGAAGATTTTTATCTTCGAATAAAAAAACGAAAATGTTTGTTTGTTTGATTCGATCATACTTCATAGCGTTCATTTTTGAAGAAAAGACATCTTGGGGCAATTAAATTTACTAAAAATTCGAAATTTTTGAAAATAATGTATTCCTCTCCTGTTTCCCAGAAGTTGGGAATCCATTTGGCAGGTTTAAGTAATTTTTGCAAAATCCGTCACTGGATTTTTGAAATAACAAAATATAAAATCCAAAATCAAAAATGTAGTTTGAGCATTTTAAGGCCAAAATGTCATTCTTTCATATGCAATTTAAATTTTGACAATACATGGTTCCATGGCTGAGATCTTTGGAAATCCATTTTGTTAATTTTCCATATTTCTCAAAAATTCGTCTGGAGGCCTCTTAATGACATTTAGTCAAATAACGTTTTGTTGGACTCAAATCAAATTTTCATGTGCATTGATGGTGAAAATGATTTGCAGATCATACTGCACGTACATTTTTTATCAGACAAAACAGCCTTTCATTATGCACTGTTGATTTCCATATGCGCTTCTTATTCGAAGAATGTAAACCAACTTGGTTAAAATACTGACACTATGAAGCTTCTGCAGGATAATAATTGTTTAAACCCACATTTTTGTAAATAGAATTACAGTGGTTTAATATTGTCGAATTTTGCTAAATATTTATTTAAAAAAAAAGTATATTAAAATTATCGATATAAAATCATAAACGAAAAATTTAGTTCTACTTTTCGTTGCGCAGATTATTTGGATAAGTCTACACTGTTTTTTCGCACACAATTACTTACTCATCAGACCATTTATTGTGTGCGGAAAAGTGACATTTGTGTTTTTTTCGTATTCATTTTTGTTGGTTCTTTCATTATAGCATAGCTGCCGGTAATTTGTTTGCATTGGTATTTGTGTTAATTTTTTTGAATTTGTGCAACTGTCAACGAATATTTGTCCGCTTCGTTTTCGTAAGCATTTCGCTGTCTTGTTGGAGACCAACTAAAAATTTCGTAGGTACTATCCTTTAAGTTTCCTCTCAAGGCATTGATGAAAATAAAGGGTTATTTTTAATTATCGAATTCTATTGATATTTAAATTTAAGAAACTGTAACTAAACTGCTTCTTAATATTTTATCTTATAAAAACTTTTCAAAATAACTAGTCCTATAAAACAACAATCTGATCATCACTTTTAAATGAATTTGTTTTAAAAAACCAGGGGTGGAATCGGCTAAGGTCACATTACCATAGTCTTTCTATTGTGTTGCGACTCTGTCAACTATCAGGGAACATACAAATAAAGTTTAACAGTATTTTATATGTTTCAACCATTCGTATTTATGCTGAATGTTTGCACATTTTTTTCAACAAGTTTATATTGCAAATAAGGTAATTCACTAATGGGTAACTCGGGCGTATACGTAATATTTTTTGTGATAATGTATTTCTATGTAAGGTGCCAGTTATAGCTATCATTGAAACTCATAATTGAAAACTTTAATGATTGATTTTGAGACGTTTAGAAAGCAAAATCATTTGTTATTTTGATAGACGATTAAAGCTCAAGACTTAATTAATATTTCTAGTAAAAAAAATTCAAATAGGCCCAACTTTTCACAAAAATTGACTTAATTTTTCAATGATCATTGGTAAGGTAGTTCAATCATTGAAATAAGAAAAGTCTTTTTATGTGGAAAGTTGGGCCTATTTGGAAAATTTGTTTGGGTAGAAATATTAACAAAGTCTTAACCTTTATTTGTCCATCAAAATAATAGATGATTTTGCTTTCTAAACGCCGCAAAATCAATCATTAAAATGTTCAATGATGAGTTTCAATGATAGCTATAACTGGCACCGAACTATAAGAAGAAAATCGCAAATAATAGAAAATTATTTTTGTTTATGTTTTGTGGACTATTGAATATAGTTGAAATTAAAAGTTTTTTGCGACCTTTATTCGAAATGCGTTTCGCTCAGGTACAACAGTTGGGCTCATCAGTTAGATGCTGTTGTACCCTTCTAAGACGCATTATTTTTAATCGATGGATACCGACGACTAATAAAATATACAGCGCGTAAGCACTTTAAATTATATTTTTCTAGGAGAACTTGTTTAATGGGTTTCTATGTAACTAAATATTCTCAATTTATTATAAAGATAGAGAATCTCGACTGTCATTTTGAAAATCTTACTTTCACCGAGGCGTGCGTGCATGATAGAACCAGGTGAGGTGGGAATCATATGTTTCATATCTCTTCATCGACACATATAACCACTGGATAATATATGTATTATCTATCGCTATCAGAGATTTCTTAAGCCTGACAAAAATATCACCAGACACAAAATTTCTCACTTTTCTACCTGAACCAAAACTGCTGTTCTTTTGTCAAACAAATTGCAATCTTTCAGTGATATTGTCGTTTTCGATTGGATTTTCTGACTTTCACTTCTTTTTGATTCCAATCGAATATGAAAACATCATCAGGTCTGATCTTCTACTTTGAATTTCTGTGATTGTCCAAAATTCTGTCAAATTTGTTTTCATATTAACTCTTTGACATAACTTTGGATCAAAATACTCAGAAATGTACAGAAATTCAAAGTAAAGGAACAGACCAACGTGCTGTCAAATTTACACACATGCTAAAATGGCGCCATTTTACAAAATGGCTTCTTCAATCATTTTTCACTTTTGACCAGTAGTCCGACGAAAAACTCTTCCAAATCTACTCCTTCTTGAAATTGGGAACAGAAAAGGACTCCGAAAACATTACTTGGAGCAGCCAATAGCCAATCGAAGGCTTTTGGAGTAATAAGGGCCAATTGTACAAATATTTAACTCGTGGTTCATCAATTTCAACTCTCTGACTTCAGCGAATTTACTGAGGTTCAACGATGGTTCAGGCACTAAAATGGCTACTATAATAAACTTGAACCATCGCTGAACCCCAGTAATTTCGCCGAAATCAGCCAGTTAAAATATTTGAACCGGGAATCAAAGTTTGAACCACGTTTGTACAACAGGTTCTAAGAGGAATACTCCGAACGTCAAATCGAAAACAACAAAAACATGAAAGCCATGAACACAAAATAAAAACGGAATGTTGATACAAAATAAAATGTTATCGAACTTGCTTTTATTTTTCATTCATTGCATTAAAATGTTTGCTTTAACAATCTAATATTTTTAGCCAAGCTAAAATTCTGTTTGCAGATGTTAAGTACGACAACTAAAGGGGTTTTCAATATGCGCGGGTTTATGTAGAAAATGAAATAAAAAAGACTGTGTGAGAGGGTACTAACGTGCTCTGCTGTTATAGTTCACATCGATATTATCCTATATGAGTAAAAAAAATTGGTTTACCATTCATCTACAGAGGTTTTCTTTGGCAGGATTGATGGAATCAACTGCCTCGGGGTCTCCTGCGCACTCTTATGGACAGTGAAGATCACGATCCAGTTTGTTTGGCGTTAGTTTTGTCCACCAAACGTTGAATGGCCGACTTGGAAGAACGACCGTGTAATACGTCAGTTGGGTGCTCCTTTTTGCAACAAGAGAATACCCATTTTGATAATAAAGCTTTATCATATGCATGTTTTGCTCAATCGTGTTATTGACATGGTAATCTGGCATCAGTTACCAGATGCAAAACATGCATTTATGATAAACAACAGATGTGAAGGACACCGCCAAAACAATATAGCCGCCACAGACTGTCAACACTTTCCTTTTTGGAAAATCCTTTAGTTGGAATCAAGTTAGCATTCTTCAATTCGGATCAAACTTAACATAAGCAAATTCATACGGAAGATACAAAAGAAGGTAGGAAGGATTTAGAAAAAAACCACTCAATTCCTTTTTTTCAAATCTAGTGATGACATAACATTCCTATATCTGATGTTGTATTATAGCTCTCTCCACAAATGATTTTAAAAACTAACAAAATTGCACATTTTCTAAAAAACTCCTTTGAAAAAGTTTTGTGTTGGCTCCAAGTGCTAAATAAAACAATAATCAAAACAATAAACAATTTGAAAAAAAATTACCCGATATTCTATTCTAAATACTTCCGGTCGAAGTTTTGCAAAAAACAAATTCTTTATCAAGGACGATCGAAAGTCGTGATTGTGAAAATTATTTTTTTTTTTAAATTATATTCGGAAAATCTAAGGAAGTGTGAAAAAAAACAAAACACCGTTATCAATTATAATGCCCGCCTTCTTTTTTAAGACAGTTTCAACAAACACGTTCGAAATTTTGGCTCCCACGAGGAATATCCTTTTGACCCATATCATATAGGTACTGTATTAGAAAAAATAATTCTTGACATTAAAATGTATGTTTATATAAATTAACTTAATTGTGCTAAACCAAACAAATTTTTCTTAGATGACCTTGCCTTTGAATTTAGCGTTTTTAGTAATAAACTTCAGCTACATTTTTATTTTTCTCAGAATCAACCCTAGTGGACTTAGATAAACCGTTTTTTTTCCTCTAGACTAGACCCTTCTTTTCTGTCTGCCTGTCTATTCGGTTAAGGCTTCGCGAACTGTTTTCTTAAGAACAAAAACAACAGTACCGGCTTTGTATACCTACACTAAGCATTTTTATTTACGGGCTCACAGATTTTTAGAAAAAATTCCATGTAAGCTTCGTATATAACGATTGAATAGAAAGTGTTTTTTTAGTTTATTTAACAATATGTAGATATGATACTCTATATTTTTTGATTTTTTTTTTCAACCGTTTTTTGTATAAATTTTTACTTTCTCTAGCAAAGTAAAAATGGTTCATTTATGTCTATTTAAGTTCGCCTTTGTTTCAAAATTCGTAATAATACGATTCTCATTCATCTACGATTCAATTAATCGAAAAACCTATTTCATAAGATCATCAAAACTACGAAATGCCATCCATACTTACAAATCTTACCAAATCAGAGAATAATCTCGAGCCAAATAAAAGTGAGAATTTTCCTATACATATACAAATAAATCCTCCACCTCCACCATTTGGATTGGCGCCCGTCAACAGCACACAAATGATTGTTGTTTGTTTCTTCAAATATAACAAAAAGCAATGACGATGTACAGCTGCTAGAATCCGAATAAACAAACAAACAAAAATGAAAACTATTTTTAAACCTCCATCAGCGGAGGCAGTGGTGAACGGCAATAAGAAAAAACAAAGGCCGTCATCATACATCCAATCCGCCTAAGTCAAGCAACATTATTCTCAACTGTGTTGTTATGTAGTTAAGATTTTCAAGGCGAATTCCTTAATGACAAGAACAGAAACGACCTTCATTAATGAATGACACTACTTGACCATTTAATGAAGAGAACAAAAGAAAGAACAAAATTTTCCTTTCTACTAAAAAATATATTTAATTTTATTTATTTGAACATCTTCATAGAGCTTATCGTCCCAAACAGGAGGTATCATCTAATATAGACGCTATAAGTTGTTTGTCCTGCAGAGCAGCATTTACCTCTTCTTCATCCCATTGAAGTTGAACTTTGTTAAGGCGGGGCTCTTTGCGGCGAATGACTCGAATTATTCCACGAGTTTCGACGAGATCGGCACATCCTACAAACTCAGCTTGGTCAACAGCGAGGATGTTCCTCTTTGCACATACTCGCTTGTAGACATCATGGAGGCGTCCAATCGTTATGTCCTTGTTCTTTTCTTTCTTTAGCATCAGCATCAGGCAGCATAGGATGATTTTCTGTTGAAGAGGGAATGACTCTTCGATGTCGTCATTGAGATTTTGCGATGCTCCATAAACTTTATTTAAGACGCTGATGACTTGAGTCACCTGAACTGGTTTTTGCTCCTGTTCGGGGTGAGTGTCGATACCAAATTCAGAAAGGTTGAGGGTTCCTCCGGTCTTCTTCTGTTGCTCTGCGATTTCAACCACACGACGTCCAATGTCCAGAGCTCGACGAACATCGCCGCTTATAGCAGACACTTTTGCAGCCAGCAATTGAATAGTCACCGGAGGGAAGATATCAAGAACATTTGCTTCTTCTAGGCGTGATTTGAATATGTCTACAATTTGCTGCTTGGTATAGGGAGAGAAGTGCATCAGTCGTGGTTTTAGCTCACACTTGGCATTAAGTCGCATCAACATCCGATCCGTCAGATCCAGGCTGTTGGCAATGCCGATTAAAATTATTTTCGAGTTCACAATTGAAGGCCACTCGAAAATAGTATAGAGGACGGCCTGTTTCTGGCCACAAAGCTGGTCGATCTCGTCCAGAACCATAAGAATCACCTTATGATTAGAGCTAAGATGTTTCCGCACAGCAGCTAGATGATCCTTTTCTGTTCTTCCAGCCACTTTGAGGTTTAGTTCAGCACAAATCTTCTTGTATATGCTGCCGATTGTAGAGATCGAAGTGCAGTTGATGTACACCTTTACGAATTTCTTCGCAAACTCTTCAGACTTAAGTAGCTTCGATAGACAAGCGGTCTTACCTGTTCCAGGCTGGCCAGATACATACAAGCTGCCCGATTTCCCACCATCCATGTGTTCCAAAAGGAATTCTCGTAATTCTTCGAGTTCCTTCTCTCGACCGGGTAGAAAATTTGTTTCTGCACTGTTAAGCACACGTCGTGCATTCTGGAATTTATTTCGTTTTGCTTCGTCAATTTCTCTTTGTTTTTCTTCTGCCCCGTCATCATCAATGCTCAATCGATCGAGAAGCCTCGAAGGACTAAGTAAATCGTCTTTAGGTTTAGGTGATCTTTGTAGTCGGCTTTGCTTCGGTGGCGAAACATTTGCGTTTTTTGAACCACCACCACCGCCCGAAGAGGAATCATCACTGCTGTCGGATTCTTGAACAACTTTTCTTTTAGATTTGGGTCTGGGTTTTGATTTTGGTGTTTTTGGACTTTTCAGACATTTGGGAGTAAAATTCATGTTACGATTTTCTATTTCTTCGTCGTCGTCGTCACTGCTGTCGATGGTAATTGTTCGGTTTCTTGTCCTCCACTTGTTATTGTCTGGTTTGGTTGGTGTTCTACTTACACTACTCAGTCTTGTTGATCGGCGAACTGTGGACATTGTTTTTATATTTTAATAAGTTATTCTTTTTAAATAATATTCATAAATAAAATTTATAGTTTTTGTTTAATTTAGGCGCGAAACATGAAGCAAAACTTGCGTTTGTAATTTCTTTTATACTTTTGATATGAGAAATGGCAGCTGCCTGTAGCCAGCACATATGTTTTTGACAATCATCAGTTTGACAGACACAAGCGTCGGTAGGGTAGTGCGCTAATTGAACTGAGCACAACATAAAGCCAAAAACACATGAAAGAATGGATAATTTTTTAATTAAAAATTATTTATTTTAGGCTCTGTATTTCATTTTCTGCAGAAAAAGTGGGCATTTAAAATATAAAAACTTTGAGTTGGACAGAAAGAGAAGACCAGAATGTCGAAAAAAAGACAAATTGTAGGAAAATCAAGATGAAAATATGTTCACCTCATGGTACTCGACAAGTACCCTAAAACATGGAAGTTTTAGAGCTAGTTGTACAAGCGTGGTTCAAATTTGTATCTGTGGTTCAGCAATGTTAAATCACCGATTTAGGCAAGTTTAATGAAGTTCAACGATGGTGATTCAAGCTTGTTATTGGCTATAATAACATACTTGAACCTTAAACAATCGTTAAACCTCATTTAACTCGCCGAAATCGGTGATTTGAAATTGCTTACAACTGAATATCACTGAATTTTTAAATTTGTCGATAAATATGTAGAAAATATGACATCATGAGATTAATTTAAAAATGAAAATATTCTTTTTTTGATCTTCGCCCTTATTGCTTGCATGTTGCTATTAGTTGTTCTTAAGGGGACGAGTTTCTTGTATTGTAGTTTTCATACTTCAAGACGTGGTTTGAGAAACAAGTTAAGTAGACGAAGATTATTTTTTCTTTTTGTAAAGCTTTAATGGAAATAGTGTCTTAATATTAACTTAATTTTTATTTTTTTCATCATCATATAAACTTTATACAGTCTAGTGAAAATATGGTTAAATCATTTTTAAAAGAAAATAAGCTTTGATTTTACCATGCAAGCTTGACTTCTCTCTAATATGAAATGCACAAGTTGAACAAATTATAGCAAGTCAAAATATCTATCTGTGCCTTGTCGTTTAAACTTTAATTACTATGGTTTATGCTATTGCTACTTTACTTTTCCTTGAGTTTTACAAAAAGAATGCAATATCACATGAAATATGAACATATTCACTGTTAAACATGTTTTGACTTTACAAAACTATTTATTTAAATAATTTTAATAATTTTCATAGCTCAGGCATTTCTTAACAAGTAAATTCTTAAAAAAGTGTCACGTATATAAAAAAATATATTTTTCATATTTGTTGTTTCTTTTATTTAAATAAAATTTTTATAATTAATAATTTTGACACAAGAACTCTTGCTGCCGGGATATATTAATATTTCAAATAGAAAATATCCAAAGATATACTTAAATTACTTTTCATTTTATTTTATTCAAACATCACATTTACTTAACTTTAACATACAAATATCTAACATAAAATTTGTATTATTTTATTTTTCTATCATATATTTTATTTTTAACAAATTCTTCAACTAAATAAAATACATACAGACCTTCTTAGAGATTCCAAAAGACCAAACTGAAAATATTTGTGCCAAATAATGTTTTTTCGAATACTCAAATTATATAAACATCCAAAAATAACCAAAATGAAAAGCATATCTATCTGCATAGATGAATATTTTGGAATTGAAACATACATATGTATCTGATATTGTTTTTTTTTAACAATTATCCCTTTTCCTCTTAATATTTAAGTCGATTTCAAACAATTAATTTCAATTACATTGTAGACTTCTATTATCTTGCTGTAGATTCAGCAAAAATAATTTATTTAAATTTGATACGAAATACCAAGACTTTTTATGACACAGAGTAAAATTATCTATTTTAAGATTCTTATTGAGGGAGGGGCAAATTGAATAGAAGAAAATAAATAAATTTATATTTATATTTATAGAAAGCTTTGGCAAAATCGCGAATACAACTACATGCGCTAAATAAGTTTGTTTTTCGGTCCAAGGTTATTTATATAAAATTAAACTAAATGACAAAATAATACATAGCATGTTTGGTTTTATAAAAAAAAAATATTTGTATACATTTTTGTTTTTTTTTTTCTTACAATTTTAGCCATACCGAACAACTCCACTGGTTCTTCCCGGTGCTAAAGTAAAGAAGGATGCTCCAACAACAGACTCTTACTTGAGACACTACCCAAATCCAGCTGTACGTGCCCCACCCGGTCATGAATACAATTACAATGATGTTTTAATGAAGCAACGCGTTGCTGATACAATGTTGCACAAAGTTGTTGGCAAGGACGCCGACTCCGGCAGGGTAAATAATAATCGGTAAATACAAATCTATAGAACATTTTTTCATGGAATTTGTGTTATACTTTGAAGGTCTTTCATAAACAATTCAACTCACCAATTGGCTTGTACTCAGATAACAATATTGAAAACACAATCAGGCAAACCGTTCCGTAAGTTTCAATTTGATTTTATTTATCCCAAAAAATAAAAAAAAACTATCTTTTGAGCTTTAATACATAATGTATAAAAAAAATTTTGTATAATAAAATTAAATTGAAAATCAAATTTATTCAACTAGATTAGTAGAGAGTATGTTTAAGCTAAAGCTTTGTATTTTAATATTGTATGGCTATATTACAAGCTTGAGCTTAGGAATAAATAATAATCAATGATTTCGGTTTAAAAAAGCACTAGAAAAAAAAAACAAACAAAAAAACATATTTTAAAATCATGAGAAAATGTTTTTAATGAATATCTATCTATATACAATTTTACTTTTGTTTCTTTTTTAAAAACTATTTACTTATATCTATATTCTTCTTTGAAAAATAACTTAATAATAACATAAGTGACAGACAATGGTGTAGTCCTTTACATCGTCCCTTGCCATCAAAGCTTGACCGGTAAAAATAATAAAATAAAACTTTTTTGCTTTTTTATTAGTTTTCTTTTCTTTCTTCAAACTTTAGTTTCTTTCTTAGTCGTACTTTTGTTTTATTTTTTCGTCATATTCACGGTTATTTATTTTCTTCTTTCCTTAAAAAAATAATCATCAGCACCATAATTTCGTTTTTCTTGAGTATCTAATTTTGGGAACATTTTTTTTCAAACATTTTCCTTACTTAGAAAAAATGTTTAAAAAATTTATCTTTTAATCATTTATTTGTTATTAGAAAATTTTAACTTTAAAAATACTTTCAATTGATTAAAAAAATGCTTATATAGACTCGTGCAAAACATAAAACACAAACATAAATCTTATATTTATAAAACCCAAGCCAAGACACACAAAACGAACACCTTGAAAACACACCACAACAGCAAAGTTTATGTTTCATTAGCATGCGCATTACACACAAATAACTGTCAAAAAAAACTTAAAAAAATTATTGAAAAAATATTATCCCTTTTTATATGGTGTGTGTTTTCAATTTTGTGTACAGTATGCATTCGATGTGCTTTAAATGTCAAGTATGTTTTCATGTAAATGATTTTATATGCATGTAGATCAGTAACTATAGATCTTGCAAATGAATTTTATAGTTATACTAATCGGACTTAAAAATATGTTCAGTTATCCCAATTTTGGGTTTACACGACTGATAAACTGTCATCATTGCCTATCCCCCTATTGCACGATGATTCTTTACTCTTTTCAAAATTTAATTTATTCAAAGGTGAAATCAGAATCTCCTTCGCACTCATGAAAATTCGAAAAGATTCAGACACAAAGAATCATCGTGTGATAGGGGTCTTAGCGACGCCACTACAAAACCAAAACAGAGGTTCCATAAAAACTATCGATGACAGGAGTATGTAATTCGCTCCGGTAAGGCAGTTTTTCTCCGGGCTTTTTCTTCGATCAAATTTCTCCTGACTTGAAAAGAAAATGCCTGTATTTATATTTATATATCATGTGACACTAAGGCTAAGATTGCACTAAGCTTGTTGTCAAATTTAATATTTGACACTAATAAGGTAGGCCTTGTACTAGAAAATATCAAAATGTAGGTCTCTCTTTGCCATAAATTCAATTATGGCAGTAAAATGCTATAAAATATAGACATTTTGTGACATGATTCAATGGCTCTATTTCCACTGGAAATCTGCCACAAGAGCATGAAGAAGTTCTTGCTAATTCTTGTGGTTTTTCATAGGTTTTAAAGTAGTGTCTGATATCAAACCAATTATAGTATAAAGACAGTTACAAACGTTTATTGCACTTGTCAAAAATATTTGTGTAATGTACACAATTTAGCCGGATTTGACAAATGGAAGAACTTATGTCAATTTGTCGATGATCTAAATCTTTACTTTCACGAATGACAAAATGTTTATTTGCTCCCATGTCTAAGCCATGATTTTACTTGAGGTCCTGATTGTCATGACCTAAATACTAAATACCTTTTTATGACAACACAATGACAGAATAAATGGGGATTTGTTAGTCGTGTAAATCCAAAGTATGACATATTGCCAAGTTCCGTTAAAAAGAATGCATGATACCCAATATTCCATAAATTTTAATGAAAATAGAGATAACTGAGTACCAACATTAAAAAAAAAGGATTTTAATCAGCTTGCATCTCAATATTTATTTGAAAAATTAAAGAAAGTTAAAGTCTACTTTTCCTTATCAACTTCCAAGTTCCCTAAATCGTTATTCCGAGTGAAATACAAAAAAAAAGAATTATTTGTTTTTGCTTGGTCTACAAACAAGGTACTCGATCATAATTATTATTCATTTACTTTTGTGTTGTTAATTTGCTGGCGTATTTGTTTAGGCTTTTGTTGCTCCTTGTGAGAAATGAAGTTTGTTTTTGACAATTCATTAAATGTCAAAATCATAATTCACACCTTTTTATTCACACGTATTTGTGCAAAATGTGTTCTACACACCATAAATATATTATATCGTCAGTGCACTTTAAAAGTTACTTAATTGTATGCATCTCAAATCTCGCCTCAAACATACAACATCATCTTTTTAGAAGCACATCATAAGAAAAAATCTTGTAAAATTTTCCAAATGAAATAAAATTAATGAGAAAACTTCTGTCTCGAAAGAATAATAAGGCGTGTTCAGGAAAATGAAATGGCTCAGTGTCAAAACTGAGCAAGCGAATCCAATATTTTCTTTCCTCAGTTATTTGACAGCAAAATTTCTGAGGAATTCTCTTCACGAGACTGAGATTGCTGAGGGCTCTGAGATCTCATTTTCCTGAACTCGCCTATAGTTATATTTTTCTTAGCTATGTAATTTTGATTTTAAAATTAAACTTAAAACCTTAAAAAAAAGTACTAATCTAGAGGAAGATAATTAGATGTTTTTTTTAACTAATTTTTTTCTAAAAATTTAAAAGTAGTTAAGTATAAATGAATAAAGAACTTTGCTGCACAATTAATATTAGAATTTTCATCGATCTATCTTTCCTGGAACAAAAACATAAAATCCTGGAGCAACAAAAACAAAAACAGCTACATGAACAAGAGCAACGAAATCAACGCCAACAGCAACATCGTTTCCATCACAACTGAAAGACGTTTTAAATCAAAAGAAATACTAAAAAAAAAGAAAAAAACAAATCAAAAGTTTTTCCCTTACCTATACCAACTTCTATCCCAAACTATTAACAAATATTCAATAAAACAAAAAAACCCTTCGAAATACTACTTTTTTGTGAATAAGCTTACATAATTTATTTTTTTGCTAACAATAATAATTATAACGTAGAACGAACGCCTTTAGGGTAGGCGCCAAATTGGCTGTTTTTGCTCCCGTTGGAATTTTAAAACGACAAACTGCCCAGTGGACATGGTTTCATAAAAATAAAATGAGCTTTAACCGGTTGCAAGAACTAATTGCCAGTTTGGCTGCTCTTTTGGGCCTTATAGACATAAAAGCTTCAAAGCGATGCATATATAGACCAATTTTTCAAAAAAAAAAAAAATATGTTAAGCATTAAAATAATAACCATAGCCTTGAATTTTGGAATATTTTTTTTTATTATGAGCTTACAATTTATGCCTTGAACCAAATTGTGATCAAGTTTTATCTTACCTATTGTTTTATAATATTAAAAAATAATAATAATAATTGTGATAAGAAGTTCCTATAGAAAATTTTACAAGCACAAGATTTATATTATGTAATATGTACTATTATTATTTTGTTCATTTAAACATGCATATTATGAGACAAGACATTTTGAACTTGCATAAATAAAATATCTACTTCTCTTCCATCGTCAATCATTTTTTTATAACATTTTTATTTTTAACACACTTAAACATCAATTTTAAGAAAAAGACCTTAAATTAATTCTAACATATTGTGCACATTTTCTCTCTCTCTTTCTTCACTTTTTTGTTGGCAATTTAAAAAAAAAAACTATACTGAAACAATTAAAAAAAAAATAAAAATTAAAAATAAACAAAAATAATATTTAATATTGATTCACATAACAACAAAACAACTTGACTGTTAAATAAAACACAACTTTTGATGATGGATGATGGCGAAACGGACCTCAACTACTGAAAATGTTAAAAAAAAACATTGATTTCGATTTCTGCAAAAAAAAAATAAAACTATTCAAATAAAATGACAGTTACAAGAAAACACTTCAATATGATCCATCGAAAAGTGAAACATACAGAGCAATCCAAGAGGAAGGCTATGGATATGGCGATAGAGCGTCTGAATTGTCGAATCCAGTGCAACCAAAGGTCTTCCATCCAAATAGATTGGTTCCGGGAAAGGTAAGATCGATGTGCTCAGTAAATGTTTTATTTATGCATAAACACAAAAAAACAGCAAAAGACAAGCACAAAACTTTAAACAAAATAAAACTGACGGATAAAGTTTATTGTCGTTATTTTATTTGACGTTTTTTTGATCAATATGAGCTATACCTATGTATGTATTTTATAAAATCTGTATGTACCTAAAACTGTCCTTGAAGTGCATTGTTGTGTCCTAAAAAAATTATAATTTATCTTTTTTAATGTTATAGATATTTTTAAGGAGAACTTAAATTCGTATTGATAGTGATTTCTACTAACTCTTCGTATTTTTTGAAAACTATTTTCTTATTAATTTCACTGACTAATATGATTTGTATTTTTATAGAAACCACCTTCATCGCCCCACCCAGCGCCAGTTCCAAGTGCCTCGCCGTACAATGTAAGTAAAATACATACATAAGTTTATACACACATCAATTTAACCCTTTGGAAAGATATGACTTCTTACAAATTGTTAGAATTTTAATTCTCTTTTGAACCATTTTTGACTTTATTGTAAACGTTCTGATTGAGTATTTTTTTTGTAAAAATTAATTAAAACCGCCCAATACCCTCGCTTCTGCACAATTTGACATTCAGCTCCCGACTGACAAACAGACTTCATTCATAGAGAGCCCCTTCTTTTCCCGAATATTTTTTGTATTGGTTGTTCAGAATAGTTCATACAAACTCTTTTTTCGTTGGCTTATGAAATCAGCTTAAGGTGAATTGTACAAACTTGGCTCAACTATTTACTCCGCGGATAAAGATTTGAAATCCCCCGATTGTGCCGGAACCGATTGTGATTGAACCTTAGTTTAATCATTGAAAATCTTAATCCTTAGTTCTTTTCTTCTCTAAAAATTAAATGTAATCGTTTGTTTATTCTGAATATCTATTCAGAATATTCGGAATAATCCTTTTACGTTTCGTTATTTAACGTTATTTATTCTCTTTTGAACCATTTTTGACTTTATTGTAAACGTTCTGATTGAGTATTTTTTTTGTAAAAATTAATTAAAACCGCCCAATACCCTCGCTTCTGCACAATTTGACATTCAGCTCCCGACTGACAAACAGACTTCATTCATAGAGAGCCCCTTCTTTTCCCGAATATTTTTTGTATTGGTTGTTCAGAATAGTTCATACAAACTCTTTTTTCGTTGGCTTATGAAATCAGCTTAAGGTGAATTGTACAAACTTGGCTCAACTATTTACTCCGCGGATAAAGATTTGAAATCCCCCGATTGTGCCGGAACCGATTGTGATTGAACCTTAGTTTAATCACCGAAAATCTTAATCCTTAGTTCTTTTCTTCTCTAAAAATTAAATGTAATCGTTTGTTTATTCTGAATATCTATTCAGAATATTCGGAATAATATTTTTACGTTTCGTTATTTAACGGAAAATTCCGGATAAAACACTTTCTTGTTTCTTTTTTTTTATTCTGGATCGTTTGGAATTTCTTATTTTTAATTCTTATAAAGAAGAGAATAAAAAGTAATTTATGGTACGTTTATTGCAATTAATGTCATAATTATAACTTACATCAGCAAAAAAACACGTCGAAAGGTAACACTATTAAAAGGGCCTTACATAAGGGGCCAGTTGCACAAACATGGTTCAAGCTTTTATCCGTTGTTCAAGAATTTTAATTCGCTCATTTCATTAGATTAATGGAGGTGCAACGAAAGTTCAAGTAAGTGATAATAGTCAATAACATGCTAGAACCATCGTTAAACCTCAGTGAATTTACCAAAATCGGCGACTTGAAATTGGTTAACAAAAATTCTTTTATTGAATTGTTTTGACATATCACAAAACAGCCTGATTGTCATTCTTTTCGCTAAAGTTGTATTTTGTTATATATCTAAGAGTCCAATTTCTTAAGAGTGAGTTTTTTTGTGTATCTAAACATAAAATCGTGTACTTCCCGATTTTTGTGATTCCACAAGAATGAGAATGAACATTTTTGACAGATACGTGTACACATTCAATTAAATTTATTCACAATTGTTTTGGGTGTGAATAGTGTGTGTACAAGAAAAATCATTCACTCTTGCAGAATTGGGCCACAGAATGGATAAATAATTTGTCTTTTCTATTCCAGAATGATAAAAGAAACATAAACTTTGTCTCATCTACATATTTTGTATTCAAAGAGTTATTTGTAAATAGAAAAAAACACAACCAAAGTAAAGGCTTTAGGTAGAACTATAATAGTCGGAAGGGCACTGAAGCTTATGTCAAAAACCAACGAAAAGTAGCTTTCCGTACCGAAAAAAGGGGAACACACCCATAATGTAACTATCATCTTTCTCTTTTTGGCATTCCTATTTCCCCAAATGTCAGTTTTACTTAAGTGAGGTGCGCTCGGTGCGCTCGCTCACCATGACGATAAGTTTATAGGTAGAAGATCTTTTCTCCTCTTCAATTTCACACAAAAAACCGCATTCGTAATGGCGATGGCGTAGTGATAACCTAAACAGGGCCTTAATATGCCTTAGGTCTGTTCCTTTACTTTGCACTGTGATTTGCTATGCACTTCTGCGCATTTTAGTCCAAGCTCTGTCAAAGTTCATATACAAAAAAAATTGACAAGAATTTGGACTAAAAATCAGACAAATTTAAAGTAAAGGATCAGATCTATTGTATTTTTACTGAAAGGCTCATCCAGTGAGATAGGTATATTTTATGTGTGGAAGAAAGAGAAAGAAGATTTCACCCCAAATCTACCAATGCGCCACTTTTAACTCTCCGCATGAGTATGATGGATTTTTGTGTTATTTTATATTTCGTCGGTTCAAAGGTAAAACTCACTAACTAACATATTACACTTTTGAAGGAAATTTAATTGAAACATAATTTTTAAATCTGAAAAGTCACGTTCCGAAAATTTTTAAATAAAGTTCCCGGGCATACCTTTCAATGTCCCTATAATAACCGTGCAAAATGAGACTTTTTGGATTAAAAAAATGCATTTCATTCTCATTTTCTGGAACATTTTTATCTGCAATAGTGAGTTTTACCTTTAAACCGACGATTTAATGTCGACATAGTGATCTTGGCAACGGCTTTTAGTAAAATGAAAATGTAGACAGGCACTTAAAGAATTGTTATAAATGCGCATGCGCCCTAGGAAAAAAGGTAAGGAGGTTCGGAGTCGATAATACAGTTCATAACTTATGTTGAGCGGAAGTTGCTTTTTTGTATGAGTGAATAAAAAAAAAAAAAATGCGTGACAGCGGATATGAATAGAAAACCAATGATTCGACTTGATTTTTCTAAGAAGCAAAATTGACGATTTTGTGTAGACATTTCCATGCAATTGAAACATTCACTGAAATTTCATTAAAATAAGTTAAAGATCAGTTGGCTAATGGTCGAGTTCATAAATTTAAAAGATCAGGAAACACTGCAAAATTTGCGATCCATTTCTTCAAACAAAAAACCAATTGTCCGTATGAAAGTTTTTCTACTTTCTCAGAAGTTTCGATCAACTTATTCCACTTTTCAAACAAAAAATAAGTTAATGATTCAGTTTTACTCTATTTTTTAAACTCAATCTCTATCTATTCAAAAGTTTCAAAACTACAAAAGGTTTGAATCAAAATTAACGTTTTCTTCAGACCTTTTTGAGTCAAAACAATTTTCAAATGTCAATTTATTTCTCTTTTTCGTTTTAATCAAAACGAATGTATTCAAAATTTGGTGCAAAAACACAAAATTGCCGCTAGTTCAAAGCGCATCTATTCCATATACTAACTTTCGAAACAACACTTTCAGAATTCATTGTTGAATAGTTTCAAGACATTTTGGCCGCCCAGAAAAACGATAAACTTGAAGGATTCAAGATCTAAGCCAACACTTAAAAATATATGTATTAGTGTCAATGTCTACATAAATGTTAAAAACTACGTCTTCAAAATTGTATTTTTGAATATCTCAAAACAAGAAAAAAGGGAATAAGTTGCTATCGATTCTAGTAAACACATTTCTGAGGTTGAGGTTAGCACGACTTAAGAATTTGGATGTATTAATTTGATCACATCTATGTTAGAGTCAAAATAATAAACCACGATTTCACTGTAGGTACCTAAAAAATCAAGTAGGCATTATTTTATTCTTATTTTGTGTTATTCGAATACTCATATGTATATGTACTTCATCAGTTTTACGAAAAAGACTCCATGAGTTTTTTCGAGTAAAATAAAATACATATATTTATTGACATTAATCAACATTAACTTTAACCACAAAAAAATATTATAGAAAAATAATTAAAATTCTATAAAATATGAAGAAAAAGTACGTATACGCCCCAGTGTACACTTCTTTCACAAAAATACCTTTCTTGGGAAGAATTCTAATATTTTGCCACCACGCATACATATAAAAATAAGCATGAGAAGGGGTTATATGAATTTTTTCTGTAAAAGTACTACTTCCGCAAGCATCCAAAGAACTATACTGTCCTTCAAAATCTATTATCTAGTTTATTTAAAAAAATGGCCATAGTTTTCGTTTCTTTCTCATTTATCGTTCTTGCATTTTACTTCTTAGTACCTCAAATAATATTTCTTACAAAAATACCTCAATTATGTTTGTTTATTAAAAAAAAAACTAAAGAATAACCCTTAAATAAAATAACTAAACCAAAATGTTTACTTCTTTTTTGCAGGTGGTAAACTCACATGATGATTCAATCCGCCAAAGTGGATCATTCAATCGCTTGATGTACAGCGTTCTAGGAACAACTGATTACTAAAAATAATCAATCAATTTAAATTTATAATTTACCATTACATAAATAACTACACAAAATATAACTAACATGAACACAAAACCAAAAATTAAGAATCGATAACTAAATAAATAACATTGAATTTATTTACAGTAAAGTAAATATAGTAATGAAAATGTTTTACTGATGTGTTGGAATCCTGGAGTTAAATAATTAATTGTATTACAAACCAAAAAAAAAAACGAATATTAAAAAAAAAACAATTTTCTTTATAGATAATAAAAATTAAACAAACGAAATATATTTTTTTTTTAACTTTTTAATTTTATTAATTTATTTATTTTTAATTTTATTTGTTATTTTATAAATTAAATCAAATCACATGCAGAGATTTATTTTTTTACAAATCTTTATTTTATATAGTTTGTATACAATAATTAAAAAATAGAATACAAAAACAAAAAAAATTATAGAATTTGAAGGATTAAATAAAGCTTTATTTTTAATTTATTATTAAATTTTAGGTTTTATATTTTACTTTTGTTATATGCATTAATGTATATAACAAAAAGAAAATGGGTGAAATCTAGTCAAATCAAATACATAAAAACAAATAAAATATTGGCATATACAGATTATTATGTTATTACATTATCTAATTAGCTATTTGCAATTAAAATTCGTTATTAAAAACTTTATTATTTAATAACAATTTTTAATAAATTTTTAATAGTTTAATAAAATTGAACTAAAAAACTAGAAATGCTTGTTATTTAAAACTTTTGATTTTTCATTTAGGTCGTCCATTTTGAATGTGCCAGTGACAGTGACAGAGGAACTCCAGCCATCTTGTTGCTAGGAACTTTTATTCACAAAAGTAAGGGCCAGTTTGTTCATAGTGCGTTAAAACTGTATAAGGATTTTGACAGGTTCTGACTAAATAGCAATAAATCAACTAAAGTTGTCTCATTATGGATTTCGATGGTTGACATCTCAAACTATGTAATTCATTGATTAAAATTTTGGTTAGAAAACACATTCGATTGCAATAATCATTGAATAAAAATGATTATCTGTGAACAAACCAGCCGTATCTATAACTTATTTGTTGGCTATTATACATATGTAGGTCTTGTTTGACTGGAAACTTACAAAATATATTTTTTATGATGTGAGAAATGCACTCACAAAAATCTCAAAACTAACTAAAAACTAACCATCAATTTGAAACAAGTAACATATCCAGTGAGTATGACATGAAGTGCCTGTTTTTCAGTGCGAGATCATCCAAGCCTCGGCGTTAAAACTGATTTAATTCCAGAAACTTTTTTTTCAGTGATCGAAATCCTAAGTTAACTCCGAGTTTACTCACCTAATTCAGTGTCCAAATAGAGGGCCTTTTCCGTTGTGGCGCTATCTTGATTTTAATTGTAAAAGTTATTTTTAGTGCAATTTCCGTTGCGGCGCCATCTATATTTCGATAGTGAAAGGCGTAGAAGGATGAAATCCATAGTGTTGCACATCGATTTCAATAGATTTTTACAACTGAAAAATAAAGTAAATCTTAGCTCAGGATTTATTTATTTTCAGGATTAACTAACTCTGATTTAACTCAGAGTTAACCCTAGTCTGAAAAACTGGCCCTTAATGGGCTATCTAATGCACAAAAGTGCAAAAATTACTCTCTTGTAGTTTTTGCTGTAATAGGGTTGGGGTATAGAAGAACTGCATAGCTATTACAAAATTGTTTTCAGTATATTTTGTTGTTTTAATGCAAGCACTATATTTGTTATGAAGTGAAAAGAGTTTGCAAATCAAAATATTTTTAAGTTTTCCTATCAGAGGTTCATCCAGGTTTTTTTTTTGGTAAATCTTGGGGTTGGTTCTCAAAACACATGCAATGGCATAGTCAATTGTCTTTTTCGTCATGCAACATGAATGAAAGCTAAGGGATTTTTTTTGCACAATAACCAAACTTTAAAGTTTCCATATTTTCTTTTGCAAAAATAAAATGACAATAAACATACCTACAGCACTAGAAACTATATTAGGGTACGGCAAATGCTTGACAGCTGAAGGCAAATAAATGTCACTTTGACAGTTTCATTTGTTATTTACTTAATGTTATGTACTTTACCCTGAGGCCACACGAGCTAGTAATCGCTAGCGAGTTACTAATACATCGAAACTTTTCCTACTCGCTAGTCAACTGGCTTGCCTTTTTCGAAGCTAGTTGTGAAGCGAGTAGAGCGGCGAGTGATTTGACAATTAATGTATGTACCCAACTCGCTAGCGAGTACTCGCTCGTGTGGCCTCCGGGTTACCCTGAGGCGAGTAATCGCTAGCGAGTAACCGGCTAGTCAACTGGCTTGCCTTTTTCGAAGCCAGTTGAGAAGCGAGTAGGTGGCGAGTGATTTGACAATTAATGTATGTGTGGCTTTCGGGTTACCCTAGTTGACTAGCGAGTAGGAAATGTTTCGATGTATTTTTAACTGGCTAGCGATTACTCGCTCGTGTGGCCTCAGGGTTAGAGCGTGTTGGTGGCGAATTAAGGTTTTCAAAAATGGTTAGGGCAAGTTCTAAGTTCACCGAGCAAACCGATTATAACTACAGCTCTCTCCACGGTTACAACTTACATTCTTTACCACAAAGTACACTGGGTGTCTGCTCGTAATATTCTTAAGACGTTTGATTTTTAAAAGTGTTTTTTAAAGTAAGATTTTTTAAAAAATTGAGAACTGACGCAGGAGCTCTCCGGAAATCTAAGGTCCGGCACTTTTTTCCAATCTAAAGTTTGTGTTTCGTCAAAAAACAAATGTCAAAGTATCGTTTAATAATATTATAAAAAATGTTTAGGCCAACAATGCCAAACCAAGGGTGAGTTAGATCCAAAAGGTAGAACTATAAAAGTCGGAAGGGCACTGAAGCTTTCGGTACCGTAATAATGGGAACACACCCATAATGTAACTAACATCTATCTCTTTTTGGCGATCCTATTTCACCAAATGTCAGTTTTACTTTACAGTTATCCGCAACTAAGGTTGAACGAAACGTTGCACTCTGAAATTATATGCTTTCAGTGCATTCGCTTGTTTTTTTTGTCGACCACTTAAGTGCACCCCTCCGAGCATTATAGTTCTAGCTAAAGCCTTGTTACATTTGGGTGACGAAAGGATCACATAATAGGTGTGTTTGTTAACGTAAAATTTCTTGCAAATTTTAACAAATTTGAACAATTTGCTGTCAAAAACCATAGAAAAAAACCCAAGTTAGGGAAACTTGGTGAAAATTTCACGTTACCAAACAGGCATACTATGTAAGGAATATTGTGCCTGAGCCCGTATTACAAATTACGATTATCGTTCAAAATCCATTTATGGTTACTTTGCGATTACGTTTTACGATAATCGTTTAATTTTGCGACTGCTTTTGGCGGGCATTTTTTTTTATAGTTTTGACACATGACTTATTTAAGCTATCCCTCATTTATTATGTTTGTTGCTTGGGTTTGGATTTGTTGGATTTTATCTGGCAATATTTTTAAGCATCCATTCTCGTAAATCATAATCGGTCAATGTCGTGACGTTGAGTGTCGGTTTTTTTGCCTTTGGTTGCGTAGTTCTTAATACGGGCCCTGTGTGAATCTGTCTAATTTTCCTTACAAATTGTGACAGATTTACGAAGTTTAAAACTTTACTACGTTTGCGACGGCTTAGCGCTGTTGTATGAAACATTACTTGTTTTATTTTACGACTGCTTTTGGCTGTAGTTTTTTTTAGTTTTGACACATAACATTATGTAGCCGTCACACATTTATGATGTTTGTTGTTTGGGTTTATATTTTTTGATTTTATCTGGCTATATTTTTAAGCATCCATTCTCGTAAATCATAATCGTACAATGTTGAGTATAATTTTTTTGCCTTTGGTTTTGTAATTCGTAATACGGGCTCTGCGTAAATCTGTCTAATTTTCCTTACAAATTGTGACAGATTTACGAAGTTTAAAACTTTACTACGTTTACGACGGCTTAATCCTGTTGTTTTATTTTACGACTGCTTTTGGCTGTAGTTTTTTTTTGAGTTTTGACACATAACTTTTTGTAGCCGTCACACATTTATGACGTTTGTTGTTTGGGTTTATATTTTTTAATTATACCCGGTAATATTTTCAAGCATCCATTCTTGTAAATCATTATCGGTCAATGTCGTTTCCTTAAGTATCGTCTTTTTTGCCTTTCGTTTCCTTGTTCTTAATACGGGCCATGTTTGGTAACGTGAAATTTTCACCAAGTTTGGTTTTTTTCTCCTATGATTTCTGACAGCAAATTGTGAAAATTTGCAAGAAATTTCGAACACCATGTCTCCCCTTAGATTCTTTAACTTAGAGAAAACTTCTTTAGTATAAACTCCACAACAAATTCATCAAAATTACATGAAGATGATGAAGACGATGAAATGTTGCGAGTATATTTTTCACTTTATTTGATTTCAAATAAAAATTTTGGTATAGCCTTCCAAATCACAAGTCCATAAACTATAATCCTTCAATTTAAATAACAAAAAATGACATATCACAACTTCGACGTTTAAAAACTTTTTCTGAAAAATGAGATGAGATGAGATGAGATGAGATCTCAGAGATCTCAGCTAATTTTGCTCCATCAAAAAGTAAGCAAGTTGGATCCAATATTTTTTTCCTCAAAAGGCATCAATTGGCTGAAAAAGAGTGTTAACACACTCTCAACTAGTCTTGAAAATATCATTGCTTGCAACGGTAGCTTCTAAGTGAAGAGAATGGGCACTTTCAAATGGCCAAAAGGTTATTCTTAATTCTTATTTTTAAATTCGAGAGTAGCATTGACGAAATAGTAAATGCGTTGGAATATCACACCCGCAGAAGGTCTTTCCCATAAAATGTTTTTTTTTTTTTTTCAGGGGAACTGCCTCTTGCAAGGTAGTGGAGATTCTCCAATAATATCTTCCTCGAGTTCGTAAATGTAAACATACCGCATTACTGCTAAAAACAAACGTTAAAAAATGGTTCTATTAATGTACTTTTTTGGTAAATTTGCACTCACGCTTATTTAAGTTGGAAAAACAGAAATGCAACATGAATTTTGTCGTTTTGACGAATATTTTCATTTACGAACTCGACCTATCTCTTTTCATGATAAAGTTGTACTTATTCATTCGGATTCAGAAGAAAATTTTAGGTCCCTTTCATTACTGCTGACTAACAACACACACATGGGAGTACGATTAAGTGCGTACATAAGTCACTATACTCACTAGGCCATGATTTTTAACAAGCTTTCGCGCAGATAAAAATCAATTAAGTTTAGTTCGACTGTTCGACCAATTTATTAAAACTGCATCGTTGGTGTTTTTCCACACCTAAAACTGCATTTTGGTCTTATGCGTCAAAAAAATTTGAATATATACAGGTGAACTGTTCAAAATTGCCTCTATAACGCATTCTAAAGGTGTCAAAAAGTACTTGTCAAGGATCCGTGCATTGCATAATTTTGGATTTAAGATACTTACGAAAGGAACCAAAACTTCAATAAATATTAACTCAATGGTTGCTGTCACTTTTCACACGAAAATAAGACCATCATCATCTGACGTTACTTTATTTTAAAATAATAAAAATAGTAATAAAAAACAATTATTTCGTTATTTTAATTTTATTTTTTATTCTATTGGTTTTTTTTTATTTTATATAATTTATTTATACTAAATTTACACACACATTAACAAATATAGTAAAAAAGGTATATGGTAGATCGCATAACCTATCCGAAAAGTTTTGTCAGACTAATTTTTCGCATAATTTACATTGTTTGGATTCTATAGACCGACTTGAATTATGCATTATGTCTATAGCATCCAAATCTGTTAAATTTGGCAGCTTATTGTTGATATTGATGGAACTGCTGAGGCTGATACTGTTGTGCCTTGGTGTATTCTTGTTGCTGCTGCTTAAGTCCACTTTGTCCTTGAGGTTGACGTAAAAGTTGTTGTGGCGCAGGAGTTGGTACTTTAACAACAATATCAGTTGGTTCTCGGATAACTTCAGCCTTGAAACCTTCCTTAGGATCAGCAGTGTATTTAACAGTTCGAATAAAACCATCCGAATCAACAACTGAGTAACTTCCCTTTATGACTGAACCATCACGAACTTCCTTACGATTTTGATAGTTGGTGAACTCGTCATCCTTAACATCGAATCCGAATTGGTATGATGAGTTTTGCTATGAAGGGAAAAAAAATAGAAAAAGAAAAAAACTAGTTAGTAACATGCATTTGGACCATATTTCATCAGTTGGTCTTTGTATAGAAAACTATGTTACTATCTACTAAAGACCGGTTGGAGTGTCCTGAACAAAAATGGTACTAAACGCACACGGTAAGCATCAAGTTTAGTTGTTAGCTGTAGTTGATATGGAGTTGCGATGTACCTACACAAGCAGTATATTGGTCTAACTGGTTTCAAGTGAAAGTAAATCAGATCAAATTTTTGTTCATTACATTTACCATAGAAAAATAGTCGTCACGTCAAGTCAGATTGTTATGCAATCGAAACCGAATACTCAATACGCACGGGGAATTTAAATACGATCCGTGGACGTGAGGTTTGTATTTTATTTTGAAAGACACACCACCTGGAAGCGTTTCAAATTACCGGCCACTTTATTATTTATGGCTTGTCCAAGTAGTGTTGGCACTTTCTTATCAAGATGCAAAAGTTTAAAGAACTTATAAAGGCATAAGGGTATATAGCCATAAAGGCATATTATATACTATCACATCACCCAGCCATTCGAAAACCAGTCACTCTCTGGAAGAAGGTCACATGCAAGCGGGCAACACTTCAACAACTGCATTTCAATCATTTTCATTTAGTTGGTATTTCGAAAGGTTGTGACGAGTCTTGAGGGCGGCTCCAGCAATATACTGTCTGCTCTGTAAGTAGGTTAAGGCAGTTCTTTGGGTTGGGCTCATTCACTATCACAGCGAGAGAGAGGAAAAGTGAATCAGAAAACTATGTTGATTGAGGTTTTTAGTTTATTTTTTATTTTTTTACTTCTTAAACCATTTTTGCCGTTTTTCTTGATTTCATCCATCTACGACGACAACAACGTCTCGTCGTCGCACAGTGCGGCTGTGTGGTTTGGTGATTGTGCAATTTTGTTTCCTCGCCTAAATGCATGTTTGTGCTTTTTTTAAACACACATATGGAGACTGCAACCAGCTTCTACCTATACCTAACTATGGCCGTTTGCAATTGAACTACACTTTCATAATTAATGCGATCAATTTTCGTCTGCGTCCGTCGTCGTCTCGTCTATACCTATATAGATACGCAATGTATACCTACATATTTCCTTACGCACGCGAGATTGTGTTGTGTAATATGCCTTGATAGAGATCGGTACACATGATTAAGTTCAACAAACTTGTTATGAGTGGCTTTATTTTTTTTTTGGCTACTTATGAACAACTTGACAGGAGAAGGAATGTGTTAAATATTGTACCAACCTTTAATTGGACATTGTTTAGCTGATGCTCAAAGCAAATGGGTGCTATAAATTCTTTACGCATCGACAACAAAGGAAAGGTTTTTTTTTATAGCAAAACTGACATTCAACACAAAAAAAGGAACTTGATGTTAAATTAAATTCTATAATGGCTTTTTTATATAAACTGGGGAACTTTTTTTATCATAGTCGTACAATAAGGGGGCTTAAACTTTGCGTTGAATTGGTCTTTAAAATATTTACAAACATTTTCGAAGTTTCACAGAAAAGAATGAGAGTTTAGTTAAGTTTTTGCTTGAATAATTTGAATAAAAAGACGAGATTTTTTTCAATGACTAGAACCAATGAATTTAATAAAAGAAATTATTTCTTTATGAATATTTGAGAATCCTCACAGAGCCAACAACCGGGTAGACTTACACGAATGACAAAACGCCAGTATTTTTCCCACTAAACATTAATTTTTCGTCATAAGACTTGTTGGCAAAAGTCTGCAACTATTGGCAATTTAAAGTTGCTAGCAACTGCACTTGAACTGGTAACAATACGCTTGTTTTATTGGAAAAAACTATAGCTAGCACAGTAAAATTTCCCTCGGTAAACAACAACAACCCCAAAAGTGTCGATAAATAAGGCAGTATAAAAGTGAATATAAAAGTTGAGATAAAGTTTCGTAAAGTTGAAACCAAGGCGGCGCTGAACTAAATTTTAAACAAATATTCATTACTTGAAGGTTGGTAGCCTTTGCTTTTATGTAAAGATTTGTTCGAATTTTTAATTGCAAATAGTTTTGACATTAAGTGGCATGTCTGCCAACCTTCAGAAAAAATACAAAGTGAATATAAAAGTGAGTATAGCGTTTTATTGGTGCTTGCATTGCTGCGCTAGCTATAAGTACCAATAAAACGCGCCTAATCTAGTTTTTCTACAAAAACATGCTAGATGAACGTCTGCCTTCAAAACTGTCAATTGAAGCATCAACATGTATATCTGGAGATATCCCCTCAAAACAACCGCATTACGGACCATAGAAACCCTCTCAAAATCTCAAATAAAAAGTAGTTATTTTTCCATTTGTCTGGATTATGTAAATTTTCAAGTATCTACTTCATGATTCCATCCCACTTTGCATTATTGCGTCACACTACTGCATTATATTGGGTTTATTAACCTTGTATTGACTTTCTTTAATCGTTCGACACCAGTGTGTGCTGGCGAATATGCACATGCAATAAACAAATTCAAATTTCCGGAAGGAAACTTTATAGCTCTATAATGTTTTTTTTTTCATCTCATTGATAGTCATTTGATTCGTGGATACTCAAATGCATGTATAGTATTGTGCTGTGCCGGATCTATTGCCAGCTGTGTCCGTCGCGATCGTGGTAAAATAATTACCTGGCACTACTCTGCGGATGAGTAAAGTTTGGCCTTTGAAGACAAAAAAAAAAAAATGCATTTAATACCATTGAGCAGAGTTTTCTTTATGCTTATTCCTTTTTTTTATCTGAGTTCCTTCATTGCACATTAATGGTTTGTCTTTATCTGAGATTCAATGAAGATTTTGTGATTGGACTTAAACTTTATTCCAATGCAGCTATTTTAAATGTTAAACAGCAGGCGATTGTAATTTTTTTAACAAATTGATGGATGTGATTTATGTTTCGAATGATATGGAATTTGTTTTCGTATGTGTTTTATTGGTCAAGCTATCTAGTTATTTTTGGTTGCGATTTTGCAATGTTTTGTTATGACCTTTGAGGCTATTGTATTTTATAAGTCTTCTTTTTTTTTTATAAATTTCAATGCTGTTATTGTCTTAATACAAAATTTACTTTAGACTTTTTTAAATGCAAATATCACATCAGATTAAAATGTTAAAGCATTTTTCCATAAATGTTTTTGGATTCATTAATTGGTTTTCTTTAAATTAATATAGAACTTTTTGAATGAAAAAAGAAACATCTCTAACCTATCTCTAATAACTGGAAAATGAGACCATATTGAATTCCTTCCACAAAGCTTCGACAATTATTATTAACTTCTATAAAGTTTCTTTAAAAAGAATAAGGTAAAATAGCTCCCAAAATTCATTACAATTTTATAAATGTTTTAAATGCTGATATTTAACTTTTGAAAGAAAGAAGAAATATCTTTAACCTATCTCTAATAACCGCAAAATAAGACCAAATATTAAATTCCTTCCATAAAGCTTCAAATATCATAGCTAACTTCTATAAAGTTTCTAAAATAAGAACAAAGTGAAATAACTCCCAAAATTCATAAGAACAATATATTTGCAAATCTTTACTTTAAGAAAGCAAAAACGGGGTCACATTGAAAACCTTCCATAAAGTTTCCTGAATCATAACTAGCTTGTATTAAATTCTTCACATGAGATTGCAATTATGTACTTCCAAATTATTTCTTTCAAACAATTTCTATTGCTTTTAAAGTTTAAACACTGATTAACTGTTTTAAAAATGATATTAACACTTTTCAATATCTTGCGATGTCAAAGCTTCACTTTCCTTTAATAAGAAGTTACTTCTGTAGAATTAAAATAGTTTTGAAGCTTTCTTAAAAATTTGCATTCAAATTTGTCTTAACTAAATATAATTCGTGATTTTTGTTTGTGATTTTTATATCAAACATATGTGACTTTCTATATGAACTGTGATTATCTGTGACTTTGACTATTATTTTATGAAAAAAAAAACATAATATGCACCTGAATCACAGACTTTTCCTACCTTGAAAAAAATCATGTTTCCGTGAAAGAGTTATGTTTATGCTAATCAAAAATTTCATACTCTTTTAAGCACTTACTAAGCATTTTGTTGCTAGCAACTTTGCAATACTTGAAACACGTGTTGCAAGGCAACCATAGCAACAAATATAACCTCAGCAAATAGGTAACGTCTCAGCCTTTTTTTATATAAAGTTTGATCATTTTACAAAAGTCCACTAGGCGATTTGTTGCGAGGGAATAAATGGCAACAAAAAGTTTCTGGCAACAAGTTGTTGAATTTCTTTTTTGAGACATTTAATATCTTTATCATTTGAAAGGTCTTTATATTTGACATAAAGTGTTCTAATAGTTTTAGTTCACTTACTAAGCCATTTGTTGCTAGCAACTTTGCAACACTTGAAACACGTATTACAAGTCAACAACGGAAACAAATATAACCTCAGCAAATAGGAAACGTCTCAGCCTTTTTGTATAAATAAAGTTTGATCATTTTACAAAAGTCTACTAGGCCATTTGTTGCCAGTAACTATTTGGCACTAAAAACACATGTTGCGAGGGCATAAATGGCAACAAAAAGTTTCTCGCAACATAATGCCACAAGTGGATGCTTTTCTTTTTTGAGACATTTTATATCTTTATCATTTGAAAAGTCCTTATATTTGACAAAGAAGTGTTCTCATAATTTCGATCACAAAAAATTTTTATCTATCAACATTTTAACTGCAACAAATAATAAGTTTAAAATAATTTACCCAAGGCGACAAATATAGCCTCAGCAAATAGGAAAAGCCTCAGCCTCTGTTTGTGTTTCATTTTTGTATATAAAGTTTGATCATTTTACAAGAGTCCACCAGGCCATTTGTTGCCAGTAATTTTTTAACACATGTTGCAAGACAATAAAAGGCAACAAAAAGTTTCTGGCAACAAATTTCAATAAGTTGATGCCTTTTTTCTAAAAATTTGAAATGTCTCATAATTTCGATCATAGAAAATTATTATCTTCAACATTTTGATTGCAACAAGTTTAAGTTTAAACTAATTTAAAATCAATCAACATCTCAGGAACATTCCATATTTTCCGAAAAGCTTGTATTCCGATCTAGCAACATGTCTACGCAACAATTTCACAAAAGTGACCCGATACTCTTGCTGCTTGTAGGCGAAAAACCAGTTTGAAAAACATGACGCGATTAAGGATGCTCCAAGTTTGCGGTCGTGAAAATTTACATTTTTTTTTTCAAAATTGAAATAAATATGTATCCGCGGAAGTGGCCCTCAGCATATGATTTCTACAATATAGTTCAGACCAATGTGATAAACCAATAAAAAACGTTTACAATGTGATTTATCACCGCGACTTTAAATAAGTCAAAACGATTTCCTATATAAAATGCCAGATTATCCATAATTTAACCATCAAAGTCTTAAATAACTCAACTGACTTCCTCTTCAAAAATATACAAAGATTCAATATTATACACTCACATCATCGTATTCTTCATCCTCTTGTTGTTGCTTAAGTTTTGCAGCTGAATTTTGATATTGAATAGGTTGCGGGCGAGGACGTGGAGCTGGAGCTGGAGCTGGTTGCTGTTGCCTATAAACCACTTGTTGTTGAGGCTGTTGATACTTTAAATAAAATAAAATTTGGCATAGTCAATCTCGAAAACCATTTTTGCATTGATTGAATATAAACAGAAAAAAAAATAAAAAACTTACTTGTTGCTGCTGTTGTGGTTGTTGTAAGTAATCCCTTACTGATGGCGCCACATAGGCTTGTGAATTACGCTGTTGCTGTTGTGCTCTTATCTAATGCATATAGGTACATGATGTACATGAATATATTTTTCATCCCCTTTTGAATGGAACAAAAGAAAAAAAACTACCATACCTGTTCCTGTACATTATCCTTAACCCTGATTTGTTGTCCAGGACTAACATATTGTTGCTGTTGTTGTTCGTTTTGTTCATAAATAGGAGTGGCTTCTGGATTACCACCAGATGCTTGGGATGATAGCTGTTGATAGTATTGTCTTAGGTATGCAGGATCAACAGCTTGTTGTTGTTGTTGCTGGGCAATTACACTAACCCCCAAAAGGGCACTAAACACAACAATCACTTTTTTGAATGAACACATTTTGTTTTTGTAAAAAAAAAAATCACTTTTCTTTTTCCCTCCCACTCACAATAACCGTCACAAATCTAAAAGGGCCTCTTTGCAAAAAGAGGATACAAAAAAGGAAACAAAAAAATTGAATCTATAAGCCAAGCGCTGTATATTGAATATTTCAACCGACCGAAAGCCACTCAGATGTGATCTGCCGCTTGGGTATTGGCCTTTTATATGAGGGTTTGGATCGATTAAGCGAAGCCCCCCAGTTTGTAGTACCATCGGCTTAGGTGGTGGTAAAAAGTACCATGCTTGTGAGTAGGGGGTAATAAACCCACAAGATATATTTGTGTATTGAATCTTTTAGGTACATACTTTCCATTTGTGTCTGCACGAGGTATTATTTCATGCGGCAGAAGGTAAGATTGCTCCAACTGACATGACGTCAGTCTTTGGAGGTATTGTATTATTATATTGTGGGAATAAGAGAGGTGGTAAATTCTCCTCATTTATTCTTTTTTTTTTCTCTGGACCTTGTAGTAGGTGTAGGTATTCTGTATTCTATATGAATTATTTTATGTTATAAGAAAAGGTACCTACTGTAAAGATATATTCTGAATGATTTGTGGTTATTAGTTTGGTACTAATCTGAAAGGCTATATGAGAAATTTGTAGATAGTTTTTGTATCTATATAATTTGATTACGGCATTGAATTACATTTTTTTGGTTTTTTGTTGCCGATGGTCTTTTTTTCTGACGTTTATTGAATAATTCAGGTAAAACGTGTACTGGATGTGTGTATAGTGTACCTACCTTAACTTTTTTTTTCTTTTCTTTTACGTTGGTATTTATCTTTATTGTGTTAGCGTGACTTTTGAGTTTTTGAATTTGAACTTATTTGGTTGTTATATGAAGAGTATAGTATAGTTGGAAATGTGTTACATCAGATAAAAGGCTAACTATATTCTTCGCATGAAATGATGCATTTTACATTTCCAGGCACGCATTGAGTTAGTTTATTTGTTCAATAAACCATTAACTATTATAAAATGAAGCACTAAAAGAAGTAACTATCAATTATCAACTTTTAACCACGAAGGTTTGTTAACGTTAGAAATAGTATATGAAAGTAGATAGTGTACCATTGTATGAATATTGGACTAGGTATAACTTATAGTAAAATACAAAATTAATGATTATTTTGATTAAATTGAATTTTATTAACTATTGTTGATAAATAAGAACTTAACTATTCATTCTTTAAAATCTAATCCATCTACAATATAATCGTGAAAGCAAATAATAAAAGAGTTACGAGTATATAGTCATGATCATGATATACTACATACATACCTACATTTAGAGCAAATGGATGGAATTAAACAATCGCATATAAATTGCATTTTGCACAGGTTAGAAAAAAGTAATCCTAAGCTCGTGAATAAGAGAACACACTGGAGCGAATTCAGAGATAAACTTGAAAGTTTTGTTAACCTATGATCCCCTATGCAAACAATTGAACAAATTGGTCATGAAGTAGAACAATTTATTGCTGATGTGCAATTGGCTGCAGAAGACTATTTCGAACTCAAAAGAAAAAGAAATGATCCTATTAGTAGATTCCTGAAAGGTCTGACGACGGATGCTTCTATCGAATACTCCTTATGAAAAGCAACTAAGCGCCTTAAAAGACCTCAGACACAAAGTTCGCCAGTAAAATCTCAAGATGTTAAATGGATCGAAAGCCCAAAAAAAGGCTGATCTCTTCGTTGAACATCTCGCGAATGTCTTTCCCAGCAAATACAGCTACATATCCCTTAAAGTTTGTTGATAGAAACGACGAATGTGAAACTCCTTTTGTCACGCTCACAGAAGTAAGAACTATGAAGCATGTGTCAACATAAGTTGTCTAACAAAAAATCACCAGGGTATAATCTAATAACTGCTTAGGCTTTGAAAGAAATGCCTTTAATAGCCTTCAGAAAACTCAAATTTTTAATAAACGCATGCCTTAAACTAAGATATGTGCCATACCATTCGAAAATTGCAGAAATCATTGTTTTCTAAACAAAAGGTAAGCCACCAACAGAAGTAACATCCAAACCTACACATATCGCTTATACCAATCATGACAAAAGTTTTCGAAAAACTGCTCCTGAAAAGACTTAGCAAATCAATAGAAAGAAGAAGATTAATTCCGAGGCATCAGTTTGGTTTTAGAAATCAACATTCCACGATAGACCAAGTGTGGAAAAGGCACTTGAAGAAAAAAGTATGCTCAGCTATATTCTTAGATATTGTTCAAGTCTTTGACAAGATTTGACACCTGGGACTTAAGTACAAACTGCATAGGGACCTTCCTTTTCAGTACTATGAGATTCTGAAACCCTACGTTACGAACCGATTCTTTAGAGTACGGTTCGACCAAAATTACTCGAAACTAAAGAAAATTAAAGTCGGTGTACCACAAGGAAGTGTCCTAGGACCAACCCTGTGCCTGTTATAAACAAGGGATATTCCAGTGGCCATCAACGCTATCATGGCCACCTTTGCTGATGATACTGCAATATTGGTGCCAGATAAATCCGTTACGAAGGCTACACAAAAACTGCAAAATGCGGTCGATAAAATTGGTTATTGTACGCAAAAATAGATTATCAAATTAAACGAAACAAAATCGACACATGAGAAATTTACAAACAAAAACATAAACAATGTTCATATTCTTATAAATAGTACAACAGTACCTTTACTCCAATACCGCCAAATACCTCGAAATGACTTGGGATGCAAGGCTTAAATGGAAAGAGTACACCAAAAAGAAAAGAGAATAACTAAAATTGAAGTACAGAAAAATGTACTGGTAGGAAAGAACTCTGACCTATCCAGAACAAACTAATGTTATATAAAGCAAGTACTGAAACCCGTTTGGACATATGGCATGCAATTATGCGGGGCCGTAGCTACAAAGAAAACAAATGCTGAACCCATCCAAAATTCCAAAGGAAGGTCCTTCGTGGAATAATATTTAAATGCCCGTTAGTATATAAGAAATATGTACCAAATTGGAATGGTACAAGAGTGGTTAAAAAACACTCTGTATCACACAATCAGCGACTGCAAAGTCATACGAACTCCGAAACGGAGACCATCTTTAATGTACGAGACAATGTTCAGAGATTAAGAAGAACCAAGCCTCATGAGCTGATGGTCTAAAAGCTATGGGAATGTGTATAACTTTAAACTTCCCCCAATTGATTTATAAATTAAAAAAAAAAAAAATCATTTGTCGATCTTTCATAGACTGGTCTTGATTCACCGGTGGCTACTCGGTACCGATTCTTACGTCGTTTGAAAATATCCATCGGAAAAAAAGATTTTATAGAAGTACCTATCGCAATTTTTGCATAAAATTATTTTTTTTATTTTCGAAATAATGTTAGTTAAAAAAAAAGTCGACTGTGAAATTTTCGAAGTGCATAATGAGTAGCTCCAAGTTTTGACAGCATGAGCAAATTGATGAAATTTATGAAAATTAGCAATGAATTTAACTTTAACCAACAAACCTTTTGTAGAAGCTTCTAAAAACGTATTGAAATCAAACATTGCGTTTTAAAAATCGAATATAAAAAATAGTTTCATCGCAGTTACCACTAATAACCATTTTTCGACAAATGGTTATTCACCTAAATGAAGTTTTTACTAAAGTAGTACTATTTTTGGCTCTGAAAAATGAAGAAAACGTTTCAGAGGAAAACGCTTTGTATCAAACTCAAGGAAAATTGATTCTGACTGAAGCTTAACAAAAGACAGACAGAATTGTGCGACCCAGGTTAGAGATTTGATTAAAATCTCGAGTTTATTTCTTTTTTTCAAATAAACAACTTGCCATAATGTTCTATGTGTATGTATGTGTACCTTCATACACATTATATCGCAAGTAAAAACAGTGTGTACTTTCCCCCGTTAGAAGTTTTACTTCTTTTCAGAGATCGAAAATAACAGTTGACCATTACTTTAAATTGGTTTGTCTCGGTCGGAGATCTGTTTTTAAAAATTGCGAGATGTATCTTTTAACTTCCAAAATAACTCTTATCTTTTGACTTTTTTTTCTAAAAAATAAAGGGAAACGATCAACCTAAAACTGTTTCCATGAAAAATAAATCAAAAACGGTATTTTCTCTAAGAAATAGTAGATATAAAATCTGTGTCGTTTCAAATATTTCAGATAATTCAGAGCTCACTAGACTCAAATCGTCATCAGCATTTATAAAAGAAGAGGTAATTAATCTCGCTTTTGTCTCGCTGTGCCCGTTTACACCGCTATCTGTGTCACGGTTTTCTCGCTATGGTCTCGGTTTGGTCTTGCCGTGATACTTACAAGTGGTTTTTGGAATGTTTTTCCATCATCTCACTTTGGCCTCGCTATAGTCTCGCCAAAACTTTTTTTTTTCAAAATTACTTTTCAAGTAAATAATAAATAAATAAAACAGTGATTTACATAACATACAAACTCTTTACTAAAGTATTACTATATAATATAAACTTTAAGTTATTTAAGTTAATTTGTACGCAGCACACCACCGACGCAGAACCGAGAACCAAGACCAAAGAACAAAGACTGAATAAAAACCACGTTGCCAAAGGAAAGGATGACCGAAGAAGATATCAGATGGATATATCATAACGATATCGACGCCGCATATACCGTCTAAACGTGGCTTTCAGTGCTATTGTGCTCATTTTGCTAATCTCGCAATCTCGCTTTTGTCTCGCCATGCCATAAAAATCCAAATGAGAACCCGTTGGCCAGCCAATGCACAATCGTTCAAGAAAACTGTTAACTCTCTCTTCTCTTTAAGCTAATTTTTCAAATATGACCATAACGAGATGAAATTATAACCATACGGCGAGAAAATATGAACACCATAGCTGCAAATGAAAAATCAGGCCATGTCGAGGCGTAAGCCATGGGACAACAATACACAAAACTACGTGTAAGCGCAATCGGCAAGATGAAGCCAAGAAATCGTCACTATCACCATCGTGCAGTCGTCGTTGTCGTTATTGTGTCCGTCATCGTCAGTGACGTTGTATTTCGACTTGCGCGATTTTAGGGTGCGAGATTTTGACCACAACCCTCATAGACGCGTGTCAGCTCAAAGACCAAAAAAAGTCAATCACGATCAGCACTTCTACTAAACTTTTATTGAAGAGTATTAAACAATGAATGACCAAACAATTCTTTGAAAATCCAAAAGCAGAGCTTTTTAATCAACAAAACAAAATAAAAATCTCCAAATAAGATTTATTTTTTTTTCTCTCAGCGATAAGTGGTCAGTGGTTAACCGAAACCTAAAAAAATCAAAATAAAAGTTTCTCACTGAGAGAAACCGAAAAAAGTTCTTTTTAAGTTAAATGGTTATTAAGTGACCATTTTTAAAAATCTCGGCAGGTAACGAAATTTTAAAGATTTTTCAAAAGGTTGAGTTTTATTTTCGACCACCGCTTCTTTTGTATGATAAAACAATAACTATGCACATTCCTTCATCTCTTGCACAAGCCCTCTTTGCATTTTATAACATTAGCCTCTGTCTGCACTCCCCGCAAAATATTTAATATCTTATGTATTAAAGTATTATTTCTGACATAGGCTAGCATATGATTCCCAGAACTCCTGCGGCCGGTATAGGGCGGGTGGCGGCACGGCCGGGCCGGCGTGACAGCCAACTCCACTATACTAACAATTACGCCAAAGGGTAATTGGGATCTAGGGTATCAAATTCAAAAAGATGATTTCAGAAATTGCCCTGTGGGTGCATGACTATACGAAAATAAAGCTTCAATTCATATCTCCAAATAAAAATAAGTTGTTACACAAACTTGCCCAATCAAGTTATGCGGAGTGTGAATTACAAACATTGAAAATTATAAAATTGAGATTATTAAACTATCGACAATTTAAGATCTAAGTGAGACAAAGTATTCTCGTCGATTTTCGTGTATCATTAATTGAATGGTTGATGTTTGGCAGAATGTAGTTCGTGATAAATTTTATAAATAGTATGAAGGCCATGCACCTTATTTTCTTTTATACTTTTTTTTTTTGTTTTAATTAAAAAAGACAGAAATCATTATATCTAATTTGCTTTGAACTTCATATTTGTCTAATGAAATTATTCCACTAACAAGCAGTAAGAGCTCTGCTCCGGGCAAATTCAAATAAAGGGAAGGACAAATATGCAAAAGTTCATAATTACCTACACATTTATACCTACCAACACCAACTAGAAACTTAAAAGTTATTCTTTCTTCTCACTTTAATTGAAAATAATGTATATCTTCAATGAAAAATTAAAAATATTTTCACCAATTTAAAAACAAAATACTAGTAATTTTGTGTTCAATAAAAAGTTTGTTGTAGTTTCTTATCTTTTGAATCTTATCAGATGGATAACGTTACTATTACAAACTACAACCCATGTTCTCTTACCTTCATCTAAACTATATTTTCTAAAAAACTACTTAACATACCTTCTTTCCATAAAGGATTCTTTCACTCTAAAAAAAATATCTCACACTTTGTTGTACAAGACAGATAAATATAAAAGATCCTTCGTATTTATCTTTGGTCAACACACCGGTCAAACCGGTTTCATACAATTTTACAAAACACCAAATAACTAACCATCATACAATTTTGCATAAATTGAATACAAAAAATCAAAGTCCGAGCAATGGGAATAATATTCTATCGTGCCCACAGCAAAGACACATTCGAAGGACCTCTCATCCTTTATTGTATAAGAATTTTACTTTAGTTGCTTTTATGGGAAAAAGGGGTTAAAATCAGAGACACATCGCAATGAGGGCCTTATCTAAGATGTTGCGTGTGTGATGTGATGTCTTCCAACACAAGAAGTGACCTTTTTCTTAAAGGAGCACACATCTATTCCTTTTAAACCGGTTCTGGACATCCTTAAAAAATTTGAATGACCTGCAAGGACATTTGGTATATTCAAAAAGATGTTGCACAATATTTCCTTATATCGGTCATAAAACGCACACAATGTCATCCATTATATGATGGGTGATGCATGCGAGCCAAGTCCGGTTTTTTGGACATTCATTGATGCATATGCAAATCATCTTATATAATGACCTACAATGCATGTCTCTCAACCCTTTATCCAAAAATTCTCGCATAAAGTAAACAACCCTTCGCCGCACTGCTGCCGTCTTGACACTTTTTATTTTTAATAGAATTATGGACAAGGACATCTTGGGTCATCATCATTACAACTGGTTTCATTAGTGATCTTCGGAAATGTGTATGAAATGGTCTTTCTTTGTGCAAACGATGACCTTTAAGGGGTGGAAGAGGATTTTTGTTTTCCTAAAAAACCGGACTGGCCAGTTTTTCGTGGGAATATTTTCAAGTCAAAGATTTTGCTGTGCGTATTGCTTATAGAGAGTGTTGTGTGTGACCTTTCCTTTGGATTCTTATAGTTATACAAAAAGAATAATAATTAAGGGTTATGTGGAATTGCATAGTAAAGTTTAATCCGTTTGTTGTTCGTGTCTTCATCGGAATGATGTTTATTATCTTCTAGTTAAGAGTTGTGCGTTATTATATACATTTTGAAATTTTTCGAATTTGAATTTTGTGCTCCGCGGTGATAATATTCAAAGATCCTTGAAAGTCACGTTCGTCATAAGGACATGCACTCTTATAATAACTTCACGTCAAGTAAGCGCCTGCGCCTAGTTATTTCACAGAGCTCCTTGAGCAAGGTCCCAGGAATGCTCACCGTAACCGCCTTTCTTATCAGCCCAAATTACCTAAATAAAGAGAAATATGGATCATTAATTTAATTTTTTTATTTGCAAAATGTACAAGTCATGAAAGTAATTAATTATAGGAGAACTATGTAGGTTTAAAAAGGTATAACAGAACTTAGATTCTCATTTGCATATTATTTAGATTTCAAGTAGTCCCTGTTGTAGTTTTTATAATTTGCATAAACAATTATATTTGATTGAATATACTTGGTCCTTTATGTACAGAAGAAGTAAACTATAAGCAAAAAAGGTAATAATAACGGCTAGACTATATGACTTATGACTATTTTTTTGCAATGACTTTGTTGGATTTTATTTCCTCCGCCATTGAACTTATAATTGCATGATATTTTTTGTTTGATCGCATAAGCAAGTGCATGCTTTTTTTTGTAGCAAAAAACGCAATGCACCAAGCACTTCGATAAGAGCCACTTTAAAGTGTAAAAAAAAAGAAATAATGGTTCCGGGTAATTCGTTACATAAATGAACATTTAATTGCAATATGCCGTTATTTGTGTTATATGAACAGTTAAATAATGGAAGAACTAATTAACGATCAATCATCCGGTTTATGTAGGTAATAATTTTTTTTTGTTGTTTATTGTTATGTTTTAATGAATTTGGGGGTGTATATGGCAACGCCTTAATAGTGATTAATATAAATTTATACCTATATTTTGTAATAAATTCAGATTAAAAACCAAGAAGTAAGTTTAAAGACGGGGAGTAAAAAATAAAAACAAATTATCTTTCGGAATTCGTTTTTTTTTTTGAGCTTGAACTCTTTGGATTATTATTATTTGACCGGAAATGAATTGCATGTTTATCATTTTCCAAAAGGAATCTACATTGAAAACAAAAAAAATTATAAATTTGTTTTCTATAGATGTATCCACTGTTGGTATAATTTCTTTTTTCATTTGGGCTCTCTACTGAAAAACCAACAAGCTATGGACGATAGGTAGTCCAAACTTATATTGAATAAGGTAAAAAATCTTTGATTTGTAGTTTTACTACTTGCGATACATAGGCACCTACTATATTGCAAGTTATGCATTCATAAAAAAAAATTTAACTCGGGATTTTGATCAAACTTATCATTTCGATGATAGGGAAGACGGAAAAAAGTGAGTCTTACAATTCTGCATGTTCGGCTACAGCTAAAATGCACAGTGGTTTTGGTTTATGAGAAGGTGTTTTTGAAGATCTTTTTTCATATTAAGGAACAGTCTCAAGGAATTAAATCCAAACAACTCAACTGATTTCGATTCAATTTGAGGCATGATAAAAGACAGCATGAGAAATGATCACAAAAAATATATTCACCACTGACACGCCCATATCTTTTTTGTTTCAAGGACGATGCGTCAAAACTCTTCAACGTTTGAAATAAAAAGTTGAAAATGTCGACTGTTTCGTTAATGAGATAATTATATTTTGCAACAAAAATAAAAAAATGGTTAATTATACATAAATATAGCATAATAAAGGATTATGTGGTGACAAAAATAAAAATATGTTGTATCTGCACCTGCACTCCATTAATAAACAAATATAAAAAAATTCAAACAAAACAAAACTTTTTTCTTTGGAAAAAAATACTTTTTACTTCATTTCAAGTCAAAAAAAGTCTTACTATCGAATGCAAAATTGTGAATTGTGGTTTTCTTGTCATTTTGATGACGATACTACGCATTGTTTAGGAACAACACAATTAGTGCCTTTGCCTGGTTTGTACGGTTCGATGAATCAATTTGAAAATTTACACGAATATTGATGCTTTAAAAGTCTAAAAATCTGTATACCAACGCAAGCCATGTAACCAAAATTTGCAAAGAAAAAGAGATCAGAACAAAAACATAAATGTTAAAAAAAAGAGCCAAGTTCTTAAATGTACAAGAAACCTGTGCATAAAAAGTCTGTCAAAAAAAGTAATGAGATCTAAAATAAATGCCAAGTTTAAAGTTAATGAAGTTTAATATCAAATATCTTAACTAGAGTAATATCGAAACAATTCCAAATCATGACAGAAATTTGGTATTTAATGATTGCTGATTAAAATATGGTGGGGGCACTGGTCAAGTTTTCAAACATTTTACAATTGTGATTAAGTAAGTAGTTAAGAGAAAACTTGCCAAGTAAATCCACCAAATTTTAATCAGTAATCATTAAATACCAAATTTCTGTCATGATTTGGAATTGTTTCGATATTACTCTACTTAAGATATTTGATATTAAACTTCATGAACTTAAAACTTGGTATGTATTTTAGATCTCATTACTTTTTTGGCTGACCTTACGCACAGGTTTCTTGTACATATAAGAATTTGGCTCTTTTTTAACATTTATGTTTTGTTGTGATTTCACTTCTTTTTGCAAAGATTAATTTTGCTAGATGAAAATCAAGCCCGACCGCTCCACAAAGTTTCATAATTCTACGACCACCGAAAGTGTCGTAAAAGCAATTCTGATAAAGGGTCAATGGCACATCCTCTGAATGGAAAATTCCAAATTTTCGATTTTTTCTTTCAATGTACTTCAAGTCTTACCGAGCTACCAATTTTCATCGTTCTACAACAATCGGAAGTGCTCCATATTATTTATAAATATTTTTATGAAAGTGGGTGGATGCCACGCCTCCTGAATGTAAAATTGCTGATTTTAGATTTTTTCCTTTGTATGCATCACAAGGCGAAATTTCAAGTTTCTACGATGTCGGGAAGTGCTCCATAATTTTGATGATGTGTCAGTGAGTCAGTCAGTCAGTTACGGTTTTTGTGATTTTTGAAGTCCTATACCTCGGAAATTACTAATGCTAAAGAGTTTAAATTTGATGAGCCACCTGTGTTTGATCAGCTCAGGAAACACTGCGAATTTGAAGTTTCTGACTTTATTGGTACTGAAGTTAGAGGAGGGTTGAAAATCGCCTGAGTTTGTTCCTGTAAAACAAGCACTAGCTCATCAACCAAGTTTGGGAGGAGGAAAGTATGCCCGACGACTGGTCAAATAGCTCCATATGCCCAATCTACAAAAAAGGCGATCCTATGTCCTGCAAGAACTACAGAGGCATATCCCTGCTTAATGTTGCCTACAAGATCCTATCCAACGTACTATGTGAGCGTCTAAAACCTTTCTGAAACACTATGATCGGCACGTACCAGTGTGGCTTCAGGCCAGGCAGATCAACGATAGACCAAATCTTCACATTGAGGCAAATCCTGGAAAAGACCAACGAATTTCAAGTCGAGACCCACCACCAATTCATCGACTTCAAAGCCGCATATGATAGCATACCTCGCCAAGAGCTTCTATTGGCGATGTCGGAACTCGGGATCCCGAAAAAACTGATCCAGCTATGCCGCATGACGTTACAAAATACGCGGTGCAACGTGCAAATGGGTAACAGCTCATCCGAGTTATTCCAGACGTGTACAGGGTTCAGACAAGGAGATGCGCTATCATGTGATTTCTTCAACCTAGTCCTGGAGCAGATAGTGCGCAAGAGTGGTGTTAACATGGAAGGCACTATCTTTAACAGGTCTTCTCAACTGCTTGGTTATGCGGACGACATCGACATCATCGGCCGTTCCAACAGAGCTGTACTTGAAGCATTCACAGCTATTGATGAACAGGCGAAACGCGTTGGTCTTGAAGTGAATGAGGACAAAACAAAGTATATGCTATCAACAAACAAAGCCTCATCTGTCCATCGCCTAGGACAAAACGTCACTGTTGGTAGCAGTAATTTCGAGGTAGTCAAGGAGTTCACCTACCTCGGAACAAACATCAATCCCACGAACGACACCTTAGTGGAAATCCGACGAAGAATTACCCTAGCGAACCGCTGCTACTTCGGTTTGGCCAAACAAATGGGTTCAAAACTCCTTTCTCGAAAGACAAAGTGCACGCTATACAAAACTCTAATTTTACCAGTTCTACTCTACGGCGGCGCCGAGTGCTGGACGATAAGTAAAAAAGGGGAATTGATCCTGGGCACTTTCGAGAGAAAAATTCTACGGCGGATATTTGGTCCTATATGCGAAGAGGGCGATTGGAGGAGAAGATTCAATCGTGAACTGTACGAGCTGTACCAAGATGTGGATGTAGTCCAAAGAGCCAAAACACGTCGACTACACTGGCTCGGCCACATCGAGCGAATGGACAACAACGCTCCAACCAAGAAAATCTTCGAATCCCAGCCCCCAGGTTCGAGACGACCAGGAAGACCGAACCTCCGCTATAGGGACCAGGCGGTCACAGACGCAAGAGCGCTTGGTCTCGACGACTGGAGGGAGCGTGCGAGAGACCGCAACCGATGGAAGACCGCAATATCTCAGGCAGAGACCCTTCATGGATCGGGAGCCGGATAAGTAAGTAAGTAAGTTGTTCCTGTAAAAAGGGTGTAGTGCCACGAGCTTGGCTGGGCACTACCGTGCCCTTTGATTTACAAAAGACCACAAAAAGTCGGTTTTTAGTACTCTTTTCAACTAACGGTGAACGGTAAAAAAATAATTTCTACAAAATCTTTAAAAAAATCTTGTAAAATATTCTCAAATTTCCAAAACTGTATTTAAATTTTATATAACGTCATTATTTGCTAAGATATTGGTAATCAAAGCTAAAAGTATCCTTTTTCATTCAAAGTCAGATATACCATGCAAATAAAAACTGTACGACAAAAAAATTGAATTGAAGCTGAATAAACAAGGTATCTGATCATTACATTTGATTGACTCAAAACATTTATGCATAGAAATGAGGACCTTCAAAAAAAATTTTAAAAACTAATTTTTTTGTCTCGTTCTTCAAAAAAAGATTTTTGCCAAAAATCTCGAAACAAAAAACATAAAGCTGTTTCAACTCAATACCACTACTCGTCACAAAGATACAGCTCTTTTAAAAACACTAACAAAAATTGAAAAAAAAATGTTTCCTTTAATTTCGTTGACTAGCGTAGTATATGCGCGATTTCAAGTTGTTAAAGCTAAAATTTTCTTTTTCTGAAGCACTTATGTTTTCCATTATGGCATTGTAAACTTGTACTTCTTTTCAAATGAATTGCCACTTTTTGTATCCCAAATGTCGTTTACATTCTTCTAAGACAATGACAAAATGGGTAAATTCAAAAAATCGGAAACGGTAAACACAGTAGTGAAACTTAAATAAATCTGTTAGTGAGTGACTGTGGGTGCTAAGGTTATGTTTTTCAAAAAGCTGGGAGTATTTTCGATACTTCAGACAAAATTTTAATTTTAAGTCACATAGAACTATGTTAAAACTTTAATTTAACTTCGAAGAAAAATTAAAAAAAAAAAAAACAACTTTAATGTCTACTGGGTTTTACCAATACAACTTTTGAAATAAAAAATCAAAATATCACTAACACAAATTCGATTGTATATGTTAAGACCAAACAATAAGCTCACTTTGAATACGAAAGCGAAACTGATAACGCGTGACATTTAAGACGCAAAGTAACAATTGCAACGGTAAATATTAAGCCATAATCTACTATAAAAAGTCAAAAACAAACAAAAATAAGCACTGTTTTCATTTTTGTCGTATGAGCGAAATCACTGTACAACGGCTGGATCGATTTTCTCAAAACTTGGTACATGGTGGTATTTAGTGACTCTCCCCAAACATTTTTTTCAATTTTTTTACAATCAAAAATAATGGAACTGCTTCACAATTTTTTTTTTTGCAATTTTACAAAATCTCAATTTTCTCAAAAAAGGTTTCACGACTGTTCTTAAAAAAAAATAAATTTCTTAAGACTAGTAATGGATAGGAAACCATTTTTCAATAAATGGTTATTAGTGGTACCTCCCAAAGGACTATTTTTTTATTTTCAATTATCCTCAAAGCAGTACTTATGATTTCATTAACCTTTTGTATACAGAGGTTTCCAAATACTACGTTTATATGCAGAAAATAGAAAATCGAATTGGATTTTCAGGGAGCGCTACGATATCCCGCAAACAAAAATCTCGAATAATGAAACCTCGCATTTTTTTAAAAATCTTGAATAACGAAATCTCGCAAATTAAAAATCTTGTTTTTCATTATCTCGCAATAACAAAATCGCGCTTTTTACAATTCTCGCATTTACATCTCGAACCTAAAAATCTCGCAGATTTCAACCAAAATCTCGCAATTTAAAATCTCCCAAATCAAAATCTCGCAACTTCAAATTTCACAGCATCGAATCGCACACGGCTTTTAGAAAAATTAGTTTTTTTTTTGTTTTGAGAATATACCTACCCAATTGCTTAATTTTTCTTTCCAACTAATAACTATACTCGTCAATAAGAAATTTGTTCGTCCTTTATTACTGTTAATAAGCATTTTGGTTGTCTTTTACGCGTTTATAATAGAACTAAAAGTTTTTTCTAGTTCAATGCCAAATACTATACCATCTCTATGTTCTCTAGCTTTCTTGTTATTTGACAACAATAATATTGAAAAATCAACAGTTCAAATTAATAAATAACAGTGTGGTCTGAAAGTACCCCAGACACTGGATTATATATTTTGCAGCAGGTAGGATATCTCGCAAAATTGAATTGCATTGCAACAAATACATTTTTTTAATTACAATCTCGCAAATTAAAATCTCGCGCAATGCATTTCAATTTTGCGAGGTTTTGAAAAGCGGGATTTTGTAATTACGGGATTATGAAAAGCGAGATTTTGTAATTGCGAGATTTCGTTAAGCCAGGTTTCGAATGCGAGATTTTGATTTGCGAGATTTCGTAGCCAACCCGGATTTTCAAGGTAGAGGTAGCAAGATTTGACTCAATTTCACTGACCGTGTGCGATCCCAATGAACCAAGCCGATTTCAAATTATATCATGATATGTTTTCTTCATATAAATGGAAAATTGAAAGTTTTTTCTAAGAAAAAAAACAAGAAATTAACCTTGTCCATGCAAATTTCTAGAGATTGGGTCAGAAAAGTTGCAAGATTTATTAAAAAGGGTAAAAAGAGCTAGTTTTTTATTTTAAGTCGTCTCATGGTTGCATGAGGCAATAAAAGAGGTCAAAATGTTACTAAAGTTGCACAGCGGCAACCGTAGATCAAGAATTAAAATGACGTTATTTTTTCACCTCAAACTATCAAAGGATTTCTTTTAGCTAATTTAAGTATCGTACTCCAGGCTTTAAACATTTTTCTCTCGTAATTTCCATGTCTTTATACAGAGTGTCCCATAATGAGTGGATAATACTGCAACTGGTGATAGCAGGCCTTATGACTGCTCAGAAAAAAAATATAAAAAAAAAAATATTTTTCTTGTGGTCTCCATGTATAATTTATTTTCGAAAAATGTTAAAAAATTCAGGGTCTCCTAAAATACCTAATTACAACGGCCACCCATAAAGGATTCTTATTATTTTTGTATTTTTATAATATTCTTGAATAACCGTTTTTAATGATGGGTAGTAAATTTTAACACCAGCTGATGCATTTTTTGTGTTATAATTTTTTAAAATTATTTTTTTATTCAAAAATAATTCAATATTTTTTTTCACCAAAGTTTGAAAAATAATAAAGGGAAAAAAATGTATGAGAACATAAGTGGCAAATTTGATAGAAATTGGCCTGTTTAATGTACTTTCCAAAATGGTATAACACATGTTTGTGTCTACAACCATAACCAATAAAATTGGCATTTAATCTACTAAAGTAGTTTTTTAACATTCTATCAGATGAAATTAAGTTACAAAGTTAAGTAAACACTACGACGACGAATGAATAACTCATATTGTTTTTTTTTTTAAATTTGTATTGCATTTAAAAATAACCGTTCTTAAATAAAGGCAGTAACATTTAACACTAGTTGCTGGATTTTTTTTTTAAATAATTTTTTTAATTAATTTTTTAATAAAAAAATGATTAAATATTTATTTTCATCAAAGTTTGTAAGTTAATAAAAAAGACAAAAAACTGAAAACTTTCTTGGCAAATAATATTAAAAAAATCTTCTTTTAATGTACTTTCCCAAATGGTAAATCACAAGCTTCTATCTACAGCAATAACACATTAAATTGGCTTTTAATCTACTAGAGAAGATTTTTAACACTTTCTCAAATCAAAATTGACTTTTAATAAAATAGGCATTAAAATGCATAAAAAAGTATTATTTGCAAATATTGTCAATTCTCTGTCAATACATAACGTATAACGTTGTTATACTGGTTTCGTCAGTAAAACGAATTTTTTAATTTGATTAAATCAATACTGATTAAGAATGTCACAGTATACGCCGCTGGAGTATGTAAATATGCATTTAATATACGGGGAATGCAGAGGAAGCGCTAGCGCAGCTGCAGCACTCTATAGAGAGCGATATCCAAATGCGCGACATCCGGACTATCGAGTGTTCATCAGAATCCACCAATGTTTTTCAGAAGGACAAATGCCAATTACATCCATTACGGATCTGCGTCGTCGTGTTCAAGACGCTGTGATGAAAATAAATGAGCGCCAATATGCTCGTTTTATTGAGAGGTCCTTCATTAGAAGATGCAGAGCCTGTATCACAGTGAATGGGGGACAGTTTGAACAGTTGATATAAATATTTAAAAATACAAAGAAATCATAATTTTTAATACTGTTGTTTTTATTTATCGCATTTCCCATACCTAAATCAAAACCTTTTTGAAAGTGCATACTATTATTTTAGTTAGTGAATTTAGCAGACATAATAGTGACACTGGTATATCTATTGACTTTTCCTTACAACTCAATTTTTGTTGTCATCAAACTTTGATGAAAATAAATATTTAATCATTTTTTTATTAAGAAATTAGTTTTAAAAATTATTAAAAAAAAAATCCAGCAACTAGTGTTAAATTTTACTGCCTTTATTTAGGAACGATTATTTTTAAATGCAATACAAATTAAAAAACAATATAAGTCATTCATTCGTCGTCGTAGTGTTTACTTAATTTAGTAACTTAATACCATCTGATAAAATGTTAAAAAACTACTTTAGTAGATTATATGCCAATTTTATTGGTTGTAGACATAAACATGTGTTATACCATTTTGAAAAGTACATTAAACAGGCCAATTTTTATCAAATTTGCCACTTATGTTCTCATACATTTTTTTCCCTTTATTATTTTTCAAACTTTGGTGAAAAAAAAATATTGAATTATTTTTGAATAAAAAATAATTTAAAAAAATTATAACACAAAAAATGCATCAGCTGGTGTTAAAATTTACTACCCATCATTTAGAACGGTTATTCAAAAATATTATAAAAATACAAAAATAATAAGAATCCTTTATGGGTGGCCGTTGTAATTAGGTATTTTAGGAGACCCTGAATTTTTTAACATTTTTCGAAAATAAATTATACCATGGAGACCACAAGAAAAATATTTTTTTTATATTTTTTTCTGAGCAGTCAAAGCTATTTCACGTTTACTTTCTGTTTCAGCTCGTAGGTTAAAAATTCAATCAATTTTAAGTTCAAAGCCCAGGGATTTAATTTATAGCAACTATAGCAACGAGGTTATATTGATAAATGGTGGTAATAGAGCAACTTTACCTTACCTGCCCTTTGAAATGATTATTGTCTCTCTTCTCGAGCCTTTTTTGAGTCAATTCTGGCCAACTGAGTACATGGCCAAATACTAATTCCTGTGGTGATTTGTACTTTAAAAAAATGTCACTAATACAATAAAAACAAAAATATAAAAAATATTAAACCGTCTTACACCAATAAAAATAAAACCACACAAACTTACTGATAATGCCGGCTAACATCAATGTCAGTTTTATGCGGGACATCCTTAAGCTGTAAATCATTTATTTTCCGATTATAAAAACCATTTTGTTTATTACGAAGTGATAGCCTCTTCTCCGGTGACATGATTTTATCTATTTTTAGTTGCCTCTTAGTCTGGGATTTACCACTTTCATCTATGTCTCGCGGCTTTCCACTTGAAATAACTTGTTGCAAAGGTTGCACTTTCATTGCCACTTGATATTCACTACCTGTTGCATCATCATCATCATCATTATTATTTAGTGCCTGATGGTTTTCATAATTTTCTGCAGTATCTGCTACGTCATGATAAATTTGATGATTGAGATACACAGGATTGAGATATCTAGTAAATCGCATTGGCTTATACTTAACTCCTTGAATTATATTGGTATTGATTGCCTTTGTGGAGGCGTAGGTAGGGTAGAAATTGCCTTCGTATCTGTAAAGCGATACACTCGGAGGTATTTTTGGCAATCGATTTAAACGCGGCGGATTATTATTTGTTGAGACTTTTTTATAAAAGACTAAAATTAAAATTATTTGCACTTTGAAATTCATAGTAAAGCTTAAAAATTTGATTGTTCCGCGGGTCACAATGGAAAATGTCCAACTGAAAAAATAATTGCCTGCAATTTGCTATATATAAGGGACTAGTGCAAAAAATTACTGGCGGTTACAGAAAATAAATAATAAAAAAAAACGTACTTAGTCAATGGTCCATGGTAGAATAGAGTCGCAGTTTTTGTTCAATTTCCGCATGGTCACGCGGTTTTAACACATTATGGTTTGGCAAACCACTTTTCTGTAAATCTGCATTTTAACGGATAAATTTTATATCACATAACCCAATATTGTGGTCACCCCTAAATCTTCGAAGAATCATATTTCAATACTTGTTGTACTTGTTGGAACAGAATGTACATAGAAGAAAATAGAACCCTATTTCTCACCCCTTTTGTATACTTCTTAGAATCACCATAATGGAGTTCAATGAATGAAGAGAGCCCTGATTGGCCAAGAATTTGGTTGCGATTACTATTTCGATTCATTTTTTCGAAATATTTATATTCTTCAACCCTTTGCTTATGTATTTCCTTACAAGGCCTTAATTGTAAATATATATTCAACCCTATTAAATAAAATATAGCACTTACTATGGTAACTAAGGAATATCAAAATTTGTATATTGAAGACATTTTAATTCTCATTCAACTTTTGAAGTTGATACAAGAATATTCATTTCAAGATATTAATAGAACATTCGCATAGATTGTTTTATTAGAATTTCTGAAAATAAAAAAAATATAATTTTAATAAAATATTAAAATTTCACTTTAATAACAATTCAGATTATTTCTTTTATTTTTAGAACAGATTCTTTTTCAATATTACATTGTGCTTATTTTGATTAGATTTTGAGTGTTAAAATAAGTTTTTAGGTAAGTGTAACATGTGCTTAAAAAAATGTCTATTTTGTATGTAAAAACGTGATTTAATTATGAGAAAAATAATTTTAAACAAACTTTTACAACGCAAATATAAAATACTGCCAGGTCCCATATTTTGACTCGAAGTGTTTGGAAGTGTGTGATGGATGTGTTGTATTAAGTGACGAATGTTAACCAGATATTGATGTCAGATTTTATTATATTTTTACTATTTTTAGTCTTATAATTTTAATTAAGTCGGGCAAATTATGAAAGGCAGAATATTCTAAGGGTCTTAGCGTGACACAATATTAATAGTTTTAACTTTAAAGCAGTGTTTTTTTTTTTTCCTGAACTATATGTATAAACACTTCAGAAGAAAATTCAGGCGCCTACATCAATGTCAATTGATGTTTTGTGCGAAAAAATGTGACAGATGTCAATATGTCATACAAAATACGAGCGAATCATTCGCAACGATACGCCAAACAACCACAAAAAACAGCCATAGGCGAATGTTTCGCGTCGCGTCGGTCGGTTTGGGAGAGCCTTAAAACAATAATATCATTTTTTGACAGTGTTAGTTCTAATGAACCGTTTAAAATTTAAATATAAAATGGGTTTAACATCGACTGTAGCTTATGCCATGGTTTCAGTGACGGCTAATTTTACTCACGCGAGTAAGCGATTTTAAGCTATTAATCGGTTTAGCGAATCTGGTGGTTTCGGTGCATAGCTTTAAATCGGGTCACCGTTATTTTGCAAAATTTATTTGGCATTTACAAGTTTCGCCTTAGGTCGTCGCCCCATAGTGAGCGGTAAGTAGCACAGCGGAAAAGCGGCAAGTTCTAGTTGCGAAAACGCCATTGCCAAGTAAGATTATATAAAATCATAATTGAACAATCATTTCGTTCAAAAACTCAAACAAAATTGCCCTCAGTATTGAATAAAAATAAAACAGAGACTAAATCAAGGTGACACGTCGGTCGTTCCAGAAGTCGCGCTCACTGCTTGGCTGCAGCCGCAACCATACAACTCCATGTTTTAATTTTTGCCGCTAAGGATTGTGTCGTTTTTCCGCTCTGCCGCTCACTACGTCGCCAAGCCTCTAGTCGTTAAATAATTTTTTTTAATTTGCAGTTTTCATTTGTCAATTTATGTTTTCTTTTTTATTTGGCGTTTTAAACTTTCACATTTTTTATTATTTTCAATAATTTCTCAAAATTCATTTAACATTTTGTCGTTTAGATTTGTTTGGTTGAATTATTTGTTATTTGGTCAAATGTTTTTTTTTTCGCGAAATAACATCTTATTATTTCGATGAAAGGTCGTTTTGCTGTTTGTTTTGATCGTTAGCATTGGCTTGATTTTGGATTTACCTTTTTTTCTGAACCACTGAAGCTGGTGTGTCTAGTTGTTAATAGTTGTTCCACACTATCCAATGTCAAAAAAGTGTGAAGAAAATTGTGTATAAACTGTAGAAACAAAATAATTATGAACTTTCATCACACACAACTTGACAGCGCATCGCGCAAAATCTTAAGACATTTATTTAATGGAAGCCAAAAAATCGCAAAACATATTGAACACCGAGTAAAAAAGTGATACGATAATTTGTCAAATAATCTAAAAACCGAGACGTAGTCCACCAAACGTGTGGAATGTGACATAAAAATTGCCAAAAAAAATGCTAAAACAAAATTCTGAGAAATGAACCCCCGCGAAAGGTCTTAAGCATTTGTAGTTCTACTGGTTCTGGTGTGTAATTAGGACCTGGTCAAACAGTAAGCGTTCCGGCGATACGATCAATACTTCACTGGAGAAAATAGATCGCGGTGATCAAATTTCGTTTGTAATTTCTCAAAAAAAAAAAAACGCCGGATCACGCTCTGTTTGCCCACGCCTTTACCTTGAGACTGTATGTATATAAAAGTTTCACATCAACAATCGCTTGAAATCTCTTAAATCGCTTTCGTCGCTCGAACTCGAAGTTTCCATCGCGTTAAAGGTAAGGCCGCACTCGACGGAACTGCATTTCAGCGACTTAAAGTTCCTTTCAGTTCCGTTGCCGCAAGTGCGCAAGTCACGAAACGTTGTGTTAGGCGTTGTGCTTTGTTTTTTCTCTGCCCCGTGGAAAGTAGAAACTACATTTTAGAACTATTTCGAGTTAAAATTAAAAATGGAGAAATTATATCGGTCAGGAGATCATATCACTTGTTGTGTTTTTTTGCATGTCCAAATAAAATTGTGTGAAAAAAAAATGACAACAAAACAAAACAATTTGCATGTTAAATACAACAACAACTATGTCCATATAGAGTTAGCTAAGGGGCCAGTTATAGATGTGCGTGAAGTTAGCACCGCCATTTTCGATTTTCAAAAAAAAAAGTTGTGCTGTATTGTGCTCAACTTGTGCTGCTATGTGCCGTATTTAAAAAAAAAAATCGTACTAAGGGTTTTGTTTTTAGAGGGTACCCATTTTTTTAGCGTGAAGTTAGCACCGCCATTTTTGATTTTCGAAAAAAAAAATTGTGCTGTACTGTGCTCAACTTGTGCTGGCTTGTGCCGTAAATATTTTTGAAAAATTCGCAAGTTTGCAAATTTTACGAATGCAATTTTTGCGAAATCTCAAAATTTCGTAAAAAAAAAAGTTGTTCTGCATTGTGCTCAAAAAATGATACTAAGAACCAAAAAAAAAACAAAAATTCCCAAAATTGCATCTATTATGGCCAAAACTAAACTTTGCGAAGGTCGGTAGCGTGAAGTTAGCACCGCCATTTTCGATTTTCAAAAAAAAAAATGTGCTGTATTGTGCTCAACTTGTGCTGGCTTGTGCCGTAAATATTTTTAAAAAATTCGCAAGTTTGCAGATATTACGAATGAAATTTTTGCGAAATTTCATAATTACTAAAAAATGAAAGTTGTGCTGTTTTGTGCGCAATTTGTGCAACCATATTCCAAAAAGATAAAAAAAAAATTCGCATTTTTGTGACTTTTATACCAAAAACGAATTAATAATTTTTTTTTTAAGTTTTACATTTTTCTTAAAAACTAACATGTACTATTTCGGGCTCAGTTTGTGCTGCCATATTCCGAAGAGATACAAAAAAATCGCATATTTGTAACTTTTACGGCTAAAAAACAGTTTTGCGAAGCGTGAAGTTAGCACCGCCATTTTCGATTTTCAAAAAAAAAAAGTTGTGCTGTATTGTGCTCAACTTGTGCTGCCTTGTGCCGTAAATATTTTCAAAAAATTTTCAAATTTGCAAATTTTACGAATGAAATTTTTGTGAAATTTCAAAATTTCTTAAAAAAGATAGTTGCGCTGCATTGTGCACAAAAAATTCTACTAAGAACCAAAAAAAACAAAATAAAAATATGCATAATTGCATTTATTATGGCTTAAACTAAACTTTGCGAAGGGCTGTAGCGTGAAGTTAGCACCACCATTTTCGATTTTCAAAAAAAAAGTTGTGCTGTATTGTGCTAAGCTTGTGCTGGCTTGTGCCGTAAATATTTTTAAAAAATTCGCAAGTTTGCAAATTTTACGAATGAAATTTTTGCGAAATCTCAAAATTTCGTAAAAAAAAGTTGTTCTGCATTGTGCTCAAAAAATGATACTAAGAACCAAAAAGAAAAAAACAAAAATTCGCTTAGTTGTATCTATTATGGCCAAAACTAAACTTTGCGAAGGGCGGTAGCGTGAAGTTAGCACCGCCATTTTCGATTTTCAAAAAAAAAAGTTGTACTATATTGTGCTCAACTTGTGCTGGCTTGTGCCGTAAATATTTTTGAAAAATTCGCAAGTTTGCAAATTTCTTAAAAATATTTACGGCACAAGGCAGCACAAGTTGAGCACAATACAGCACAACTTTTTTTTTTTTGAAAATTGAAAATGGCGGTGCTAACTTCACGCTACCACCCTTCGCAAAGTTTAGTTTTGGCCATAATACATGGAATTATGCGAATTTTTATTTTTTCTTTTTGGTTCTTAGTATCATTTTTTGAGCACAATGCAGAACAACTTTTTTTTTACGAAATTTTGAGATTTCGTAAAAATTTCATTCGTAAAATTTGCAAACTTGCGAATTTTTTAAAAATATTTACGGCACAAAGCCAGCACAAGTTGAGCACAATACAGCACAACTTTTTTTTTTGAAAATCGAAAATGGCGGAGCTAACTTCACGCTACCGCCCTTCGCAAAGTTTAGTTTTGGCCATAATAAATGCAATTATGCGAATTTTTGTTTTTTTCTTTTTGGTTCTTAGTATCATTTTTTGAGCCCAATGCAGAACAACTTTTTTTTTACGAAATTTTGAGATTTCGCAAAAATTTCATTCGTAAAATTTGCAAACTTGCGAATTTTTCAAAAATATTTACGGCACAAGCCAGTTTAGCGCAATACAGCACATTTTTTTTTTTTTGAAAATCGATGGCGGTGCTAACTTCACGCTACCGCCCTTCGCCAAGTTTAGTTTTGGCCATAATAGATGCAATTTTGCGTATTTTTGTTTTTTTCTTTTTGGTTCTAAGTATCATTTTTTGAGCACAATGCAGAACATTTTTTTTTTTACGAAATTTTGAGATTTCGCAAAAATTTCATTCGTAAAATTTGCAAACTTGCGAATTTTTCAAAAATATTTACGGCACAAGCCAGCACAAGTTGAGCACAGTACAGCACAATTTTTTTTTTCGAAAATCAAAAATGGCGGTGCTAACTTCACGCACATCAGTTATAGTGATCATGAAAATCCATCAGGAAAAGTTGAAACAGTATAAAATTGAATACTTTTTCCTGATGGTCGTTTATAGCGAACAGGAAAAATATGTCAGTTGGCAAGCTGTAAACATGTGAATATATGCACACATACAACCTACCGAAATATTTTCCTGATTAAAAAGCATACGAAAAATTTTTTCGTCCACAATTCTGTCAGTGGAACAGAAAAAAATTGGAACTCAAATCATTGGAACGATTTGTTCCATTTTGTTTGATATGTCAATCAGCTGACACGAAAAATGAATTTACATCAGGAAAATAGATAAATACATTTTAAACAAAAAATAATTAATCAATTTAAAATGTTTTTAGCAACAAAAATTCTTTAAGTTAATTGTCATTGATTAGTGTAGCATTTGTGTTTCAAATCGAATGAAAACATAGTAAATAATCTATTCGAAAATTTTTCCTGTTTCGTTTTCCTGATCGCTATAACTGGCCCCTAAGTCCAGATAATTAACTGGAGTTAACTTTTGTCCCGATAAAAACGGTAATGCCAAACAACGATTGTCGTTGTGTTATCGATAATTTATATAGAAATTTCAAATGTTTGTTGGTAAGATAATTCAAAACAAATGGCAGACCAATGCAAAAGGTAAACAAATGTTGAAATGTCCCAATGTCGTTTTTTCGCCAAACTCCATATGGACATGCAAAAACACATTTCAATCTTTCTCGATTTTCCTTCTCAGTCTCAATTTCAATAATTTTGATGACTTTTGATTTTCTCTACAAAAGGTTGGGATTTCTTAGATGTTTTTTTAATCTTTCGACATCGTAGCCATCCTTCAATGGAATTTGACATTTGATATTTAAACGGATAATGGTCAAACTCAAACTATATTTTCAAATTAAATGTATATTAAGATTCAAATTTCAACCAGTTGGTATAAAACCACCTTTCCCCCGAAGCAATAAAAAACTGTGAAAATACCATATTTGTTGAGCTTTTTTAATTCATCAAAATTGTATTGTTTTGGGTTCGATCAAAATCGGCACAGTATTGAATTGAATCTGTTGGTTATTCTATTAAAAGTGAAAAAAAAAATTAAACTGTGAAATGAGTGACTCCAACATATACATAGCTATCTTCCATCCATTGAAGAGGTTGATAGTGTTTTTGAATCCTGACAACACAACATCAAAAAGCATACCACAAAATTCAACAAAAATAGATAAATTGTAATTGTTATAATTACTTATGGCCTTTTCGATTGGCAATGTGGAACAACGCTTCGATACGTGTAAACGCTTCTCATTTCGATTCTGAAATCAAATCCAGAACAATTTTTTCTTGCTTTTAGAACAAGAACTGTCATTCTGTGCCCAATCGAAAAGGCCATTAATTCACTTTATACACATTTCATTGAAGATGACTGACAGCTCCGAAAGTTTGCTCATTGACAATGAGTATCAGTTCATGAAAAACGAAGCAAAATGGAAATAGCTGTGAATGAACTGACAAAGACGTTGGTCAAAACTTCTTTGTCTTTGAAAAGACCAACGATTTTGTGTCAATTAAAGACACAAGTGCAAATGCACTGGCAATTGTGTCGTTCAAAGGCCAAATCGTGATTCTGTCAAACGGTGTCAATTCAAAGACAAGTTGAAACCTAACATGTGAGGCATGATCAATTTTCTTCAAATTTGGTACATAAAAGTGGATTTTGGTGATCCACAAGTTTCTTACATTATTTTTTAAGCCCAAAAATAGCACCATACTTTTTGTGTTAGCAATTCAATGGTGCCTCTAAAAGAACAGTTTTTCTGATTTGCTCTAAAAAAGTTAAAAAGAATTGTTAACCAAAAAAATGTTTTTTTTTGGGGTTTTTATAAAACTTTCATTTTTTTTTTTTTTTGAAAACTCAATAATTTGAAAACGACCTAGGCATTTTTTTTAAACTCGGGGTCTACCTTAAAGGTTTTTTTAATACTTTTAAGAATACTTAAAAAAATATATTTTAATTTTACGTAAAACAACTGTAGGTACCTTCCATATAAATATTTGAATTTAATAAAATCTAATTTTCGTCGAAAACGTCTCTTACGATTTTGATAAAACTTATTTTCAGTATTCAATAATTAGAACGGCTTATTAAAAACAAAATAAAAATAATAAAAACAATATAAACTAACAATTATTAACAGCACCTCTATATATCAAAATCGCTTTGAGATAATTTTTTTCTGGAAATCTGATTTTTATCTGCAAATTATCAAAAACTAAAATTTGTTCTTAAAAGTATTTTGAAAACGTTATTTTCTCTCATGTATTTTTAATTTTTTTTTTTTTAAATGCCGCTCCAACGATTTTTTTTCCCATAAATTCATTGTTGTTCTGTATTCAGATGGCATTAAGTCGAATTGTTTATTATTAGGTATTTGAAACAAATTATTGATTTATTATTTAGTAAAATAAACTAAACAAAAATAAAAAGAGAAAGTGACATTATGCGGTTAACTATCAACAAAATTTCAGAAATGTTAAGAAACTGTCAAATAAAATAAGCAATCTTACGATGAAAAATTTGTTTTCCAGAGATTTTGAAATAATGTTATTTCTTTAGCCAATTTTACTGTCGGTATATTCTAGTTTATATCGCTATTTCAACTTAATTATAACACTGATTTAAGAAAAATAAAATAATAAAATAAAATAAAATAAAATAAAATAAAATAAAATAAAATAAAATAAATTAAATTTAATATATTAGGTAGTTAAATCAATAAATTGAAATAATATAATAATGTCAGTGTTTCCATTGTATCTCAACGTTTTTTTGTCTTGGCTCAAACTACAAGCCCTAGTCCAAAAAGTAATTCCATCGCAATTGAACAATTGCATTTCAAACAACACATACATATAATTTATTCTATTCCTTTATTTATATGAAATATCTTTTTTTTTTTCGTTTTGTATATTTATATTTTTATTTTATAATTCTTGTACTCTTTAAAGATAAATATAATTTTTAAATAAATATTCACTCAATATCTTTGCATTCATTTATCACTTTTCTTGAAGAACTCTATATAGTTTTATTCGTTACACAATATTAATAATAATAAATAAAATATTTAAGTTATAATAAATAAAATTATTATTATTGTTTCGCATTAGTCATTCATATCCGCATTATTCATGCGCATTTTTGCAAAGTCTTCAAATACGATGTTATCATCATCGTCCTGATAATGTCCTTTGTCATAACGATGTTGTTCAATTGACTTCATTTTCTTCATTGCATTGACGCGTTTCTTTTCGACAGTTCCTTTCGATAGAAAATTAAAACACAAGATAGAAAAATAATAGGTCACAACGAAAAAAATGACAAAATTACCTGGAGCTGGTGTCAAAAGTTTAAATGGAACGTCTGTCTGAATTTCTCCTCCCAATGTACCCAAATTCAGCTTAACTCGTACTGAGTAAGATATCACAATACCAATTGCATCACCAGTAGACTTGCCTTCCTGCACCATTGTCGCAGAGGCCAAATTAACATCTTCATCCTTCAAGTGTCCATCGAGTGCAATACCTTCGAAAAGACGAGATTTAATCGAATTTTCATACACAATCACTTCTAAACTTACCATGACGGTCTTTGTTGCTTGAAGCCAATGGAACCAGATAGAATGTTTTATTCAAATTTGCTCCTGGAGTGATTGGACAGCCCTCCTTTGTTTCGAGAGATGCAACATGTTTGCTAAACTGAGCGTTCACCATTGTGATCTCAGTGTGCTGAATGATGAATACTTTGATGTTCTGCACCTTCTTTTTCGAGTTATTGTTCACTTGCATTGTTGCTGCTACTTTCTCTCCATGATAGTAGATTTCTCTATCCAAAGTCACTTCCAAGCTTATTTTTCCATTCGAAAACGTGAAACCCTTGCTGACCAAGGAACTTGGCAATCTCTGTCCACGAGTTGGTGGAGCATATTGTAGTTTTTTGATTACCAAACTGACCATGCTCCTCTTATGCTGGCGATCATCCTCCGAATCAGCCACATAGGCTCGGATCGTGTATTCGACTCCTAGTGGTTTGCCATTGTCATCACCTTCTTGCTGCAATGTAACTGAGCTTGGTGAGCAAGGTGGGAAATGGAATGTGAATGGATATGCATTAGCGCCCAGCTTTCGAACAAGTTTCTCCTGCATTGGGGTCATTTCCATATTAGTGTTGACCACTGGAACAATCTGGTCACGACAGAGAATCATTTCTTTCGAAAATTTAACACCCATGACTTCATCTTCCTCCCGTCCATAACGATAAGTTGTTACCAATTGCCCGAAAACTTTACGATTTTTCAAATAATCAGGATCCACAACAATCACTCCATCCACAGGATCGACGTAATCCAAATGATCGATAAAATCACGGCGACCCAAATAGAAGCACACTTTTCCGTTAGGAGTAGCCTTTTTGAATACTTTCACTGATACAACCATTTTCGCAGCTGTTGTCTTCGACACTAGTGAACTAAAAAATTTAGTAAAACCAAGAAAATATTGTCTAGGTATACGGTTGGTATAATTGGATTACGGAGGGAATTAAAGCCAAACGAAAAAACCTGCGCACGATATTCTATTTTTTTTCTTTCTGATATTATTTATTTTTTCTCGTCGGTCCAAACTCTATCAAAAGCTCAACCAGCAATGCAGCCACATAAGGGTTGGAGACTACCTTATATACCTTCGCCACTGAAAGGGTTTCTTTGCCCGTTTTTAAGGGGATAAAACGGGACAGCGTAAATTGGGGCTAAGTGGATTTACTGCTGGCGTAAGAGATGTCGAACAATAACACATTCACACACAAACACACACAGATGGTATAGAATGTCAACATACGAGTACAGAGAGTAGTTGAAATGCTAATACCCTATTTGTGGTGTCCAATTGTTTATTTAAATAAAGAAATTTTTCTAGGGGTTGAGTTAAGTAGAACAACAAAGTGGGCAGAACACTGTTTTTTTTTTAATAAAGATTTCGTAAAAGGAATAAAATTGCTTTAAAAACAGAAGATTACAATAGTATACTGAAGCCAAAACAAAAAAAAAAACACGTCACGGTGGGGAAACACATCCGAAAAAAAAACAATAATTATTATCTTTAAGTTGCACAATTTTGTATTCTAATGAGCTATATTGAAAGTACGTATGTAGTTTATTGCACATGAATTATTTCTGTTGATATAATTTACCACTTGCTTATCATCCTTTTTCAAAAGACAGTTCGTACTTGTTCTATAGAATATAAGACAATTTTGTTCCGATTTATTCCTCCGGCAACAAACTGAATACTTAATTGATGATTGAAAAATCGGCTCTTCAAATGTTTAATAATAATTGGCAGTGTGTCCAAAAAAACCAAGAGACTTAGATAGCTAGATATTGTTTAAAAAAAATATCACGTTCTTTTTCTGTTTTTAGTAAACTACGCGATGATATGTTTATTTCGTTTTACGCTCGATTTCTTTTAAATGTTTTAAATATTTTAAACCTTGATTTTAACTTGATGTATTGGACTTAAAGCTGAATCATTCCAGACTTATGTATTTCCCAAGTCCTAAAGTGTTATAACACAGATTGAATGCTTAGTTTCAAAAAGAATATCATAAACATAAGAAAATAAATCATCATTTTTTTAATATCTATATCCAACATTCTTTAAGGAATCAATAAAGTTTCAAGAAACTATGTATTGAACATTTATCTATTATATACTGGGTTAAGCGATATTTAGATCTATAATGAATTCCATCGAAATTGGAAACTTTTACGACTCCCGAAAAAAGCTATTACCAAATCCGTTCGTAATGGCAATTTGTATGTTATTTTTGACTATGATGAATTTTGTGATAGTTTTTTTTTCGGGATTTGTAGCAACTTTCCGATTATAATGGAATTCGTGATAGGGTTGATTAAGTGAGTTAACAACTTCGTCAAGAAATCAGCGGCTTTAGGCGAAACTAACTGATTGTTGTTATTAAATGTGTAAAATATAGCTTCAAATCGTGCGTGACAATAAAGTATATCATTAATTCAAGGTCAATATATTAATAATTATAATTTTACTGGATAAATAGAGAGCACAGTTAAATTACCTGTTACTTATTAACTATACTGTTAAAGTGTATATAGAATAGAAAAAAATGATTTTTAGAAATCTTCATAAGCAAAATTGAGTTTTCTCGTAAGAGTTTTATGTTTAAAATGTTAACTTCATAATTATATACATAATATGTATTTATATACGCTACTTTCTGAAAATAGAAGAGTAAATGTGCCGCTTATGAATTAGCATTCAAACTTGAAATTTTAATGACGAAAATGGAAGAATTTTAAAATTTGACGAGAATAGAAGAGACATGCCAGTTTTTATCAGTTATATAAAAGTTTATGGAAATATTTATAGCACTTCGTGTGGCTTGAAAAAAAAAACAATAAAATAAAATTATTGGTGTGCAGTGGGATCAATCTTGAATTTGGCGGCATACAAATGAGAGTAATGTTAAGATCTTTTTTAAGCTTCAGCCCTTAGTTAGTTCCAAAGAAAGGGAATATTTATTGATAGTGCTAACTGTGATAAATTAACATTTAGTGAAATATTTATCGCAATGTCAGTTTGTTTGTAGCATCTCATACAAAAATTACATAAAGATATCGCATTTGCATTTGTTTTAATTTTTTGAATTTGTACAACTGTCAATGAATATTTTTCAACTGTGTTTTCGTAAGTATTTCGTTGTCTGGTTGAAGATCACATGAACATTTCGTTTCGCATCAACAGTGAACCTAAAGTCAATTTCGCTGCTAAGGCCTAGTACGCTGCTGATGAGAAACGAAATTTGTATAGTTGGTCTTCAACAAGGCAACGAAATGCTTACGAAATCACAGTGGAAAAATATTCATGGAGAGTTTCACTAGCTTCAAAAAAAAAAAAATTATGTTATATGTAAACAAAGTAAGTATCTAATAATAAAGACAAACACAAAAAGTCAAATGTTGCATTTTAACACATATAGTCTGGGCAGTTAATTTTATCTGCGAAAAAGAATGTAGACTTTTTCCAAATTAAAAACAAGTCATAGGCAGGCTGCCATTCTGCAGTGAAAGAAACAAACAAAATAAAGACGAAAACACACAAATGTCATTTTTCCGCACACAATAAATGGTTTGGGTTATGAAAAAAGAGTCTAGACTTCTCCAAATAATCTGCCCCAATTATTAATTTCACTCATCGACCACCGAACTGCAGAACGAAAAGTAGAACTAAATTTTTCTTTATGATTTTGTTGTGCCATTTTTGTATGGGATTTTTCATTTCACATCAGCAGCGTATCAGGCTTAATGCAAAACAAAAAATTCCATAAAAAAATGATACAACGAAATCATTCTTAAACGAAAAATTTTGTTTTCGTTCTGCATTACGTTATTCGAGGAGCGAAATTGAGAACGAAATTTGTATTAAGTATTTTGGCATGCTGAATCTGAATCCAAATAAAAAAAAAACCGTTTTTTGGGAACTTTTAACGTGGAATTTCTTCAACATTAAAAATATATTTGCAAAACTACTAAAATTATTTGAAAGAACTGTATTTCATCCTTTAAAATCATTTCAAATCTTTTCGAAATTCATTTTCTTCTCAAAACAGCAAAGTTTACAAAACTCACTCGGGTACAAAATATAAAAAGTGATTTTTGGAAACCCTGCCGCATTCTATCTTCTGTGGGACAAACTATAGAGGGTTGGGCCTGTGTGACAAAAATTGTTCAAATTGTATGTTTAATATTTTTTGTATACCTACACCTTTTCTCTCTCAGAAGTCAGAACTCAGACCAATAGTTATATACATACATATATCAAAGGCTAATTTTTTTCTGTTATGATTTAGGCTTTGAAGAACAATTATATGAAAAATCCAAACCTGTTATAAATGTATTTAATATCAAAACCTAGTTTTACTGTACTATCAGTGAAATAAAGTTTCTTTTTAAATCCTTCGATCAAAATTTTTTGTATACCTACTTGAATTCATGAATATTTTCTCAGGTTCGTTAATAAAACTTATTTACTTTATTCAAAACGTCCACTTATTTATTTCGCAAAATAAAACACTTTACTTTTCTTACTACAAACAAAACGATTTATTATTCACCACTGAATTAATTCACAAACTTTACTTTTCACTTTTATTACAACCAACTTTATTCATTCACGATTAAAAACAAACTGTGTCGCTGCCGTTAAAACATGTGCCTTTTATACTTCTTTTCCAAACTCTGGAAATAAGGAGAACGTTCTGGTCTCTGCTTCCAGAGCTTTCCGTAGGGGAAATTTCCCAATAATTTCCCTTCCAAAAGCTTTTATTTGACAGCTGGTAAATCTGCTATAATCCGGCAGGTGGCGCTTCCTTCGTTTGAGTTGCTATAATTATAGCTAATAAGGGTATGTTTGCACTGCGACCGTAAGCTTTATTGTGTCCGTTTGTTTGCATTTCGGAGTCGTTATAGTTCAAATATGGAAAGTTATTACAATATGTACATAGAAGAAAAAATCCACCGTGTCCCAAAGAAGATGGTTTTTTGTACAGTATAATTCATAAAACCGACGGAATTTCAAAATCTCTGCTTTTTTGTTAAAACAACGGTTCAAAATGTCAGTTGATCATCAATCAATAAAGAAATTCTGGTTTTATGCGAAAGCTTATATTATGTGGAATAAGTTGTTCAAACTTGAGCTAAATCGGCACAATAGTTTTATTTTTTTTCCTGGTCAAGCATCTCTGCTCCACAATAATAATCATATTTTTCAAAAAGCAACTAAAAATAACTGTAGATATGAAGGTACATAATAGAATTTTTCTTAAACCACATTTAGATTAAGAGAAGTCAAATTTGTCAATATCAACAAATTATTTGAAGGCGAAATAAAGTTAATTTTTGCCGAGCTTGACCAGTGTAATTGTAGCAGATTATTTGGAGCACCCTCAAATCTTTTTTTTTCGCACATAATAATTAGTTACCCAGACCATTTTTTGCGTGTGGAAATATGATATTTGTATTTTTTCATGTTCATTTTTGTTGTTTTTTTCACTACAGAATTACTGACTGTCTGTGATTTATTTTGCATTTGCATATCGGCCATTCCAAAAATTTCGAAACCAAAGCAACTCAATTTCAAATTAAGGTAAAAAATATATTCAAATATGCCAATATTTACAGTATATCGTCACCTGATTGCAAGAACTAGGTAACTCAATTTTATAAATTTTGGAGAAAGCAAACTTTATAGAAGCCTAGCTACTGGAGGACGATTGAAAGTTCAATTTGTATGTTCTTGAAACTTCAGAAATATCCTATATTTTTCAATGGTATAAAAAGATTGAACAAAGAATCTTTAAAACTGTACAAAAAGATACCATTTTTGCCGATATATTATAAAAATTGAAAATTGAGTTACCTAGTTCTTGCAATCAGGGGACGATGTATAAGAGTTAACGAAAAAATTGTAAATTTAAAATTTTACTTGTTGTTGTAAAATAGGCAAGTGATCAGTAAAGCTCATACTTTATCTTTCGTATCAGGGCATTTTTCGGCATTTTTGCCACTATCAGTTCTCTATAAATTGTGATGCAAATGGCGATGTGCAGTTAGGTTTTTATAAGTGTTTTCAATACACTACTTAAATTCAAAACTATTTTTCTGATAGGAGTGCTGTAAAAATAGTATAACGCCTCAAAATGACTGAACATTTCATGTCTTCTCCGTTACCGAACAATGACAAAAGTTGGTATAAATGGTGAACTATATTAGTGTGTGTAAAATTATTCCACATACAAAGCAAGACTTGAAAAAGGATTATGGTGGATTTTTTTATAGATTTTTAAATCATGTCTTACTGTCTAAAACAGGGTAACGGAGAAGACAAAATTGCACTTTCTCATCCAAATTTCAAAGACTCACAGGCACTTTTTTTTTAAAGTCTGAATTTCTTTGATCCCCTTGTTTAAAATGGATCAAGGTAACTAAAAAAAATATGTGTTAAATTTCATTGAAATCGGTTTACGTTTACACGTGCTAGCGAGCACTTGAAGTTTTTCATATAAAAAACATGGTGTTTTGACAGTCTTTTACTCAAAGGGCCCGTAAAAATCTAAACGTTGATGGAAAAACTTTAAACTTGGCACATATACTAACTACCATAAGGAGTATACAAATATATTTTTTTATTTTTGTAAACAACAGTTAATCCATTTAAAATAGCAACAAATGCACAAAAACAACGATTTTTAATTAAATTTTTTGATGGGGTTAATATTATGCAAAACTATTGAAAATATTTTTTTTTTTGATACTCCTAACAGTAGTTAATTTATGTGCCAAGTTTAAAGATTTTCCATCAACTTTTATAATTTTGCTGATATTTTGAGTAAAAACTGTGAAAACCCCATGTGTTTTGAATGAAAAATTTCAAGTGCTCGCTAGCACCTGTTAACGTTAACCGATTTCAATGAAATTTTACACACATTTTTTGAAATGCCTGAATCACTTTTATCATTGATGAGAATAATTTAAAAATACGAATTACAATATAACTGAACAAAAAAGAAATCTTTAATCGTACGTGTCTTCTCCGTTACCATTAGCTGTCTTCTCCGTTACCATCTTTCATATTTTTTTCTGTTAGTAAAATGAAACTTGGCATTAAACCAAGGATGGGTTTTGATAAATGTTGGTTTTATGAAAGTGTGTAAAAAAAATCAACTTCATATCTTAACGGATGGCGCAGAATTTTAAACTTCAAGGCAATGGTCGGAAATCTCTATATCGTACGTGTCTTCTCCGTTACCGCCTGTTTTTTTTGAATAAACTTACTAAATTTCATAATTTTTTGGTGAAACTTCTGTGTCGTGTACTTTATGATGAATTCTTAAAAACCACTGAGTTTCATAAAAAAAATATTAATTTCTTAACAAGAAAAACCTTACTACAAGCGTCCGATTGTCTTCTCCGTTACTTTGGAATGGCCGATATATGTTTTGAATTTTTAGACTTGGTGACAGTGATGAAAATTGACTTTTGTCGATTGTACTGAAAACTGAAAAAAATTGTACTGAAAAAGACCAAATAGTACTGAACTTTTTTAAAATATAAAACAACGCAAACAATTCAAATAAATATTTTTTTAAAACAAAAATACATAAATTAAATATACCTATACATTTAATTGGTATAATTTTATTCTAAAGTGTAAAATAAGTCTTATGGACGGATAGCAGCTTTGGCACAAGTCTTTTCTTTGTATTTGCATTGCATTCATATGCACCCTGGACAATTCGGTTTATATTTGAAAACATGAACTCGTTGCATTCATTTTTCACAAGGCCAATTTCAGCCCAGAACTCAGAAATAGAAGCATTTCTAAATTTTATTAAGTATTGGCAGTCAGCTAGAGCTCGATATTCTTTATTATTGAGTTCAATGTTTTCTTGTTCGCCAGGAAAAAATCAATTGAATTTACTTGGCCATCTAAAATTGAATTTTGTGAAAAATGTTGCAACGAGTTCAAAAAATGTCTTCAAAATTAAAGCTTTTTTTCACATCTTCGAGTACAGTTATATAAATCATCCGTGCATTACTTTTAAAGCTATAAATTTCGCTTTCAGCTAAATTTTTAGAAGTGTACAAAATTTCACGTTCGGCCCCGCAATAGATTTCCTCGAGAGATTTCTAGTAAGTTTATTGACAATATGGGTCTTTCATTAAAAGCTTCTTTACGTGAAGATGTGGTGAAGTCTGACTCAACATACATATTTGCTTGATTTTAGAGATTTATGAAAGTTGACCTTTTTAAAAATAAAAAATAGTACAAATAGTACTGAAAATTTAAAAGTGGTACTTGCGTACTCGGGAAGGTCCAATAGTACCGAATTCAGTACAATAGTAAGCCTTTTTGCAACTGTGCTTGGTGATCATTTTGCATTCTTGTTGGCATAAGCAATGTAAAGGTTGTTTTTCTAGACGTGTGGTTTTCAATCTGGCAATACTTTTTTCGGAGTTGGTCTTTTGACAGCTGTCACTTGATTTTTGCTCAGTTTGGCTTACCATTTCATAATGAATAGTCTTACTCCTGAACAACGTTTGAAAATCGTGCAAATTTATTACTAAAATAATGGTTCGGTTCACGCGCTGCGATGAAAAATGATGAAAAATGACGCCGACCATAATGTTACAGTCAATGGGGAACGCTATTTAGAGCCATGATTAATGACTTTTTCGTGCCTGAATTGGAGGATGATATTGACGACCTTTGGTTCCAACAAGACGGCGCGCGGTGCTATAAGCCATACAATCATCGAAACAATCAACAACGTGTTATTAATGACGGCCCAATTGCTGCTAAAAGTGGTCGAAAATTTGGCCTCTCGGCTGGAATTTATTCGAGCCAGCCACGGTGGCCACTTGCCCGAAATCATTTTTGATTCAAAATAGCTTTTTATGGCCTTTAGTCCTATAAATTGGCGTTTCGTTCGGCTTACTCACTTGAACTCATCAGTGACATAGTGAGGGCTTTGTCATACGCAATTTATATTAAGTTCAGTTCAACTTACATGAATTTTTCAACGAAAATCCACTGTAAACTATATCCAACAAGATTAGAATTCCTAATCATTAAGCTGGAAGTTTTTTGCCCTGGGTGCCTTTTTTTCAGTCCAGGCTTATCTGACTTCTATTTGCAAACAGGTGGAGGAATTTCCAAGGATTGATACCTAAAACCTAATATGACAAAAAATAAAGGGTACTTTGGAAAACAGCAAAGAATTCTTAATACGACGTAACTGAACAAACTTTTTTCAAAGTTTTCACAAAAACGAAAATATTATTCCATGCATTAAAAAAATTAAAACTTAGCCTAAACAAGAACTTGTTTAGTATTTTAATTTGGAATTAAAAATCCATTTACCTATAATTTTATAAGAGCAAACATCATAAATGAGCATAACTGTCAACTTATTTCTGATATTATTTGGTTTCCCATATCATAACGCCAATCAAACAAAAAAAAAAGTATCAAATCGCATATCTCTTGCATTTTGAAACCTAAACAACAAATCGAAGGTTGTCTTGGTCTTCATAAACAAAACCCACACACAAACTACGGTAATATATAAATTAAATAAATACCAAGCCGGTACCTTTATTATATGGTTTGGTTTGGCACTTTATCGATTTTTTATCGAATTTTTAATTGAAAAGAAACAAACAAGTACAGAAAAGCAAATGAAAAACAAAAAAAAAAAACATAACTTGCATACGTTAAAGAAGCCATTGATGTGGTGATTGTATCTTTTAACTCAAGTGCAATCCGTAAATAAAATTAATTATACGACGGTCGCCACATTAAACACTTTTCTTTGGTTTTGTTAGGTGGGTATATCCAACCCTGACTATTTTAATTACATGTGAGGAAAAAGAAAATTAGAAACAATTAAACAAAAGAATGTTATAAAATAAATACGGAAATATTCTTTTATTAACCACCACATTTAGGGGTGGATAAGCAATTATTATGTAAAACAAGTTTTAGTTTTAGTCCTTAATAAGATTAAAGAGTCTCGTATGTACTTATACCAAATCTATCATGCAAGAAATAAGCCATATTCAAGGACGACCATTAAATCGTCCTTCGTTGTGACTGGAAAAAGACTATTTGAACAACTTGCAACATTTTAGTAATAGGATAGTCTTAATTCGAACCTTTATGAGATACTTAAACGACCCTATAAGCATTTCCAATTTTAAAATACAAACCTTTAAAATTAATGGAAACGGAAATGGCAAATTCCTTCCTTCAAAAATTTAACCTTTCCATTGTCGCTACGTTTATTTGTAGAAAAATTCGAATGTCCCAATTCGCCGCAAATAATAACCGCACCATGATCAACAACCATTTATAGTTTTGAAATCTATGGGTTGGCTGTGGTTTGGATATTTGAAAAAATTTTATTATTGTATACTTCCGAACGCTCTCTTTAGCTGGTTTTTATTGCATACTTTTGTGTGTATCATCACCACACCGATTTCCGTTTAAGCAAATGCACAAACCATTTGAAACGGAAATTAACATTATTCTCTTTTATTTACAGATTCTTTTGCACGCAGGTCTATTTTTTTCTACAGAATGTCTTCAACATTTGTCAGCCCCGATCGCCATGGCTATAATGTGAAATGGTCCCCATTCGACAGTAACCATCTCTTACTGGCCACCAGCCAGCTATATGGACTTGCAGGCGGAGGAAGTCTATTCCATTTGGAACTGCGATCCAATGCTGGCGAAATTGATGAGATTTGTAAATTTGAATGGACGGATGGATTGTTCGATGTTGCATGGTGTCCATATGCAGATAGTGTAGCAGCAACAGCATCCGGCGACGGGAGTCTTCAAATCTGGAATCTTGAAGAGAATGAAAAGTCTACAAAGCCCATGGCAATTTTGCAAGAACACAAGAACGAAGTGTACAGCATCGATTGGGGTGAACAGTGGAACAATCATCACATCTTAAGTGCCAGCTGGGATGGATCGATGAAACTGTGGGATTCCAATCGGCTGAATTCAGTGGCTACCTTTGTGGGTCATTCTGATTTGATTTACTGTGCTAAATTTTCTCCCCTTTTAGCGAATATCTTTTCTAGCGTAAGTACTGATGGACACTTGAACTTATGGAATTCTTTAGATTTTTCAGGTAAACCATTGATGAGTGTGCCAGCGCATGCTGGTGAGGTACTCAATTGTGACTGGAGTAAGTTTGATAGGAATGTTCTGGTAACTGGAGGTTCGGAAGGCGTTGTACGTGGCTGGGATTTGAGGAACTTGAGGCAGCATACCTTTGAGCTGTACAGTGGCGAGTATGCAGTGAGACGTTTGGCTTTTTCTCCGTGTTCTCCAACACTATTGGCTGCGGCGAATTATGATTTTACAACAAGGTAAATATGGCATTTTACATTGCTGCGTTTTTAACTAAAATATGTATCATTTGTTAAGGATTTGGGATCTTGCTCTGAAGTATGATGCCATTGAGGCAATAGCAAAGCATTCAGAATTTGTTTATGGCCTTGACTGGAATGTTAATAATCCTAATCAAATTGCCGATTGTGGATGGGACTCCGTATTGAATGTTTACACACCAGACTCACTGAAGGATAAAGTTAGTAATTAAGTTAGATTAAATGAAATGTGATATATATTTGTAGTAGAAGTAGTTTTCTTTTTTAAATGTGATTTTAATTAAGTTGTATTGTGATATAAATTATGAAAATAGTTAAAGTTGATTGTTATAAATGTGAATCAATAAAATTATATAAAAAGGTAGAGATTAGTTAATTGAAAAAAAAGTCAACTGTTATAAATATTAGGTATCTAATCTAGGTTGAGGATTTCTGAAGCTGGGGGACAGGCACCCTGGTTCCCAAACGGGAATTTCACTTCTGTCCCAAAAAGTATCGGAGCAGACATTTGGATTTCGGTAAGGTGTGTTCAAGTGGGTGCGGAAGGTTAGCTTTTGTCAAGCTGGTTTTCAATTGCAGATCCGTCACTATTTCGCTGGGGACATGCATCGTGGTTTGCAAAGGGGAATTTCACCTCTGTCCCAAAAATTATCGGAGCTGACAATTGGATTTCGGTAAGGTGTGTTGAAGCGGGTGTGGAAGGTTGACTTTTGTCAAGCTGGTTCCGGTTGCGGGGTTGTCAATATTTCCACTTCCCAATATTAGCACAGGTTTTGGACAGTGATCTTGAACTTTTCTTAGGTGTCGGCTTAAACGGTGTCTTAAGACTTACATATTCCCCGTCGTACCTATGTTCCGAGTGTTAAGCATGTCAATCAATTCGACCTTCTTAAGGAAATTGATGAAACCCAGGTTCTTATATGGGCCCATATAAGAACCTGGGTTTCATTTTTTTCCTTAAGAAGGTCGAATTGTTCGTGTTAATTCTGGAAATTTTGTGGGGATTGCTGATCGGAGATACCTTTATACGATATCTGATACCTGGTATTCGGTTAAAACTTCTTAAGGTTCCTGGTCGGGCGCCAGTTTGTGAAACTTTTTTTGTGGTTGGGGTAATCCCGCAGACAGCGTCTACTGGTGTACACTGAAAGATTACAGAGCAGAAAAGGTAGTTAGATTAGATCCCAGCTTCCAGCGGCAGGCTGAAAGAAAGTCAGGTCTGGTCCCGGCTTGCAGACAGTGTCTACTGTGCACACAGAAGGAGAAAAAGGAAAACAGGTGGTTGGGATTCGATTCACACTTCCAACGGCAGGCTGACTGAGAGTCAAATCTGGTCCTGGCTTGCAGACAGCAACAACTATGCACTCAGAGGGAGTACAGAGGAGAAAAACGTTTGGAATTCGACCCCCACTTCCAGCAACAGACTGAAAGAAAGCCAAGTCTAGTCCCGGCTTGCAGACAGCCTCTTCTAGAGAAACAGAAGGAGTAGGTACAGGTGGATTTCCGCTTCCAGCGGCAGTCAGAAAGAAAGTCAAGTCTGGTCCCGGCTTGCAGATAGTATCTACTGTGCACAAGGGCGTATGCAAGTGAGGGGGGCAGCTAAGGGTCCTTGCCCCCCCTTATCTGAATATATTTTATGCATTATTCAATTTGTCTTCTTTTGAAAACATTTCAAAGCAAGAATTCTGTAATAAAACCATTTTTTTTAATGAGTTTGCCCCCCCTTATCGAAACCCTGCGTACGCCTTGACTGTGCACACAGAAGGAGTACGATGCAGAAAAGGTGGTTGGGATTGAATCTCTGCTTCTAGAGCAGGCTTTAGAAAGTCAAGATTGGTCCCAGCTTTCAGAAGGCTGAAAGAGAGTCAAGACTGATCCCGGCTTACGGAAGGCTGAAATAGAGTCAGGTCTGGTACCGGCTTGCAGACAGCGTCTACTGTGCACACAGAAGGAGGACAAAGCAGAAAAGGCAGTTGGGATTCGATACCTGCTTCTAGTGGTAAGCTGAAGGAAAGTCAAGTCTGATCACGGCTTGAGGACAGCGTCTACAGAAAGATTTTAGAGCAGAAGAGAAAGATGGGATTTGGTCCTCACTTCCAGCGGCAGGATGAAAGAGAGTAAAGTCTGGTCCAGGCTTGCAGAGAGCGTCTACTTTGCTTTCAGAAGGAGTACAGAGCTGAAAAGGCGGCTAGCATTCGGTCCCCGGTTTCAATGGCAGGCTGAGAAGGAGTAAAATCTGGTCCCAGCCTGCAGACAGTGTCCATTATGCACTCAGAAGGAGTACAGAGGACATAAAATGGTTCCAATCATCCCTGTCAAATGAATGGTGATTGCAAATTTTGAAGTCGTAGTCTCAAAGTTAAGTTTAAAAAAGATTGTATTCACAAAAAATATTAACTTGAAATGAGGGAGCTATTTAATAAAAAATTACAGACAATTTGCCTACAAGTCAAGATGGCGCCGAAAACAAATGAGTCTAGTTTCTTAAGGATTTAATTTACATATATTTCTTATGAACTTCTCCAACAAATGGGAAAACAGAAAATACCTCTTTATTTTTATATTTCAAATGCAGGATATTCAGTACCAGTATTTCAATAAAAAGTCATCTTTTTCGCTAAATTCTCATTAAGACGATGTATCTCAACTTGGCTTACACCGAAGCAAAATTCAAATCACAAGTTAAGTCTAGAAATAACTACCTACATCCTCTAAAAAGATATCACCGCAGCCACATTACTAAAATCAAAAAAACAAACACAGGATGGACGTGGTCTTGGACATATAACTTCAAAAGACTCCCAATCAAGACCTTCAGAATCTTTATAAAAAATCAAAACTAACTACCAATTTTGGTGCGAATCTTCACAGTTCCCAAAAGTGTTTCTGAGAAATTCCTTTTTGCACCTGGGAAGAGGGATCGGATTTGGATCTCTCTGTGTATGATGATGAGACCTTATAAGTAAATCCCACACCATCACTTAAAAGCAAACATCCATTCTGGTGTTCCTTCTGTGCTGACTGAGATGCTAAAGATTTGATGTCGGAGAGTTTGTTGGATCAAGAAGCAGAAGTATCCAAAATAAATATTTGTTTTTCGATTGGATAAGTACCTGACAGGAAAGTGGGAGATTCAACACATCTAATTGAAGGTTTCGTCAAAAAAAAACCAAAATTGCTATAATCCACCATCAGGATGTTGCTATAGATGTAGGTATAGGTGGAAGTTTATAAGAAAAACGTACTTCATCAACTTTAACTCGGCAACAGTCACAATTTACCTTGTAATTTCGGTCAAGATGCGCTAAAGTTGGACCAAAAACAAATTTAGACTTCCTTTACGGAGGTTCTTTTCGTCGAGGTTTAATTTTTTCGAGCTTAAGTTCGCGCCTCCTTCTTTATATTAAATCACTCATCTTAAGGCTACTCTCATAGAATGCAAAATTTACAATATAATTGCACAGACAGACAGTCAAAGCTACTTGGTAATTTTGCAGTCGAAAGTCATAATTAATTGAGAACATTTTATTACCAGCACGGTCCGCAAAGCACTAACAGACGCGTCATGAAGTTTATCGCAAATCGGTCCCAACCCTATACTACATACCCAACCCAGAGTAAATGTGTAAGTTTCTGAAGAACCATATAAATGAATGCTTAGCGTTGAGGCGCGGTTTTAAGGTAGCCTGCAATAATTCACCCGCTGGCGTTTTAAGCAAATTTACAAAACAAAAAATATTATTAGCTCCCGTTGTTGGGATGTTTGGCGTTTGGCTTCACATCGAACTGGCAGAAGTTATTGATTTGCTTTAGCTCACACACTCCATTTGTGGTGGATAATATTTTAAGGTCTTATTAAAATTCAAAGTTTATGATCCTGTTCCTCATACTCAATGCCAGCCCACTTGACCGAAAGATTGACCGACACGACTGACGGGCTTACCTTGCCTTGCCTTTCGCCTCGACACCGCCGCCGACGCCGCGCCGACGACGGACGTTGGCTTTTGTCTGTTTTTTCATGCTTGAACGAGTTTCCGCGAAATCCGTGAAAGGTCGTCTCTGACAGCCTCTATGTTTGTGGGATGCGCGCATTTAATCTGGTGTGCGCATCCGTGGTTTTAATAACCCCTTTAAGCCAAACAATTTCTACATATTTGGCGTTGCTAAGTGCCAAAAACTGTTAATGATTCTGCACGCGCTTAGTCTTTTCAGACAATGAAACGTGGCATCATCAGGAGAAGCCAGAAAAATACAACAAAAAAAATAATGATTGCCATTTTTGCAGATCTTGACTTTGATGATCGTTACTGGATGATCATGGTCGTTCTCGCTATTGTCCTCTTTTTTTTCATCCTCTACTGAAGCTTCCCCTGCCTCGGTGATTGCCAATGCCCGATCCACATCAGAGAGGCGTGCGACTGAGGCTATAATTCGTTTCGTTTAACAAAACAAAATTGTCGAATCATAATGGCAATGATCCGATGCCGTCTTTCCGCCGGAGCTTCTATGGAACTCACTCATCATCGGAGTCGGAGTCGGAGGCCGAACTGTAAGGCGATTAAAATTAGATGATATGAGAAAATATTGTGAAGTGATTTTGGTGTTGTTATTTTTATTTTGTTGTCTGCTGTTGGCCTTGTTGGAGAAGTGGCAGTCACAGTCCCGTGTCAGTCGGTTGCCGTTGTCGACTCTTAGATTTTGCCGCCTTTGATTCTTAATTCAAATGGTTTTAGTGGCTACTTTTTATTTTGGAAGTTGATTCCTTTATTGGAGTTGAGGGTTCCTTTGTTGTTAAGTTATGAATAGTGGGTAACTTGAACAAGTTATCGATATCATGTTGCTGCCAACGAGTCGCATTGGTCGGCCAGTCGAGTAACCAAGCCTCTCATTAGGATCTGGCAAATTATGATTAGCTATTTTTTTAAACTATTCAACCTTGTTTGATCATTTTGCAAATAATGAATTCAAAAGATGTGTTTTTAAAATATTAGATACACGAGTAGGTAGCTATGTATGTATATATACTAACTGTGCTGAGAGGTATTGTGGGTGCCCTTGAGAGTGATAACCTGTTGGCTATTTGCACCTTATTTAAAAAATCATGTTAGACATAACTGAAAGGAAGTCATTAATAAGGAAACCAAAAATATGGCTCAAGCTATTTTTTGCAATTTTCGGGGATATGAGAGTTGCCAATGACCAACAAAATATGGGCTCAACTCTTATTCACCACCCTGATGGCTAGTCCCAGTCCCAGGAGAGGCTCAGGTAGAGTTTCAGTCTTCTAAGTTGTTGTCTACATTCCGTTGATTCATTCTTTTGAATTCATCCACCGTTAACCATCCTTCTAATGTAGAAAATGACTTACTGAATAAGTGTAGGGTGTTAAGCCTGTAATTTTTGACAGAGCATTATAGTGTCCCTATTTATGGCTTCTGTTCAACACTAGCTCTTTTAAGTTCAGCAAGTCAAACTGTCCAGTGTTTACACCTAGGAGGACAAAAAAATCACGTAAATAATATTGTGGCACGTGGCATCGGATATCGCGATGTTGACACCGATCAGTGCAGTGATTGCTTGGTAACTAGCCAAACCCCACTATCATATAGACCTACACCAGCCAATTCTCTACTAGGAGAGAAGATTTGACATGCTGTTTCAAGTTCAGAATAATAAATGGATTATGCTTTCCCTTAAAAAAAGGGAAATTTATATCCTTTCCCGTTATGACCGGAAATAATTATCTCACGTTATTCAGTGATGAACATCAGGTAGGTACCTAACGTTAATCAATAATTGTATACAATTTTTTGTTTGTTCCCGATTGCATGCTGTGCATGAGAACTCAAATTAATAGAAAGTGATTGTATCCACCCCTAAATTGAACATGAAAGAATACGCAATGTGGTCAACAAGTGGTCATCAGCAAACGGAAGTACATAGATAAAAAGGAAATCTCTTCACAAAACAAGTGGATATTGTTTCATTCTGTAACAATGGTTGTCTATTCAATTTGATTTTCTTTTAAAGAAGGATGCGGAGGCAGATTTTTTATGGACAAACCCTGATGTTTAAAAAAAAATTGTTGTGATTAGGAATATCATATTTAAGAAGGAAACAAAGAAATGACTGAGTCAATACTGATATTAAGGTTCACGGAAATGGAAGATCATTAACCGCGATGCTCGAAGTAGAAATGGAAATTTGTATAAGATTTTCTAGTTGTTTTTCATTACAAGAAAAACGATGGAGATTGTCATAGAGGGTTAAAAATACGATTTGATGTAATGGATAACTGCTGAAAACCTACTCTGAAAAAAAGCTCAAGCATGTAGAATGCGATACTCTGCAATAGACCAAATATCGCCGGCCATCTGTCAAAACCTCGTACGTATTCAAATACCATTTTAATGTATTTCAGATCAAAACAAATCACTGAATTCATATATTAATGTCTCGTAACTGTGTTATGGTTCTTTTTGGTTCTATCAACCAGTTTGAAAGCCTGTTACGATCCAAGAATTCCATTTTATTACATTTTAAATCGATTTTTTTTGTCTTCTAACCAAATTTTCATAACAGACTTACGAGGACATGTGTGAAGTTGACATAACAGTTTTGAGCTAGACCAATGGGACCATGGCAGGAATTTGCAGTTTTTTTTTTTTTGCATTTTTTATGCATTTCTATTCCGGATTTTGCAGTTCACCAAATAGTGGGTGTGACCGACTGTACTGAACTTCACTGTGAAGTTAGAAGTGCCTGTGCTTTTCTGAGCAAGAAATTCTAGCTAGAAATTTGAAATGAGGCTCTGAATTTGCAGTTTAATTTGCATTTCAAGAAAAATTAAGGTCCAAATTTTGAAGTCCTTATTTGAAAAAAAAATCGAATAAAATCATTTTTCACTGTTAACGTCAATGTGAATTAAGCAGTACATATCCTTTTCTCAGCTAACGGAGCTAGCTAGATATTTCCAAAACAGCTCCAAGTTTGCATTTTCTTATACACTTCAAGAAAAAACTAAGTTCAAATTTTTAAGTCCAAATTTGGCAAAAAATCCAAAAATTCACTTTGCACTGTTAACGTCACTGTGAAGTAAGCAATACATATCCTTTTTTCAGCAACTGAGCCACCTAGAAAATTGCAGTTAGGGTCTTTGTTTGAACTGCAAACAATCACTTCAAGAAAAAAACTCTGTTCAAATTTTTAAGCCCACATTTGACAAAAATATCGAAAAATTCACTTTGCACTGTTTACGTCACTGGGACGTTAGCAGTATATAATGCTTTTCTCAGCAACTGATCCAGCTAGAAAATCGCAGTTTGGAGCTGTTTTGGAAGTTTCTAGCTAATAGTGAAAAATTATTTTATTCGATTTTCAAATAAGGACTTCAAAATTTGGACTTTAATTTTTCTTGAAATTCAAATTAAACTGCAAATTTGGAGCCTAACTGCAATTTCTAGGTATCACCGTTATTGAGAAAAGGACTTTTATGCTGACTTCACAGGGAAGTTAGCAGTACAGTATGAACATTTTTTTAAGGACTTCAAAATTTGGGGTAGTAATTTTTTTGAAATGCAAATTAAACTGCAAATTCAGAGCCTCATTTCAGATTTCTAGCCAGCTCGGTTGCTGAGAAAAGGAAAGCAGTACAGTCGGTTACACCCACTATTTGGAGAACTGCAAAATCCGGAATAGGAATGCATAAGAAGTGCAAAAAAAACTGCAAATTCCTGCTGTGGTCCCATTGGTCTTGCTCAAAATTGTAACGCCAACTTCACACACGTCTTACGAGGCTTTGACAGAAAGTCGACGATATGCATCTTATAAAAGCATATATCAGAATGTTTTGTTTAGGAGTTGGGTTATACCTACGCAAATATACTCAACTCTACGCAAATCTACGCAAATCGACACAATTGTACGCAGTTCTAAGAATATCTACGCAAATATACGCAATTCTACGCAGATCTATGCAAATATACGCAGTTCTACGCAATTATACACAATTCTATTATGATCTACGCAAATATACGCAAATTTACGCAGATCTTAGCAAATCTACGCAATTGCACGCAGTTCTACGAATATCTACGCAAATATACGCATACCTACGCAAATATACGCATCTCTACGCAGATCTATGCAAATCTACGCAATTGTACGCAGTTCTACGAATATCTACGCAAATGTACGCAATTCTACGCAGATTTACGTAAATATACGCAATTCTACGCAAATATACGCAATTCTATGCTGATTTACGCAAATATACGCAACTCTACGCAGATCTACGCAAATCTACGCAATTGTACGCAAATCTACGCATTTTTAATCTCGCAAATTAAAATCTCGCATAACGAAATTTTCTAATTATAAAATCCCGTTTTTCATAATCTTGCAATAACAAAATCCCACTTTTCATAATCTCGCAATAATAAAATACCTAAAATCTAAAATCTCGCAAAATTTAATTACATTGTGACGAATAAATTTTTTAATAAAAATCTCTCAAATTAAAATCTCGCACAAGATTTTTCGAGATATCCTACCTTCTGAAAAATATGAAAATCTTTTAGACTTTCAGACCACACTGTTATTTATCAATTGTTCATTTTTCAATTTTTATTTTCAAGAGAACATAGAGATCGTTCATCCAGCTGTAATGTAAAAAATCATGTGTAAATGCATCATTGTGTAAGTAATTGCATTAATCGTATTTGGCCTTGGGATTATTTTTTAGTTCCATTAATACATTTTGGGAAAATATTTAAAAAAGACTTCACATGTTAAAAATTGAATACTTTGCAAAGAATTTCTAAGCACACTCCGCCTTCAAAAAATTTATTTAATTTACCAAAAATAAGAAATTAATCTTTTTTCATAAAAATATTTGTTTCTTTTTTAATAAAGACATTAGTTTTTAGTGGCATTTATTAATTGTTAAAAAACAATTGTTAAAAATAAAATTTGAAAAAAAAAGTTTTACGTTTTCAAGTCTTTATTTTAAATTTGTTAGATTTTTATTTTTCAGTACGAAAACTTGAAAATTTGAAGTTTGAATTTGCGAGATTTTAAATTGAGAGATTTTAAATTACGAGATTTAGGTTAAAATTTGCGAGATTTTTTCAATGCGAGATGGTAAATACGAGATTGTCAAAAGCTAGATTTGGGTTTCACACTGAAAATTTGATAGCTTTTGATTTGCGAGATTTTAAATTGCGAAATTTTACGGTGTGAGATGTAAATGCGAGATTGTTAAAATCGAGATTTTGCTATAGCAATACAATGAAAAACATGATTTTTAATTTGCTATATTTCGTTATTCAAGATTTTTAAAAAAATGCAAGACTTCATTACTCGAGATCTAGGTTTGCAGGATATCGTACCGCTCCATTTGGACGGTACAGTAAGAAGTTCTATTCTTTTTTTTTAGTGTTTTTAGAGCAGCATTTGACTTCATTAATAATAGAAATTTTACATTTTGCAAGCCTTATGCTAGAGGAATGTTGCTAAAGTGTGATCTGGTGGAGCAAAAATTTGTATGGAGATATAATTGCAGTTGTATGGAATGGCGGATATTTATGTGAGTAGCTTGAATTGAAATGCGGGGTAAAAAAGGGATGTATAATATATCATGAGCTTTAGATATTCTGGTGTAATCCGATGATAACATTAAATTTTGATACAAGTTTCGCAAAAACTACACCTCCTGGTAAATACATAGTAAGCTTTGTATCAAAATTTAATGTTATCGGATTATACCTGAATATCTAAAGCTCATGATGAATAAATATACAAAAATGTAGGAAATGCTCTACAAAAAAATAATTGAAAAATTTTTCGTTCAGATGAACAAGAGATGAGTTAAATGCTAAAAAACATTTTTACTAAAAAATTTGGACCGTTTTTTGACAATAAGTTTTCATTGAAAAGAGATGCCAAAAATATTTTTAACACAAATTTTAAAAGATATTTAAACGCAAAAAAAAACGTTTACTCTTTGTCTAATAGGAGCCGAGAAAAGCGAATTTACGTTTTTCAACGTCTTTTTTTTTGAAGATGGCGGAAAACGCAACATTTTCCACCAGCCCGACTGCCCTCACGCAAGTCTAAGAAGTTAGAGAGAACATCAAGAATATCAAAAACTAGCCATACTAAAATGACTTCTTTTTCTGTAGTTTCTAGCTCTTTTACTATTAGGACTTTTACTTTGTCCCGTTTTGTTGTTTTGTTTGAAATAAAATTTAGAAAAAAGAAACACTGTTTTTTATTTCTTTTTTATGAAAAGTTTTCATAATACCAATATTTTTGCTAACGCAATTAATGTGGAGAATTCATGGGGAATTTCATCAGAAAATAAAAGGACGGGGTCGGTGACGGAGAAATTTGGTTAAAGTATCTGGCAGCACTGCTTTAAACAGACTACATTCTGAAAGCAATACAAAAAAGCACTTACATCTTAAGCACACAAAGAAAGCAGTTTAAATAACAATAAGGAAGCAACTCAAGTTGCATTATGACTGGGAGTTGTTAGTACCCTATTACATGACGACTTTGGGTCATGACTTTTTTCGAAATTAAATGAGTGTGAAGTTGAGATCAGATGTTTTTCTCGTTTGGGCTCATTGAATTTCAAAAAAGTTAAAATTCGGAAGAAGATTTCAGCATCAGAAATGTACCTACAGCAAATTGGAAACCGACATTGTATAACGTCGGCCTTCTGTCAAAATCTCGTTAGTCATTTTGTGGTATTTCAGATAAAAAAAATGTCTGATTAATGTTTCATAACTGTCTTATGGTTTCTTTTGGTACAATCAACCAGTTTTAAAACCTTTTACGATCTAAAAATTCCATTTTATTGCTTTTTAAATCGCAAATTTTCAAAACACATTTACGAGGTTTTGACAGAAAGCCGCCGATAAGCTTATAACCTAGGTTGATGAATATGCAGGCTAATGCCAAGAATGGATAAGTAAGTATGTATTCTAAAAAGATTGCATTCAATTGATTGCTTTACAATTAATGGAAAAACAAATGATTGCAATCTTTTAAATTGAAATGAATGGTGATTGCAGAATATTTAAGTCAGAGCTTCAAATTCAATTTTATGAGTGTAATATTTTAATTGAAGTCATCTTAGATTATATTCAGAAAAGATTGCATTCTTTTATAACTCTGCTAACTCACTAGAACGTTGATTATGATGGCTGAAGGGAAAGCGAGTTGCAAACTAATTTAAATCATTCAACAATTTTAATATAGTCCAAAAATTTCACTACTAAAAAATAATAAACTTTTATTTGATTTTTCATTTCAACTCAACTGACTCAAAAACAACAAGACCCACAATTTTTTTAAATACATTTTCAACACACGTGATGCATGTTAAAAACTTTAAATTTCTTTTCTTAAAAAAAAGCAAACTAGCACGTGCTTGAAAAACGAAATCCTTGCGTACGTATAGTTTCGAATTTCAACTTAAAATCGAATAGTCTGGGAGGTAGAGTTGTTCTGAGCAGATAGTTTAGCTCCAGTTAATAGAACGATGCAGGGAACTAAGTCCCCGGGAACTTAGTCTATCGAGAGACTAAGTTCTCATTAAATTAGTTGTATGCGCATGCACATGCACACTCATTTATCAGAACAAAATTACAGTGAATAGAAATTTGTTTGATTCTTATAAAAAGGGTGACAGGGTGATTTTTAATGTGCATGTCTGGTAACTTGAAAATTCTTACAAATTTTCAAAAAATTAATATCAAAATCCATAGGAACAAAATGGTTTGTGAAAATTTGCTCAAAAAATTCAAGAAAAGGAACAGACCAATTGTGAGGAAATGTCAAACTGCTGAATTTATTTCTCTTATGAAATGTTTTGACAACTCAGCGAGCTTACAAAACAAGAGCTATGGAAGTTGACATATGAGTATATGAGGTGAAAAATGATCAAGAAAATAAATTGATGGTGAATTGGGTTGGTGATTTATATTCCTTTTGTAGATTTTTGAATGTCTCAAAAGGAAATGCTTTCGGGACTAAAACTCTTTCTAGTTGTTTTTGATAATATGGCAGTAATATAGAAGAAGGTAGTTTAAATTTATTTATGGAAAATTGTGTAATTTCAGGGAAAAACAAATTGAATTATAAATTCACTACACAACGTTACTGCCAAGACTACAAAACTCGTATGAATTGCAAACAGTGCAGGGTTTAAGCAATGCACCAATACTGGTAGGTATTTATTTTTTTTTTGTTGATCCCTTTGCCTTTTATTCTTAAAGACCTTCACACATTTCAAAACTAAACTCATCTGCAAACATGAAAATTGCTAAAGTCGGTAAATTTGTTAAGTGATTCCATATCTCTCCCTATGCTTAGGGTTGACCGTAACAAATGTCTCACATATCGCCCACTCCTCGGGTTTCTTAATTTCTAGGATTTAAGTATTTATCTAACACGTACTTAAAGTCAAATTGCACTTGCATCGCAAACATGTTTCATACATATATTGTGGGCCATCGGACACAGCAGGATTTCAATGCGGCATGCATGTTGCAGAGCCTGCGCCGAGTGTCTATCCAGAGCTCTTCGGATCGACAAAATTTATACAATGCAAAGATGCCGCTTGTGATGTTTCAAACGGAACATCCTTGCTGAATAATTTTTATGCATAAGGCGTAACGCCTCTTAATTGTTTTTGTGTGATTTTTTTTTAAGACTTATGTGTGTAGTTCGAACAAAAGGAGACTTTCCAACAAAAGGCAATTTCATATAAACCTTTTATAAATGAAGAAAAAAAGGAAGCAATGGCCGGATAAGAAAGATGATATTTCATGTTAAAAATAAAAACAAAAAAAATTAAATAAAATAAAATCAATGTCAGTTTACATAAAGCTCGCTAATTAAATAAAAGATTCCCGTTATAAACCATACCACGAGCGGACGCAGCACGGTTCAAATGTCACACCTTGCTCTCTCTCTTTTAGTCCAGGATCTAGAAATTAATTCGAAAGGCGTAATATTTTAGCGATCTGCCATCAGAGAGTATCGGGTTTCTAAGCTCCAAAAGTGGAATGAATGCTCCTACTAGTCTAAAGATATATACCTACCTGCATTATAAAATGGAAAGACAAGTGTTTGCGTAAAATGCGTTCAAATTCGATTGAATGTATAAGATACGAAGAGCGAGAAGCAGATAATAAAGTGTAGGTTTCTGAATAGAGAGTCCTTTTTATTTTGGCGATCCACAAGAACATCGTTATCATCATGTGAGCGGCATGTCTGATCGTATCATGATCATCATCATGGAAACGTACTTAATCGGCTTAATGTTGAGATATTTTATTTATAACACTTGAACGGAGGGTAGCCTCTGATGATGCCTATACCTAAACTCTCTGATGGTTGTCTTCCTTCCATATATGTACATACATATTTGAGGGAGAACTCTTGAGGTTCGGAGAGGTGCAAAAGACTATTTTTGTACCAAGATAAATCTGCAGACCATCCATTCACATTTCACAATTCGATAAAAATCTCTGCGCAGGGTTGGGATAAGGTATTATTTTTCAAGATTGCACAAAGTTTCGCGTGCTACAAAAATAAGGATAAATCATTGCCAAAACAAGGGAGTGAGCGTGTTTGTGATGGTATACACATAGCTATATACAAAATTATGAATACACCTAAAAAAGGTTACCGAAAAATAGGTTTAATTTTTAATTACAGCATTTTTACTAACTTCCTTTCTTCTCTGCTTCTGTTTTGTGAACAAATTTTGTTATTGATTTTAAACTGAATTTCCGATGAGCTGGAGACGTTGAATTTCAAACATTTGTAGTTCAAAACTAGAAGATAATACGCTTGTTTAGAGCTTCAAGTTTCTAGCGACGACAGCATTACCATCACCTCCTCTTCAATTCTTCTAAACTCCCCACTTATAGCTCAATTCGTTTCCCTGATTATTTTAATATCACAACTCTGCTTGAAAATTCAGTGAAAATGTTCGTTCTTGTTGATTCTCATCCATCTAAGGGATATTTTTCATCTCCGTCTACTCCACTTCAATACCTGCAAATGTCTCAGTGACAACTCAATTCGATCTCCCAAATATTTCAGTACCAGAACTCTGCTTGGAAATTCAGTGAATATGTTCGTTCTTGTTGATTCTCATTCTTGTAAGGGATATTTTTCTTCTTCGCCTACACCATTTCGATACTTGCAAATGTTTCCATGACAACTCAATTCGTTCTCTCGATTATCAGAAATCTGTTGAACTCTGCTTGAAAAATCAGTGAAAATGTTCGTTCTTGTTGATTCTCATCATTCCAAGGGATATTATTCATCTCCGCTTACTCCACTTCAAACCTGTAAATGCCTCCGTGACAACTCAATTTGTTCTCCCGATTATTTCAGTATCAGAAATCTTCTCTTGAAAATTCAGTCAAAATGTTCGTTCTTGTTGATTCTCATCCATCTAAGGGACATTTTTCTAATTCAATACTAAACACCTGGAATTAATTGACTAAGTTGATTGTCAATTTGTTGACTGTTGATTTAACAATAGCTGTCTCTATCATATCACAAGGAAAAAATAGAGAAAGCAATAGTCAAAACAACAGTCAATAAAACGAGTGAGCCCATTGGATTTGATTTATAAACAAATCTTTTAAATTGAATTTTATTTTGATTTCAATGACATTTTACCCATAATCTTCTGTCTGTAAAAGGTAACTTTTCAACATCTGCTCTGTTTCAGTATAATTTATTGAAAAGAAATACAATTTCGATCAGGTTATCCCAATATTGATGTACAAGTTCACCACAATTGAACACTAAGTGCCTACATTTAACACACGAGATGTGGTTTACCTCTTGCATGCTAGGCGGTACTGAATCTTTTCTGTAACTACACTGCTGGGACAAGTTTTCATCTCAACCAAAAAATCATACATATTTTATCCATATGCGTTCAAGGTCTTTTATTGAGAGCTATGTTTATAAGATTTAACAATGGACTTCGATTAAACCTCTTGCTATTATCCCTTTCTGAGTTTCTGTGATCTCGCACCGATCGAAAAAGGTTTTCAATTTCTCACGCAATAAGCGCAATGCCGTGATTACGATATCACTGGAAATGTCTGGGAGTGTTTTAAGTTTACAAACTTATCATGGAACACACACACATCATTTCATGGAGGCAGATGGCCAATTATTATTATTTTTTTGAGAAATGGTTACAATAATAGTATTACTGGTATGCATAACGACAACATGACGCCAAATGTACTTTAAATAGGCATCAAATAGCTCCTTATATAAATGATGTAGACATTAAATTCGGTAGTTATGTTTATTTTAGCCATAAGAGGCCCACAAGGCATGGTTTTGACGTTTTGAGATTGGTTAAATATGCAAAAAGGTTTGCCGCCATACACATTTTGGAATACCAATTTTCCAATATAAATATTTACAAAAAGGATATAGCTAGAGACCTACGCGACGTGATGCTTCTGTTGATCTACAAGAGGGTGATCTTGACTTTATCCTTTAGACAAATATACTTGAAAAAAAGGACTATACACATTCAGAGTGCATATGCAGTGGGTTGGTCGAAAGTATTGTTTATTTGGCAGCAGACAGCATTAAATGTGGACAATGTTGTTAGTGTGTCTGTGATGTCAGAGCAAATTGTTTATAATCACGATTTTTTTCTTTAGATGATAGGCTCAGAAGTTGTAATATTTTTAGTCAAATTTGGGATAAATCTATGCTTGTACAAAAATTTAGTTCCCTTGCGTCTGTGTTTATATCAATTTATTATTGTTTTTCTTTTGTATAGGTATCTGTTCAAAACTGAAAAATTAATTTCGATCCCACGGGTTGAAAATATAATGATGTAAAAAAGAATGATTGATAGGGAGTATATAGTTATGAAGAGATAACGAGATCAGTAACGTCATATTTATACCTACTTACACTTTCCACACCTAATCATATAATCCCGAATTTCAGCAACAAGATACAAAAACCTACTTAAATCATTCACACCACAAAAGATATAGATTTTGTTTGACATTTCAAAATAATTTCAGTGTTAATAGGTTTTCTAAAAAAAAGATCCATTTCAATCAGCAAAAGGCCCATGAGATAATACTACATCGTAACTGATGATCGGGAAACTATTAATTGCTCAGAACTTAGTCTGGGCCTCCTCGTGCTGGTTCCCGGGCAACTTTCTGCGTAATTCAATATATGGAAAAAGGGTAAAATTCTTCGTATCTATCTGAAAACAAGACCGCTACCGAAACCAACACTACGGTGCCGAAAGGAAATGATTACACGCTCCCGCCTTTTGGCTGTTGCTATACCCGGACAAAGATTGGTGTCTGTAATGTGAATACGCTCTTGACAACGGAAGTAATGGTCTTCAATATGCCAAATTTCCCTAATTAGAGAAAGAATACATGCGGTATAAGATGAACATCTGTGGGCCAGTTTTTCAGTACTGAGTTAGCTTTGAGTTAACTCAGAATTAGATAAGGGAAAATAATTTAAGCCTGAATTAACTCAGAAACAGTTTTTCAGTTGAGGTTTAGCTTGATCTTTCAGTTGTCAAATAAAGATGGTGCCGCGACAAAAATTTCCTCCAGTCCGTGAGTTAGCTCAAGGTAAGTTAACTCGGAGTTCACTTAGGATTTAAATTGACTGAACAATGTGCTTTATGGAGTTAACTCAGGCTTAACCTCGAGACTAGGATGATCTCGCACCAAAAAGTTTAAGGATTAGTGATGATAGACGGTTAGGCTCGGGAAAGTTTAAGTTTTTGACCAGTAACACTTTATTCCGAAAAGTCACATTCCAAAACAGCTCTCAAAACTTTGATTTCCTTGGATCCTTGAGATGGCAGGATCCTGAAAGCTAGGCTCCGGACAAGATTATATCGCGTAACCGTCTTACATTGTTATGCCTCAATGGAACTCTCTTCCGTCCAGGAGAAGGAGGCTTTTTATAACCGGCTGAGTGATGGGAATGCAAGACTTGAATGTCAAAGGTTGGCAATAAAAATTATGGGCTCCAGGCATGTTATGGAAGAGTATGGTATTGGTAACCGTAACGACGTAAGGCCAACCGGCTTGTAATAGGACGGACCAAGTTTGAGCACAAAACGAGCCACAAAGTCCGTTGGGTGTCGACGGACAGACAAGAAACTTCCCTCCAAATTGATCACTTCGCAATTAGTTGGCGTCTTAGGAGCAGTTTCCAGGACATTTGAAATAGAAGGAGTGCAGACATGGGAATGACCCGAAACTATTATCTGATGATTGCTACCTTAGATTACGAGATCCCAGGAAAACACCCGAATGCTTGGGCCTGATTCCGATAGACTTGGATTCCGCAGTCCAATAAAAACTAGGGAACCACTTTTCATTAGGATTGAGAGCAAACAGTAGCATGGAACCCACCCCTATCGAAAACCATTGCTATGAAAAATGTTTTCATAGCCGGTGCTGAAAGTATAATCCTCACTAGATCTTCCTGTGTGGATCACATCAAAACATTGTGCACCATCACTGAAAAGTGCACTGAATATCGATCAGCTGCTATTCATCGACTTCAAAAAGGCATTCGAGAGTGTCAATAGAGAATATATCTGGCTAGCTTCCCAGATAAACTAATTGTTGTTATTAAGGCAACATTTGATGGATCCAAATATCACGATCTGCATATAAGAAGGTTGCCAAAAGAAATTGAAATTCTAAACGTGATAAGACAAGGTTGTTTACTGTCTCCAATACTGTTTCTGTTGGTGATAATAAGTAATATACTGCATGCAGTTTTGTCGACTGGAAGTGGAGGAATTCAGAACAAGTTGCAATCACACATCAAACATCTGGACTAAGTGGAAAACGTATGCTTATTCTCTCATAGGATCATGGATCTTCACCAAATGACAACAAAACTGGAGTGAGAAGATCAATACGGCAAAAACAAAATTGATAAACCTTGGAATTTCCTCACCTACCCAAGTGGAAATTTCTTGACAACCAGTAGAGATTGTATAGATAGTTTCAATTTCTTCGGAGTAATTTCTTTACTCATGGCGGGACTGAACTAGATATAATCAGCAAAATCATGAAACCAAAGGCTGCGTTCGGTATACTGTCCAAAATATTGAGAGACAACTCTTTAAGCCTAAAGACAAAGCTCCAGTCCATTTTTGAATCCGTGCTTTTTTATGGGTACAGTAGTTTGAAAGTAGCACTCACTGTCACAAGAAAGCTGCAAACGTTCTTCTTCGGAAGATTTTCTGGCCTAACCGTATCTCCAACGGTGAACTTAATGCGTGGACAGGTCGACTATATCATACTAAAATGTAAGTGACACCAAATTGGACAAGAGCTTCGAAAAGGTCAAGAGTACATTGTTAGTCAACCGATAAAATGAAACCTTCTCATGCAGCGATGTAGACGTAGACAAATGGGCCGATCTAGAAGTTCTTGGCGAAGAATGGTCAAAGAAGAATCAGCACAGCTAGGGGATAGGAGTCGGAGAGAGCTGAGGTACATCTCCAAAATCCGTACACGTCCCAAAAACACAATATTAGCGCCGCTTTAAGTTCTTTTTGTGATTCTGTGATTTTTCAACACACACAACGCAAATGAAATCGGCTTCCCCTTCCATACAGAAAATAAAAAAGAAATTGATCTCAGAAGTTAATAAAGAATTTGCATTTGAAGCCTAGTTTACAGGTCCCGTGCGAAAAAAAATGTATGCTAGTATCTCCGCATGTCAAAAATTATTGAGGTGAAATACAAAATAATTTTTTTGTATGAATGGTTAACAGTTTCATGCAAAAACAACCATTACTGTCATGAAATGTCATGCAAAACAATGGAATGACAATTTTTTTGCATGCGAAAAAAAGTGTGGTGAATAAAATATTTTTTTTTTTGATGGTCGATTTACACTTCCAAGAAACACATATTCACCTCAAGGCTTTTTTTGCATGCAAATGGTTTTTGCATCCAAAAATAATTGGTTTCCATTTTTAGGCCTAAAGTTTATTAATTAAGGGTAAATTAATATTTCAATGGGTGGCTTAGGCCAAGGCAAACCATTTTTCTCCTTGAATATTATACAATATCGTGCACAGAATAGATGGAAAATTATTTTGAACATTTTGATTTTATTTCGCAAGGGAACTGGTAAACTATGCTATAAAAACCCTTCAGCTTTAATGATTTCAAATTCTAATCTTGTAAGTTCGGGCTGGTTTTTTTTGTCAACAAGTCAATGTAAGATTAGCTTAACTTAGCAAAAATCATCGGGACGAAACGTCAATTTGTATTATACCTAAGGGCCATTATGTACATAAATACTTTTTTGAATAAACAAAAAATCTTTGTTCTAGGCTTGCTTAAGTTGATGTCAAAAACCAACAAAAAGTAGCTAGCAAAAGTGTCAAAATGCAAATTCCGAAATACACGAAAGTGAATGAATAATTATCATCTGATTCCTTTAGATTATTTTTACTTTTATTCTTTTACAAATTTCCATCAAAAAAGGATCTGTCTCCCAAGCATAATAATATATTCACTTTTTGTTTACCTTTCAGATGACATATTATAAGGATTTCATCAAAGCCACCACGTGACGTGTTGCATGATTGATATCTGTCAAATCTTTCAAATATGATTAAATTTTATATTAATTGACAAAATCTATACTCATCGCGCCGCAGGATCAAAACCATTATCATATTCTTTTTTTTTGTCAACAATTTACAATTCATTATCACGATGTCATAAATGTGGCAAAATTTAATTTGCATGACAAGTCAAAGCAAACAAACACACAACAAAGGCTCACACAATATTTAAAAGTCTCACACCGGTCTGATGGTTTCTGTGCTGTGGTCTGATCTGGTCCCGGTGAAATGTGATTTAAATTTGCATAAAATTGCGCCAGATCAATATCATCGTTGCAGGATGGCATATAGTATATGTAAATATTCTCACATACGCACCCTGATGCCAACATCAAAATAATTGATTAATGATGAAAATACGTCGAGTTGACGTTAAAGAAGAAAGGTTATTCAATAAACCGACTGAGAGATAACGTGTATACGTGAATGCGTGAATAAATAGAAATTACTTTCTCAGCCGGTTTATTTTATTCAAAATTCGGCAAAGATTTAAAACAAACAAAAAAATAAAACGCGGAAAACGGTTTTTTTTTAAATGTTTGAATGCTCGCTACCAAATGGTGGAGTATTTCTTGATTAATTGCTTAACCTAATAATTTACATCAAGAAAATCTTGTTCGATATTATTGGAAGTAACACAACAGGAAATGAGGTCTCTCACGAAGAAGATGAACGACATGCGTGTAGTACAGTGGGGGAAAAGGTTTTTATTGCGAGATAATATCCATTTCTGAAAATAGATCAAGCGATATGTAAGGTTGGGAACATACAACTTATTTTCAATCAAATTCAAATGTAAATTTGGACAACAAGTTTTAGATTCCCAAAAAGTCGATGGACGGTATGAGGAAGAATACTTTTTTGGACTTCCCCATTATCTTAATATTAACGCTCATAAGTCTTAACCCATATGGTTCAACTCGTGAAAATAAAACGATGCGAGCTTGTGCGATTACAGTGCTGCATACCCATCTCTTATTTCCTTATGTTTACTTATTTTTCATGTTAAGCTTGTCTCTTTTCCTAACACCGCACCATTCACAATGGTAAATAGCCATCTACCGGTCAGATTGAAAACTTGTATCTGGGTTATTGCCATAAACCTCGATAGAAAACTGGAGCCCATGTTGTTTGTTTAATAAGTGTTTAAAGATGACCTCGATCCAGACTTACTTACTTACTTACTTTTCCGGCTCCCAATCCATGAAGGGTCTCTGCTTGAGATATTGCAGTCTTCCGCACGCTCCTTCCAGTCGCCGAGACTAAGCGCTCTTGCGTCTGTGACCACCTTGTCCCGTAGCAAAAGTTTGGTCTTCCTGGTCGTCTCGAACCTGGGGGCTGGGATTTGAAGATTTTCTTGGCTGGAGCGTTGTTGTCCATTCGCTCGATGTGGCCGATCCAGTGTAGTCGACGTGTTTTGGCTCTTTGGACTACATCCACATCTTGGCATAGCTCGTACAGTTCACGATTGAATCTTCTCCTCTAATCACCCTCTTCGCATATAAGACCAAATATCCGCCGAAGAATTTTTCTCTCGCAAGTGCCCAGTATCAATTCCCCTTTTTACTTGCGATATAGGTACTATAGGGCAAGTTTTGGATTCGTGCAAAAAAAAAATTTCGAGATAACAATCAAACATGACATTACGATGATAGAGAACACGAAAAAAGTGGGTGGCACAATTCTGTCTGTCTGTCTGTCTGTCTGTCTGTCCGTACCTCAACCTACAGCCTAAACCACTAAAGCGATTTTCTTCAAATTTTGAACTTAAGGTTTTTTTGTAACTCTCCAGAGGGGAAATTGAAATTTTTTTTTTAGCTCAAAAAATAACGGTACTTGCCATACAAAAGTTAAGGAAAAGCTTATTTATCTCAAGAACGGCTCCAACGATTTTGATAAAAAAAATCTGTGTAATATTGTAGACATGATGTGCCTTTTAGTAAGAAAAAAAATCACCAAAAAAATTTATTAACGGTACCTGCCATATAACGGTTTTTTTGATTTTTGATTTTCTCTTTAACCGCTCATCCGATTTCAATGAAATTTTTTGCACAAAAGCTTTGTTAGAATATAAATAATACTGCATACCAACATTTTTGAAAAAATAAATTTTGGATTTTTAAAAAAAGATTCAAATTTTTTTTTTGAAAATTCAATATTTCAAAAATGGATTGATGAATTATTTTGAAATTTCAGTTTTAAATATATATTAATATATACTCAAAATTGGCATACCAAATTTTTTTTTGAAAAATGTTACAAAAATTTTATATATAAAAAATTAATTTTTAAGAAAACGGCTCCAACGATTTTAAATTTTTTTTTTGCATATATTCATATTTTTTCAAGTAATCAGATGGCATACTTTTTTTTGAGCTCTTAGTTATTTATCAGGCTGAACGATTTAAATGCCTTTTATGCTTTTTCTATAATTAATATAATTTTTTAAAGTTCTTAAGCCCCACACAACTTGAACATAAGAGCAAGTACGTGCGATCCAGTCGTGCATTTTATTTATTATCGTCCAGCACTCAGCGCACCGTAGAGTAGAACTGGTAGAATTAGCGTTTTGTATAGTGTGCACTTTGTCTTTCGAGAAATGAATTTTGAACCCATTTGTTTGGCCAAGCAAAAGTAGCAGCGGTTCTAGGGTGTCGTTCTTGGAATTGATGTTTGATCGGAGGTAGGTGAACTCCTTGAATAACTCGAAATTACTGCTACCAACAGTGACGTTTTGTTCTAGACGATGGAACGATGAGGCTTTGTTTATTGATAGCATATACTTTGTTTTGTCCTCGTTCACTTCAAGACCAACGTGTTTCGACTGTTCATTAATTCACAGTTCAAGTATAGCTCTCTTGGAGCGGCCGATGATATCAATGTCGTCCGCCTAGCCAAGCAGTTGAGAAGACCTGTTGAAGATAGTGCCTTCCGCGTTAACACCCCTCTTGTGCAGGTCCAGGACTAGGTTGAAGAAATCACATGAAAGCGCATCTCCTTGTCTGAACCCTGTACACGTCTGGAATAACTCGGATCGTGCAAATGGGTAACAGTTCTACCAATTACCGCGTATTTTGTAACGTCATGCGGCATAGCTGGATCAGTTTTTTCGGGATCCCAAGTTTCGACATCGCCAATAGAAGCTCTTGGCTTGACTTATGCTATCATATGCGGCTTTGAAGTAGATGAATAGATGGTGGGTCTCGACTTGAAATTCGTTGGTCTTTTCCAGGATATGCCTCAATGGGAAGATTTGGTCTATCGTTGATCTGCTTGGCCTGAAGCCACACTGGTACGAGCCGATCATAGTGTTGCAAAAAGGTTTTAGATGCTCACATAGTACGTTGGATAGGATCTTGTAGGCAACATTAAGCAGGGATATGCCTCTGTAGTTCTTGCAGGACATATAATCGCCTTTTTTGTAGATTGGGCATATGGAGCTATTTGACCAGTCGTCGGGCATACTTTCCTCCTCCAAAACTTGGTTGATGAGCTGGTGCATGCACCCTACCAGAACATCTCCTCAATACTTGAAGAGTTCCGCTGGTAGGCCATCCGAGCCGGCGGATTTGTTGTTCTTAAGCTTGTGGATGGCTTTCTTAGCCTCTTCAGTACTGGGTGCTGGGACTAGATCTTTATTGACTGGTCTAATGCTTCTTTGTTCCCTTGTCGCCTCCTCTACTTAATGCCCATTAAGCAGCTGCTGGAAATGCTGCTTAAACACGTCTACAATTCCCTGTGCTTCAGTGACTAGGATCCCTTCGCTGTTTCGAAGAGCTTGCGTGCCAGTCCTATAACCAGATGCCAGTTGCTTGGCTGTTTTGTAGAGCCGGCGGGTGTTGGTGGTGGTGCTAGACTCTTCGAGATACTTAAGCTGGGAGGCTACGGATGCTCTTTTCTTTCTGCGCAGGGTTTTTTCTCTTTCCTTTTCTTTTCACGGTACTTCTCTCTTGCTGCTCTTGTTTTCCGTTGCAGAATTTGCATTCGTGCATTTTCCGTCTCCTGCTTCAATACCGCGCATTCATCATCATACCACGGGTTCTTTTTTCTGGGTGGTTGATAGGCTATGGTGGTCTCGGCTGTCTCCTTAATAATGTCGTGATACTGGTTCCACTGGTTGTTGACGCTTGTGGCTGGGGGTACAGCAGAGAGTTTTCCGGTCAATTGCTCACTGTAGTCTCTGGCTTTCTCAGATGTGCTTATGCATGCAATGTTGAATTTCTTCCTTTGGGCGGTCTTCATTTTCCTTTCGTTGGACAGTCGGGTTCTGAACTTTGTCACAACAAGAAAGTGGTCAGAGTCCACGTTTGCACCTCGGAAAGATCACACGTCCAAGATGTTCGATGCGTAGCTTACGCCACTTAGCACGTGGTCGATTGGGTTGGTGGTTCGACCATCTGGAGATCGCCAGGTTGCTGTGTGTATGTGTATCCTTCGCCTGAGGAACCTAGTGCTACTTATCACCGTATTACGAGCTGCAGCAAAGTCGATTAGTCGGAAGCCATTATCTGTTGTCGTTTCGTGGAGGTTGTGCTTTCCAACTAATCCACCAAAGATGTTTTCCTTTCCGACTTTAGCATTGAAATCTCGGTCCAGACCCGGAAATAATAAAACGCAGCTATAATCAGTTTGGAATTTTTTCTTATAACAAACTGCCCCACTGTACAACGGTGGGTAATCGTGCGTTTGTAATTTTGTTTTTGTCTTTTAATAATAATTTTTTTTTAATCTTTATGAAATCCTCTACACTATATATGCCGGTTGGTCGTGTCGCTGTATGGCGGTTGGTTTGATCTGAGGCCAAAAAAGTCATGTGGACTTTAGGGCGGTAGTATCTTTATTAAATTTTAATTAATATACGGGCATATTTGAGGTGCAAGGTTATTAAATGTGAAGTATAATTAATACTCTTTAAGACAGAATCTTAATTGTAGGCTAAACGTGTCCAGATTTTGTAACGAAGACGTTTCTTAAAAAATTTAAAACCCTGTCATAAGCAAAAAAAAAACAAAATATCCGCATGTAACAAGATGATTCCATTGGTTTTCTTCTCTTTTAACATCCATTAAGCTTTTGGTGTTTGTATTCGGAAGTAAATTGGTACACATGCGATTTCATTACTGGCATGAACAAATTTTGGAGATAAATTAATTATTATATTCACAAAAGGTGCGTGTTAAATTTTCAAACTAAGAGAATTCACAACAAAATGCAAAACAGGATCCATATCAAACCTGACATTCAAGATAATGGCAACAGAGAAAAAATCGGTTTTCAGTATTCATTTTGCCCGTAGATATGACATAAAATGACAGAATTACTTTCATGATGCTCATTAAGTAGTTTGGAATAGAAGTTTTATAAATATTTGCCTTCTTTCTTATACTACTTGTTTAAATAAAAAAAAAAGAATAACGAATCATCAGTTTTTTTTTTTATTTCTAGCGTGACTAACCAAACAAACAGCTCTCGAAAACCATTTTGGTGAAATGCTTGGTGAGACACTAAATAGATATGTATCTGTAAAACCAAATTCCAAGATTTTAACTATGTAAATGCAATTACAATACACCCGACCGGTAAGTAATGCACCGTGAAGGAGATTCTATGTGGCTGATTGTTTTTGTTTTTGAAAATTATCTGGTTTGTACATTCTAGTAAATGACCTTGAGCTTGAATGCAAGGTATTTTTAACACAAACATTATCTTCTATAATGTATGTGGCCAATTTGTTGGTTACGCAGCAGGAAAAATTTCTTCGTTACTTTTTAGTTCGTTTAGATTTGATGTTCTGGCTGGTTTGCTCGCGATGTTACAAAGGATTTTTTTGAAGATTTGTTGGATATTTATATAGAAATGGTAGTAAATCTTGTATCTATGTATGTACGATGTATTCAAACTTGTGTGGGTAAATAGATAAGTTATTTGTTCTTGTTTCTTAAGCGTTATCCAAATCGAAAGAAGCATTTTATGTAAAATGTTTAAAATGTTGCTTTTGGTGCGGAAAATTGCTGGAAACATCTCTGAAATGTTTCTTCTTATGCACATTAATGCAGTTGAAGATAAGGACATTAGGGTGGCCCTTAAAAGGGTAATTGTTTTCTTTTTAATGACACACCCCCTTATTTCTTTTAAATAAATGAAAACAAAAAAAAAATCCCCCAAAGCAAAAAAAGTTTTATATGGAAAAACACATGTAAAATTTTCAATCAACCTTTGAATTTTTTATAACTTTTGTAATAATTGATAGACAAATGTATGGCCTTGCATAAATGAGTAAAACATTGTAAAAGGTTGATTTTCGATAGGTTATTTATATTGAGGAGACTTATAATCAGTAAAAAAGAAATACCCGAGGGCAGCTAGTTCCTTTATAAGGGGCCATAGGTCACGCAAATTAGTAGTTTTGCCAAATAACTCAAAGGCGGTAAATAAAAAAAAAAAAACAGGTAGCTGAGGTAATTTCTCACAAAAACGTTCTTGGAGCTTTGTTCGTAACATTAACTGTTAAGTATGCACTTTCTTCCAACCCACCTTAGAGTTCGAATGCCAGGTTTGTTTTGTAATGTGGTTTGAAGTGCTATACATAACTCTTTAACGGTTTTTGTTACCAAACAAAATTCTAAGAACGCTTTATTTAAATGAAAATTACCTCAGCTGTTTGAAGAACAATTTTTTTTCTAAAACTTACTAGGCCAGGAAAAATGGGTTCCGAGGTTGAAAAAATTAATTCATGAAATATTAAAATTGGAATCGATGCAGAATTGCAACCTCTATAACATATCCAAAATCCCCGCATTGGCTTTTTGTGTAGATGCATTTGAAGAGCTGCAGATGGGGAGATCTTGGACGTCTATCAAACTAAAATATTTGTTTTGGTACAACTTAACCATACGATACATGCTTTAAGGGTAGTTTTTAACGCTGATAGGCGAAAAAGTCTGAGGGTTGCGTCTAATTCGTCGGTTTAAATGGCTAAAACAAGGGAAGAAGCTAGGTTCAGTGTCAGTATTTCAGCAGTCGAGAGTATTATTAAAAGTTCTGCATACCGAAAAAGAAGAAAATAAAATGAACCCACACCTAAACGAAGTTAGCGAAAACGAAAAAAAAACAAACCGAATGCGGTTTTGTAAGCTTCATAAGACTTGAAAGAATAAGTGGCGTAAAGTAGTTTTTTCTAATGAAATAGGGATTAAATTCAAAGGAATTGATGGATTCAAATTGTATTTCTATGATTGAGTGTTTTGTGTAACTAAACCATAGTCATACTAATAGTTCAAAAATGTGGGTTCTGTAAGTTTTTTCCGAAATTTGATGTCCCGTTAGCCATTTATCATGAAAACAATAAATTTGCACGTACTCAGCCGCGAAAAGAGCTTTTCCTTCACCCATTCTGCGTTTGTTCTAAAATTGTTTGTGTCATATCAAAGAAACCATGATATAAGGCCCAAAAATAGCTTTAAAAGGTCTGACCTTCAACTAGTTCAAAGCAAAAGTGATTATAAAGGCGGTGCACCTATTCAAATAAACGAAAAAATAAAGTGCTACAATTTCAATATGAATTTAAAGAAATGATAATAAAACGTGTAATGATGGTAAGTTTGATATTGTGTGTTTTCTTATTATCTCCTCAATTGGATGCTTTCTCTAACGCCATTTTCAAAAATGCATTTATTCCACATAGTTTGGAGTTATAACGGTAAATCGCACTCGAAAATTTTGAACCTATTCAATTGAACGGGAGTGTATGTATTTATGTTTGTATAATACGCGAAAAACTGGTGTTGTAGCAAATATAGCTAGAAACTTTAAGATAAGATAATGGCTTGTGATTGAATCGTAGCTTGGAAGCATTGGCAGATACAGGGGGGGGGGGGGTCATGGGGGTCATGTTACATTTGTATGATAATGCTAAGTTTCTTCGGTAATAAATTTGTGCAACTTCAAAACCTTCATGCAAGCACTGGACTTCTACCGATTTGCCTTGGGATTTTATTTGTTAGTCTATGAATTAGTAAAAAGTTAAAAAGTGACAAAATCGTCTTTAAAACATTTCGCATTTACCATTTGTATCCTCTTAAGAATTTGCAAAATTTGTTATTTTTGTTTTTGTGGACTGTTGAATTTGATGCAGTTTAAGGCTTATTAACATTCAAATGCAAAGGTGATAACTGATTTTCAACTAATTTCTTTATTTCTTTGTGCGTCAAAAACGTTGTTCACGTTGCACATGCATTTTGATGTAAAAGTTGCTGTTGAAGTTGCTGTTGAAGTTGCTGTGTCAATCCTCGCGTTCCAATGTTTATTCGCTATGCTATCTAGCTATCCCAAAAATTTTGAGATAACTTGAGTTGTTGTTGCGTCAGCTGTTATCAGCTGTTTTTTAACAAGGGATTACAACAACACAAAGCTATCCGGATAACTGAGAATAGCCAGCGGAACGTGCCCAATCTGTTTCTTAATACTTTTGCCATATGACATTCAACTCTTGGCAACAGCTGATTTCAGTTTTGCATCTCTGACCTGGGATGTGTGAGAGCGAATTCAATGCGCGCCCCGAACACACATCGAACACAGTGCAACTGGGATGAAAAATGTGTCACATAAAACTGCGTCGTGTTGTGTTGGCATCATTGAATTTGTGTGTATGCAACATTTTGACAGCTATTCCAGTTGACGCTCCGTCTCCATTCTGTTCAGCCAGAAAATAAGCAAATTGAGTGCCTGCTTTCCAGCCACATTATTATTTGCCAATTGTTATTGTTTGGAGACAACAGTATTTAGTTTGGGTATCCCGTTATTCAATTTCATTTATAGCCCAGTCAAATTAGTCAAAAAAAAGGCATCAAATCGCATTTTTCGATGGACAAAATTTTTTGTATGGAATCTGCTTGGCTACGTCTCCTGATCATAAAAACGAGTTTTTGGGATTTTTGAGGTTAGGGAAGATCCGCCATCTTGAAAAAGAGATTGGTTTTGTTTTTACGCAATAACTCGCTTGCATTTTATTTTACAACAAAACGTTCTGGTACAATCTTGTAGAAGATAAAATTACCTATAAAATAAGCTATCAACGACCTCTGTAGGTGGTTTCATTTTTGAGATATAATGGACCAATGTTCCCCTATGGGTTGTGTTTTGGGGGTGGTATGACTTTTCTTGATTTTTCTAGGTAACTGTTGGTTTTTTTGGATGATGCTCTTAGAATCATTTATAGTTCTTGTATCGACCTATAAAATGAGCCGTCGGTCGATATCATCGGCCACGATTTGTGCGAGTTATCAAATTCATAGGATCACACTTTATGAGTAAGGAGAAAAACAAAAATATATTTTTTTCGAAAATGTTTTTCCGGTGAATCGTACAAAAAAACTATTACTTAAAATGTTGTCCATAGTAATGATAACAATTTAACATACATGGTACGTGGAGTTGCATCCCACCACACAGAAGGTGGTAAAGCAGCCGGGAAACTTAAGACACCTACATTTCTTGTTGTTGAAAACTGAGTTATCTTTTTTCAATCCAAATGTAAAAGGTATTGCATGCGGTTTCCTAGGTGCTACGAAGAAAAACTTAATTGAATTTCAAATTTATTGATTGGTTTTTATTAACAGAATAATTGAAAAAATGATAAAAAAAGAAGTGAAGTGTATTTTACATTAAGTTTTCTCTGTGAAAGTATTTGAAGGGGAGACAAATAATATTAAGAGGAATATTTTGAGATTTTTGAAGGTCCTGGTAGCATTTCATCATCGCATACATCAGCTTCAAAAATCGTTTCGTTTGGTGTCATTTCATCGTTATGAATTTGGGGATGTTGCTGCAAGTTTCACCGCTGCAGTGTGCACAGACGGCGGAACATTTTAAACCCGCTTAGCGACATCCACAAGCCGTTCCACATTTTGATGCGCAGGAACAAGAAATAACCTTCATTATTTCGGGAGGAGCTGGTCCCTTTTTTTTCCAACCCCACTTTTCCGGATCCTGGTCGTTTCCTAGCCAAGTTTGTACCTGGTGATACGTCCGAAATTGTGGGGGAAGTGAACATAAATTGTTTTTCGTTTTTGCCACGGACTTCGTAAATTTTGTATAACGAAGTTCGTCAATTGAAGTTGTCTTTCCATATAGTGCGAAAATTTTGTCTGAGCACTGGTGTTTTGATTTTTATAAATGAATACCAATCAATTAATTTGAAATCTTGTTGAGTTTTTTTTGTAGGTAACACCTGTGAAATCGCATGCAATACCTTCGGTTTACATTTGGATCGAGAAAAGATAACTCAGCTCTCAACAACAAGAAATGTAGGTGTCTCAAGTTTCCCGGCTGCCCTACAACTTTCTGTGTGGTGAGGATGCAACTCCACGTACCATGTATGTTAAATTGTTATCATTACTATGGAAAACATTTTAAGTAATAGTTTTTTTGTACGATTCACCAGATAAACATTTTCGGAAAAAATTATATGTATGTTTTTCTCCTTACTCATAAAGTGTGATCCTATGAATTGGATAACTCGCACAAATCGTGGCCGATGATATCGACCGATGGCTCATTTTATAGGTCGATACAAGAACTATAAATGATTCTAAGAGCATCATCCAAAAAAACCAACAGTTACCTAGAAAAATCAAGAAAAGTCATACCACCCCCAAAACACAACCCATAGGTGAACATTGGTCCATTATATCTCAAAAATGAAACCACCTACAGAGGTCGTTGATAGCTTATTTTATAGGTAATTTTATCTTCTACAAGATTGTAGCAGGATGTTTTGTTGTAAAATAAAATGCGGGTGAGTTATTGCATAAAAACAAAACCAATCTCTTTTTCCAGACGGCGGGTCTTCCCTAACCTCAAAAATCCCAAAAACTCGTTATTATGATCAGGAGACGTAGCCAAACAGATTCCATAAAAACAAATTTGTCCATCGAAAAATGCGATTTGATTTCCTAATTTGACTGGGCTATTATTCAATTTCAGAATTTAATTCTTTTTTTTGACGAAATAATAAAAGCGAGTGTTACTGTGAGTCTTGAATTTGCGAGATTTTAATGTTCGACATTTGAATTTGCGAGATTTTAGTTGCTTTTTGCGAGATTGTAAGAGATATAAATACGAGATTGTTAAAAGCGAAATTTTGTTATTTCGAGATTATGAGCAGAAGGATTGCTAGTTTGCGAGATTTCAATTTTTGGAAACCAAATGCCAGATTCAGATATTTGAGATTTTGACTTGTGGGATTTTGTACCACTCCCAATCTATCAGATGGTATTCATTTTTTTGCGAATATCCCACAAATGCGGTGCCAAAAATCGCAGCTGACATTGAGAAACCAATTTCCAAAACTGGTTGGCCTTTTTTGACCAATAACCATTTAGATGGCATTTTTTTCCGACATATGGAGTGCCAAGATTCTAAAGGCCTGGCAGCCAGGCACCCATTAAGTAACAAGGTTGTGATCAACTTTTAGTTGTTCCTATAGTTACAAACACTAAGCAACTTTAAGCCTCAGAAATTCAAAGAGATTTAGGGGAAGCGAGTCCGTTTTTATTGCTATCACTACGCATTTCGCTTCAATTTGCCAGAGGCTGTAATTGCTTCCACTTTGGCTCCTAGCAACTTGGCATCAACATTTTTTGGTAATTCCACGTTTTTCTTTTAAAACGCTTAATTAATTTTTGAGGGCAATACTTTATTGAACTTTAAAAAAACATGACCTCCCCCTGGACCCGCCCTTGCTTGGAATAGCCCAGAGAATGAATCAAAGATGTATGGTCATCCGTTTGATGGAATCCATAAACCTTACGTGAGCTACTCAGACATGCTTTGAGCTTAAGTCAGTGAAGTTTCTATGATGCAAATCTTTGAATGTGAATTCTTCGTTTAAAAACAGCTAAAAATAAGCCAAATTATTGACTTTGCACCGGTAAGTGACCCATCTGGATGGGATTGACAACCAAACCATTTTCAAAATTAAAAACCTAATATGTATACAAACGATACTTCCAATGAAGTTGCTGAACCTATGAAAAATGAATCTTATGATCCCATGGAAGGAGCCATCGTAGAACGTAGAACGTAGCTTTTCCGAGTCAAGATTGTGCTGTGGGACTCTCAGTGCTAAATAAGGACAATATACACATCTTCAGCGGAATTGTTGGGAAATATAACTTCAACAAAAGAGCAAGAGTCAACAGGTATTGGCTTCTTACTAATAGATTTGGGAGCTTAGTGTAAATACGATGATATTATATAGTACTAGGCTTCCAAGGGATCTATAAAACAATTTGGAGCGTACGGTCGAACAAACCATAAGATCAATCATATACTTAATGTAAACGTAAGCATAAATTCCACAGTGTCAAATGAAGATGGAGATGAAGATATATTATCCGTTTTGTTTCCGCAACTCCAAAATTTCATAACCAAAAAATTACATTCCTCATTTTTACACGTCTTAAGAGTGAGTATGTGTGCGCAGCTGCGCACTTTTGGCTTTGATTCTTTCTTCAAATCCAGAATTATTTTTCTCTTCTTTGCAGAAGAAAAACTGTCATCTTGTGCCAAACGAATGTTTTTGAAAGCTATTGGAAAGCTTCCGGACAACCAAACGAAAATGCTAAAAGCTCTCCAAGAGTATCGCTCTTGGCATGAATTAAAATAGTGGAGAGTTATTGTAAGTCAGAAGGCCTTGGTTAAGAGCTGTCGTGGTACCAAATTCATTTATTTTAAAGGTCTATATTTTAATTTGCCAAACGTTTCCACTAAGTTACAACGACCCTCTCTTAGTAAATGTCACACTTCTCTGCCGAGGAAATTGTTAATGTGACAATGTATATTTATATGGCATGACTATGTAGGTATACCTTTTCAAGTGAAGCTTCTTTTTTTGTTTTCATTCAAAAATGCACATCCGCTCTGTTATGCTAATATCACTCCCGGGTGATGACTGTAACTCTTGACTGGTAGTGCGATCGACCTCATGCGTTATGATATAGACATCACCACGAAATTTCTTGGAAATTCTCCAATGGCAGTATGGCCAAATTCTAAACACCTTCCTCCTTCTTATCCCCCCCTACAACCATACCTCAAGGCTTCATATTCATTCATTTAAAACGACTCACCAACTCTTCCATCAGCAGCAGCAGCAAGCAGCACACAACATGAAATGAATGCAAAATCAGGCTGTTTCAATAGAAGAATGCTTTGTTAAATGAAAAATGTGTGCTGCCCGTTTGTGTGATGTGATGTGGTGTCTACAAACCTTAATAGCTTGTGGAGCTTGGATATAATCTTTAAAAGGAAGACTTCGTTTTTGTTTTCGTGCGCGAAGCAGCGCAGCGCACCGGCAGGCAGGCACGCTTGTCTGTCGCACGACACATGAGCGCCTCGCTAGAATAGGATTTGCATATAAATGTCTGCAGACATCATGATGATGATGATGATGATGATGGTGGAAGAAGCGCTTCCCTTTTCTATACTTCATTTATGTATATTTTTTTTTTTTTGCGGCAACACAGTCTGTCTGCATTGACAGCTCCTCCATCTATGGTTTGTCATTTGCGATTTGCATAAACATCAAACAATGTTTGGTCAATGATATCTCAACAAAAAGACAGCTGCAATATTTGAAAGCAAAGGATTCCATTCAGAATGATGAAATCACAGTCTAACACGTGGTGCCACAGCTACAGGTCTAACCAGAGATTCAAGAGGATTAAATAAATTTTTTTTTAGATCTAAAAGGGTGAATTACAAACCAAAAAAAGGAAGAATAGATCTTTGAGCGTCGATCACAACAATGAATTCTCAAATTGTCACTTCAATTTGGTCGATGTATCAATTTATGGAAGCTGCTTCTATGGTAGCTCTTGCCACTACAACAACTGCATGACGAGGAGGTATTACTTACTACTGGATTTCTGCTGAATCAGTTCCTATCATCTCGAATCGGTCAGACGTCATGTTGCGAAAATGAGTTTTGGTAAAAAATTACTAAAACCTTTTGTTAATAACCTGTAGTGCCCAAAATCGACTCACAAAAAAAAAAAGAACTCATTTGGAAATACACTACACCCGAGTAGGTATGTAGGTATGTTTGATCTGAAAATGACCACAACCGGTATAATTTACCATGCGCTGCTGGACCCAAAACCCAGCAAGGCTGGATGCTGTACATATAGCCTTTTAGATAAATAAAAAAAAGAGAAAAATATATAAATTTGCTAAGAGGATTACTGGCAAGGAAATTGATTGTATGATTGCGAATTTGTTTTGTCCATATTCCCGCGCAGAGGCAGAGTAGGCTTACACACCTTTGTTAAAAAGATAAAAATGATCTGCCGCCACGCCATCGCCATCGCCACGCCACGGAGTGAAGTGGTTTAGCATCCTTGACCAGAACAGCATCATACACACCCATGTGGTTTCCCGTCATTTAATGTTTAATTTGCAATAATCCTTTCACATCATCGTTATCTTTTATTTTTGTTATTTGTTGTTGTTTGCTCAATGTTTTGGTCAGCTTCTTAATAAAGTTATTCTGCTCATATTTGATGATGAGGAGAAAAGGGCGCTTGCTTAAATGAATATGGACTTAAGTGACATATTTGACCTTTCATATTTGTTTGGTTAAATCGAAAAGATCTAGCTATAAATACTGCTTAAAAGAAAATGACGTATTTCATCACAATAATCTTGCTACTTTGCATAAATTAAAAGCAGTTTTCGAAAAACCATGACAAAAGGTGACAGGAAACTCATCATTAACACCACCACCCTTCGTGATTGATGTCATTCTTCAATTTGATGAATAAGTCTTATAGTTCCTCTCTAAAAGCATGACCGATCAAATATGTAAATAAGATCACTTAGGGTAAACAAAACACATATTCGTTATAGAGATCAGTCGAATTGATCATTGTTGTGGTTCCCCCTATCAGAGGTAAGAGTCTTTCCAATAGGGGTGAATATTTGTAGTTATTTAGGAATTTATTACAATTAATCTTTTAAATGTTATAGAAGGGTAAAGGTTTGATTTCTTTTCTTCTGGAAACTACCGTAACCGTTATCAAGTTTCTAGATGAAAATCGCTTGTTGCAAATTCGTTTAATAAATCACAATTTGGTTCGTTTTTGAATAGTTTGTTCAAAAATTCATTATTGTTTCGTCCAGTCGGAATTTACAAACAAAAATATTAAAATATTTTGTTTCAATCGTAAGGAGTCAAAACTATTCTTTTCGCAATTTTATAAAAATTTGCGTTGGGCGCCATTTTAAATTTTTGGCAAATTGTTTTTTTTTTTTACCAACTCATTTGTATCTTATTTATTTTTGATTACCTATAGTATTTGTTTATAAACGGGAAGGAGGAGAAGTCACGCTGAACCAATAGAGAATTGATCTAGCGGAGTTCAGAACCAAAACATTTGGGCTGAAGAGGACCATCAATTATTATGCGAGCAAGAAACAGAAACAGAAGTGGAAGAAGTCTCTGGCAAAACGTAAACAGAGTGACCCTTGAGGACTGGCCTATGGGATTGTCATGCAAAAACTTGGAGCCCATAGCCTTAAGGGCCAATCCTTCCTCTAACCCCGAGGCCATACGACCGAGTAATTCCTAGCGAGTAACTAATGCATAGAAACTTTTCCAAATCGATTCTCAATTGGTTTGTCTTTTTTTAAGCCAGTTGAGAAGTGAGTGATTTGACAATTAATGTGGGTACCTAACTCGCTAGCAAGTATACTCGTGTGGCCTCAAGGTAAGAAAAGAAAAGTTGGAGCGTATAGTGGACTCCACTTCCAGCTCAACTCTTGGCGCAACGACAAGAGATAACATCTTTAAACGAAAAGGAGTTGGGTTAAGCTCTGAAAACCCTCCACAACCAGTGGAAGTGGAGAAGGTGATTGCCCAAAAATGTCCTCAGGTTCTTGTTGAATATGCAAAACAGCGGGAGAAACAGGGGCGGAACCGGCTAAGGTGATATGTGATAGTTGACAGTCACGACACAATAGCAAAACTATGGTAATGTGACTGTCAACTATCACAAATCGCCTTAGGCGATTCCACTCTAGGTTTTCCGTAGGAGCTAGAAGATGCAATGCTTGGTGCTCATCAGCAAGGGAAAAGAGGCCTAGATTTCCCATCTACCTGTACACCACCAGGGAAGCTCCTGGAGAAGATGATGTTGAGACCATGAATTACCACTGCAATACAACTAGAAGAACATTTATCAGAAAAGCAGTATGATCGGAGTGATTCGGAAATAGAAAACATCACTCGCAAATAGCTTAACAGGGAACTGCTACTCAAACCCAACGAATTTTTGGTAACTCTGGATGTCAGAAATGCCTTTAACCTAACCATAAGTATATTGATATGATAAATGTTCTTGAGAATCCTTTTAATATTCCAGCATAGGTGTTAAAAGTTTGGTTACTGATCTATGAGACCGCAGAAGGTTCAAGACGGAAGCAAATCATTTTCAAAACAGTGCAACGACCAATCTTGAAGCCCGACCACTGGAATATCTTGATATGGATTAATCCACCCTTAGACAGATCATTCAAGCTTCCAGATTTCTGCAGTGTTTTTCAAGCAAAAGTGCTCGCAGTTTGTGAGGCTGCAAAGGGCATTAACACATGTGAGGTTTAGTAAGCAAAAATATTGAATTTTTTATTGATATTTCCTCATTTGTTACAAAGTCAAAACTGGTTGTTTGTTGTCGTAATGAGTTGAAATTAATCAGCGCATCAAATATCGTTTTCCTTTGATGGGTCCCAGGACATCGTGGCATCGAAATGGCAGATGAATTGGCCAAAAACGGATCATCTTTTGATCCAAGCCAAACCGAATGCTCTGTTCTTATGCAACTAAAATAGGAAAAAAGAAGAATTTGCCAGAGTTTCCTCAAAGTTGCCAACGACCAGATGGTCAACAATCGATACCTGTCATATTTCGAGGAACTTATGGTCAGATATTTCAAAGAAAAAAACCGAGTATTTACTCAAGCTAAGCAGGCCTCAACTCTCCCTATTGGTTGGAATCCTAACAGGTCACAACACAATGGGAACCCACTTAATCAGAATGGGCATAGGCTCATCTGGCTTATGTAGAGGGTGTCAGGATGAAAAGGCAGAGGAGGGCTCATTTCATTTCCACTGTGAATGCCCCAGCCTTGCCAGAACTAGAAAGGCAAACTGGGCGACACACGTTTCGTGTTTGCCACTAAAAAACATCTTTTAATTCACTCAGAACTTTGGATGGTTCAAGGAGGCCCCCCATACCTAAGCTTCCACTAATCAATTTCCTTCCCCCTTCTTATATCTACCTTCCTTTTCTACACCCAGGGGAGCACAATGGATCCATTGAAATCCGAGTGAGGTGATGCGACCTTCTCGTATCATCACCCCATTCAACCTAACCTATGATATGGATGACGATATCACAGTGGTGATAATGTCAAAAAACACCAAAAACACGCAAAGGCAGATTAACCAGGTCAGGCGACGAGTGAGTTTCTGAATAGGTGAGCACGGTCTAAGTTTGGCGATCTTAAAGACAGAAATAGTATTGCTGACTAATCCCAAGTTAGCTCAGAAACTGTTTTTCAGTTGACAAATAACTTTGTCTTTCAGTTGTTAAAAATCTATGAAACCAATGTGCGACACTATGGATATTACCCTTTTACGCCTTTCACTATCAAAGTCCAGATGGTGGCCACAACGGAAATTTCACTGTCCAAAGATGTCAATAACTTTCACTATTGAAATCGAGGGTTATCTACGCAAGTGGAAGGATCACTTTTGTAACTTGCTAAACGAGGATTCCGTAGGGTAGAATTCCGAAAGGCACCAGTCTTACCTCATGTTCGTAGATTTTAAGAAGGTCTCTATGACCGAGTCAACGAATGTATATGGAAATCACTTCTTGGTAGGGTAACTGCCCCAAAAATTGGTGCCATTATAAGAAAGTCCTATGGAATCCTCAGGGTACACGGTTGGAAAACCAAGAGCAACATGGATATCAACAGTCCTAGCAAAACCAAACTCCCAGACAGGGCCGGCCCAAGCTAAATTAGCACTCTGCGCAAGCTTCATCATTAGCGCCCTCAATTGCGGTTATTGATGGAAGAAGTCATGTTCTCATTACTCAAGGTGTAGACTTTGATATGCGTTTTTTTTAATGAAGCATCCCCATGAGACAAACGAGGTATCCCCAAGAGGAGAACAAAATCGTGCACATTGCAAATATTTTGTAATTTTTACTGTGGGTTGAATAGGAAGCTAGGCACCGACGCTAGGCACCGACTTATTTTTTGAATGGGGAATGGATATCAATATTTCCGTGAGCTATTAAAAACAATTGAAAATTAAAAAAGTATAGGTAGGCAGTGGTAGTGGCTGTCTTGGTACTTGCTCAAGGTGCCCATTGGATTCAGCGCCCTGCGCACTTGCACCAATTGCACGTATAGCTTGTCCGGCCCTGCTCCCAGAGAAAGACATGGTTACAGTTAAAATATCTAGAGGGGGTAGGAGTTCCAGGAAATAATTATGAAGAAAAGTCCATTAGTCTAGTCTCTGAGTTAACTCACCAAATTTGGTAACCTAGCTCGGAGTTAATTGAAGAATTTGAATTGAATGAAAAACATATTTCTGGGAGTTAACTCAAGACCAGGGTGATGTCGAACTGAAAAATTGGCCCTAAGAAGAGGATACTGACTTAAATCTACTTTCAAATCGTCTCCGAAGCCTGGACGGGGGGCAGTCAACGTCAAAAAAAAAGACCTTATTGTGGTGCATAAATATTAAATTTTTTAAGATGGGAAATTTCTTCTGTTCTGTTCTTCTTAAATTAAACTCTAATACTGAATATTATACCAGAAGCTTCATTGAAATAACGGAAGCCCAAGTCCCCAGACTTAATCCCTTTCACAAAACCACATTCAAAAATAAATAATACTCAACCACTTCGTCCATTTAAAGGCTTCTAAGGATGTGTTATGAATGCATATTGTTTTAATTACTGCGTAATTGGTCTAAAACTATTTCTTCTGTTGGCAATCAATTTTTAATATTTCTCTTTAAATGCAGAATGTTATGACACAACTTCTTCTTGGAATAAATTACTACTCGCTTATATTCACAATTACAATTATTGTCTTCAACCAGTAAATGTATACACTATTTCATCCTGTTTTACCGCTATACCTGAGATGAGATCTTGCAAATGTTCGCGTCTTTATCAAACAGAAAGATATTTATTATTGCTTAACTGCTATGCAATAAAAATCCTTTGTTCATTACTTACGTAACGTTTATCGTTATTTTTTCGCTTGCGTCTTTGAATGTGACCCTACATTTTGAATAATTTGTATTGTTTGTTGTTTATCTCTCATTAATGGGAATTTTTGCAAGAAACAAAAATCATTGCTCAAGGATCTGCGTATATTTAGGTTTTTACAACTTTTTTGTTTCTTAAAAACCTAGGGTAGAAATCTTGCAAGAACTAGAAAAAAAAATGAATTATGACATCTTAAAGATGGACATGAAAATGTTTCTTAAATCACCAACTACCTTAACCTCTGGCTAATTCGCAGAATTAAATTAAGAAAAAACAACAAAATGCGTCCATATTAATGTAGATATTTTATTAGAGCACACTCTCGCTCGTTGTGGGCGTTTTTAAAAATATTGATTTTTTACTTTGTTCATGATTTTTTTCGACAGAGAAGAACACCGTTTATACCTACTATTTATGATAGCAAGCATTTTTGTTTGTTATTTTCGTGTGCCATATAGGTAATTAACTTATACGCATAAATATTTAGAAACAAAAAAATATTCCACGAGTGGGGAAAAAATAAAAACAAAAAAATAAATCAATTCCCCCAAATCACACACGCAAAATCTACAAATATGAACGTACGTCATTAAGCTTGCCATCTTCGGAATGCGAGGCACAAATAAACACACATTTTCAGCAAACAAATTACGCGAACACCCAAAAATAGTCGGTTTTCTAAGAGCCCCTGCCTGCAGCAGCAATGGCATTATAACTATAACCATCCCTCTAGAGAGCCCACCCGCCAGCCCACCACCATACCAATACCATCCACCACCAGCAATGTTTGCCCGATCACATGCCGAGCCAAAAATACCCCCGCGTGTCTATATTTAACGCGCACTCCAAGTATTAAACTAGATACATTTCATTCATGACACAAATTGCCCATGAGAATCCCAAAAATACCATCCAATATTATCCGAGAGGCATTTTGTCTATTAATAGATTAGCGTAATAGTGCGACGATTGCTTATGCTTGGCGAAGAAGGAAGACCAAAGCGATGAAGACGCAGCGACAACGAGATGGAGGTGCGTCAATGATGAGCCTCGTGCTCTGTTTCTGCCTTCTGCTCCTCTGCGATTCAGCGACTGCGACACATAGGTAGGTGGATCGGTCGTGGGTAGAGGTGGTACATCACTGACGCTTTACGCTGCTGGTTTTCGTTCTGTTATTGTTGGTTGGTTGGTTGGAGGCGATTAATACAAAAAAATGCGCATTGAATTTTATTATTATTCCTCTGTGTAAAATGAAAAACAAAAAACTACAATCACCCACGAATTCTTTTGAATTTCACAGATGAACATATGTTTAAGCAGAAGTAGTAGCAACAGTTAAAATGCCCCCACATACACATTTTGGAATGAAATGCTCAAACGTTTTATTAACTTCCCGATGATTGATGTGATCTTTTTTGATGATGGAAATAAATTGGAAATTTAGAGTGATTTCAGGTGGATTTCCATCGTTCATTAATAATGTGAAATAGGTTCACAAAGAAAGGTCAAAATTCTTCATATGCACATTAGCTAAAAGGAACAGTATTAATACCTGGGTAGATGTACACATTTTATTTTATTTTTTCTATTTGTTAATGAAACTGAATTCCAGCCATGACCCATGACCAGCGTTACCACTTCCGAAAAAAAAGCCGAAGTAGTTTTGAAGAAAAATGTGAAGTAGATTGAGAAAAATCGAAGTAGATTTCAAAATGTACTTTCTTGTACAAACATTTATTAGGCCAAGAGCCGGGTACTTTTTTCTTGCAATTTATTCCTGAATTGATTGACTTGATGAAATATGTTCAGGGGTGTCCCCTGAATATAAATCCAAGTTGGCGGGACTGGGAGGCACGAGCGTCAGCCACCATCATGGAAAACGCGTTTTATCATATATCTCGTGAACCGTGCATCGTACGAATATAATAGTAATTTTTTTTGAAAGCTAATGATCCATTCTTTTATTTGTTTTTCTAAGTCATGTTGTTGTTGCGAAAAGTTTTTGAGAAGTTTAATTTTTAAGTCAATGAATTTTTGAAAACAATCAACTTGAACAAAAATTTCAAAAATTTGCAATTTTTTTCAAAAATATAGACTAAATTTTTATTTCTTAAAAACTTTTCACGAAAACAACTTGATTTAAGAAAAATCAAACAAAAGAATGGAATATTTACTCTAAAAAAATAACTGTTATATTCGAACGACGCACGGTTCACGACGTATATGATAAAACGCGTTTTCCAAGATGGCGGCTGACGCTTGCGCTCCCCAGTCCCGCCAACTTGGATTAATATTCTGGGTCTGGGCCGGGGACACCCCTGATCATATTCCATCAAGAAAATCAGTTCAGTAATAAATTGCATTAAGAACCGCCTTTTTGGTTCTGGCTCTTGGAGTATATATTTTGATGAAATTTAATTAAATTAAACTAAAAAAAAACTTAAAACAAAAATGTTATTCTCTCAGACTTCATATCAACATACTTATATACAATATTTCAATAAAGCTGAAATTATAAAACCTGTTTTGTTTTTTTTTCGACGGTAATTTTTATTGTTTCACTTCAAAACCTGACAACACCTGGTTCAAGTGTAAACTTTTTTACGAATCTTTTGTGTGCTCCTAACAGTAAACGCCACTTATTCCAGTCAATTTGTGCTCAAAACCGTGCTTACCAAGCATGATACGTCAGGAAATTTTAGTCGCAAATCTACATAAAGTAGGGAAAAAATCAAAACTACGCCACAATTTGCATGTTAAAAACACATATGGCTGAATTAACTGCGAATTCAATGAAATAAAGGAAAAGGAAGTAGATTTGGGTTTATTTTTGTAAAATTGAAGTAGGTTAAAACAGAGAATTTTAAAATGAAGTAGATTCCCATATTTCAGTGATGGTGCGAAGTAGGAAGTAGATTTTTAAAAAATAAGAAAAAAAGAAGTAGATCTACTTCAATTGAAGTAAAGTGGTATCACTGCCCATGACCAGTCTTGTATCTTGCATTCACGATGAATCTCGGTCCCTATAAATGGATCTTCTAGTCGTCTCGAACCTGACGGCTGAGATTCGAAAATTCCATTTGCTGGAGCAATGTTGTACAGTCGTTTGATGTAGACGACTCAATTTTGTCGAGGTGCTTTGACTTTTTAAACCACATCTACATATTTGTAAAGCTAATATAGTTCACTCTTGTGGTTTTATCTTCTCCTGCATATGGCTTCCTAGCAGCCTGATTCATAGACTAAATATTCATCGCATAACTTTTGAAAGAGCAGGAATGGAGGGGACCTACATTTTTTTGTCGAGTCCGAACGGCTGAGTTAAAATCACTTTTTCATGACAAGTATACTCTTGGAGGTTACAAGCTCCGAACCGAAGCCTGCAAGGACGATCAGGGGAACATCGTGGTGGAATCGCAGTCGGTGCTGAGGATATGGAAAAATCATTTCTGCAAATTGTATAACGGCGATGACGAAACCGAATTCCGCCACCATGCAAATTGCACCATTCAACCTGGACGACGTAGGCCAACAATTCCGTCTACCCGATCTTGACGAAGTGAGGATAGCCATATCTAAACTTAAGTCCAATAAAGCTGCTGGAGCTGATGGCCTTGCGGCTGAGCTATTCAAAGCGGCAGGCGATGAATTGGTTAGGAGTATGCACCAGCTCATCTGTAAAATATGGTCGGAAGAAAGCATGCCCGATGAATGGAACCTCAGTATTGTTTGCCCGAACCTCAAGAAAGGCGATCCTCTGGACTGCACCAACTACAGAGGCATCAGTCTTCTTAATATCGCCTACAAGATCTTCTCTGCCGTACCTACTTTGTGAACACCTGAAGCCATTCGTCAACAACCTGATAGGTCCATATCAGTGTGGCTTTAGGCCAGGGAAGTCCACCATCGACCAAATATTCGCACTACGGCAGATCTTGGAGAAAACCCAGGAGTTCCAAATCGATACCCACCACCTTTTTATCGATTTCAAGGCCGCGTATGACAGCATCTATAGAGACGAGCTATATAGAGCAATCTGCAATATTTGGCATCCCTGCCAAACTCGTCCGTTTGTGCAGGATGACGTTGGAGAATGCACGCTGCTCCATCAAGGTCGGCAAAGACCTCACCGACACCTTTGATATCAAAAAAGGTTTTAGGCAAGGCGACGCGCTGTCATGCGACTTCTTCAACATCGTTCTTGAAAGAATAGTGCAAAACTCTCACGTCAACACCAGAGGCACAATCTTTCAAAAGTCCGTCCAATTACTCGCTTACGCTGACGACATTGACATAATCGGACGAACAAAGCGTGATGTCAGTGGTGCTTTTGTGAGCATTGAGAAGGAAGCCAACAAGATGGGTCTAACGGTGAATGAAAGCAAAACAAAATATATGCTGTCAACAAGAAAGGACACCCAACACCGACGTCTCGGACAGAACGTCACTATAGACAGCTATAATTTTGAGGTATTCAGAGACTTTGTCTACCTAGGATCCGCTATAAACTCAGCGAACGACACCAGCGCTGAGATCAAACGAAGAATTACTCTTGCCAATCGCTGTTTCTTTGGGCTAAGAAGGCAATAGAGAAGCAAAGCCCTCTCTCGAGCAACTAAACTGTCCCTGTATAAGACGCTTATCATCCCGGTCCTGATATATGGTGTAGAGGCATGGACACTGCTAACAGTGGATGAGAACGCGTAAGGCTGTTTTGAGAGGAAAATTCTCCGGGTGATTTTTGGTTCCGTCTGCATAGATGGGGAATGGAGAAGAAGATACAACAACGAACTGTATGGGCTGTACAGCGACACCGACCTAGCCACAAAAGTGAAAAGCCAACGACTGAGATGGCTGGGTCATCTAGAGCGAATGGACACCAATGCTCCGGCCCGGAAAGTCTTTGAATCCAACCCCGTGGGACAACGCAGTAGAGGTGGACAGCGTAAAAGGTGGCGCACGCAAGTGGAAGAGGACCTCAACCAACTTGGCGTGCGAAACTGGAGACAGCTAGCTAGAAACCGAGCCAGCTGGAAGAAGCTTGTTGGTTGAGGCCCTGGTCCACCCCGGACTGTAGCGCCACCTTAAGTAAGTAAGTAAGTAAGTATACTCTTGGAGGATTTGTCAGTTCCTCGCAAGAGGCAGTACCTCGGATAAAACATAATTTGTTTTTAATCGAACCGAACCCACACCTTCGGCATGACAGTCCTACGAACTAACCATCATGCCACGAGGTACTACGATGACCTCCTTAAGTACTTTGAATTGACCAACAATGATGTTTTATCCGAGGCAGTGGGCACATTCTTATTTCGCTTGTATACTTTGCCTTTTCTAAGTGTAATATTTTTCAAAACCAACAAGTTTTGGTGATTATCAGTCGCCCTGACCGTGAGGGATTCTAGTAGTATAGTAATATAGTCCATATACCCTTAAGTTCAACAAATTTGCTGAAAATAGTGTCTTTATGGTAACGTCTGCCCTTAGAATTATCTGTTCCATAATGAGGGTAAAGAATTCACATAAAAGCGCATCTCATTGCTGAAAGCTTGACATTTTTTAGAAGAACTACGCTCCAGTTATATATTGCACTGGGAGTTTTCTAATGTTACATGAAATAATTTGATCAATTGTTTATAAGTCTCGGCCTAAAAATTTGTTGGTCTTTTCTAGAATTATCCTCGGTGTAAAGATTTTGACACGGTCGATCTTTTGGGGCAGAAGCCACACTGGTAATCACCAATTATGGTGTAACAGATCGGTTTATGTAAGACATTCCCAAAGCACGTTGGATAGGATCCTTTGTGTGAAGGTTTACAGTTAACAGTAAAAATAAATATGAAGTTCTTGCAGGACATAGGATCACCTAGACATTTTAAATTATTCGGATTAGCTGCGTTATAAATTATTTGATATTTAGCAAGTTCAATGCAATACTCACTCCGAACGTTTCGCCACAAATTGCATTGAGCGTGGTCATCGGGATACTGCCAAAGTGATGTTAGGAGCGATTTTGGCTACGGAGGAACGGAGTTTGGAATGTTGCGTCAAAGTTTCTGTCTCTTGCCATTGAAATTGAAATTGTTGTTGGTTTGCAAGTTGGGACCAACCAGCCATGTATATTTCGGTGACAGGGTTACCTTCGCTTGTCGGTCTTAAAACCAGCAGTCAGTTGGCTTACATTTTTCTATAAAACGTCTGGATATTGTTTAAATTGTGAGACTATTTGGCCTTCCTAAGCTAGGAAGCTGCATACCTCTCGGCCCTCTTCTTTCTACCCAGATTCGTCACCTACGCTTTTCTCTCTGATCGATACATTTCCTATGCTGCTCTTGTATTACATTGCAGAATTTTTTGTAGGTGCATCTTCATCGTCATACCACGCCTTCTTTTTTTGGGGTGGGTAGTAGCTCAAGGTGGTTTTGATAACCTTCACTTTGATGTCTTTTATTATTTGGTACTTTATTAATTCATTTATAAAATTTACAACTGTAATTGTTTAATATTAAGTACATTTAAGCATGGCTTAGCCGTCTGCCGAGAAATGACAACAAATTTAACAGTTGTTTTGTATACAAAATTAAGATATAAAAAGTATATTTACAAATATTTAAGTAAGGAAAATATTTATTTTACATTTATGTCAAAAATGTTCATTAATTATTCTTGTTCTATAATTGAGCGCTGCATAGCAATAAGAAGCAAGTTTCTTCCAATTTTCGCTGTCGTTGAGAATAAGTTTTACCTCTTCAATATTCATCAGATTAACTCCATAGTAGTATCGCCTTATTTCTTTCAAGATGGGACAGGAACCAAGAAAGTGCATCACGTCTTCGTTTTCCCTAGTGTTGCATAAGCTGCATATTGGTGAAATATCTTCGCGATGGGGCATGCAGTTTAGCTTGAGTAGTTCTCTTTTCACTCGGATTATCATTGAAATTTGTGCAGTACTGAGGCCAAGATTCAGATACTCAATCTGTTGGTGTTCGAGTTGTCGATACAAAAAGCGTGTTGATGAATTTTCAGCTTGTGTTATGCCTTCTATTTTGATTGCCTGTTTCACATCAAGAACGAGTTTTTGGGTTCTGTCTTTCCACTCTGGGATATTATATTCTGTTAGATCTAGCAGAATGTTGTATTTAGCTGCTGCATTTTCCCAGTCCTTGAAGAACATTGTTTTTATTCTAAGTGCCTTCTTGACGAGAACCTTGGTAAGCCGTGAATCGTCTTCCTCGTTAAGAGCTTTGGTCACATAGTTCATGCTGAGTTGAAGTGTGAAGACATTGATGTCTTAATACTGGGACTTCTGATTTATTGACGGTCTGACTTAGATAAATGCACTTCTTCTCGCTTAGTTGCTCTCTTTTAAGACTCTGAACAATCCAGGTATGCATCTATAGACTAAGTCGTGTCTGAAGTTGAATTTATTCTTCTGACTCGTTTGTAGTTTTTGTTTTTCATTTGTGTTTCCAGTTATTGAGAAATATCAAAATTCCGAGAAACAGTTGCACCGAAATGGACACAACGAAATCAAAATTTTGGGATAAGAAAAAGTGTTGCAACTTGTTTTTTTTTTGGCGTTCTAGATTGGAGAGTTCCAAAGACTTCTTCCAGATTACCAAACGAAAACGCTATAAATCATTACCGCTGAAAAAATATTGCCATTTTTATTTGGCATAATCTGAGGTTCGACGCAAACATACGTCACGCCGCCGTTGTGGCACTCTAGCGCACTAGATGTTATGCCAAAAGTAACTGCAAAACTATGTGCCTTTCACATGAGTTGTGACCTGTAAATGCGAATAAATTTGTTTAAGCAACTCCAGCGCAGATGTTAACAAAATTCATGAAAATGTCAAGCTAGCAAAGCAACTTTGTCAAATCGAAAAATGGGTAGGTGGATAATTTGCCGTTATTTAGTTGTAACAATTTCGAAATTGTCGTTCAAAGTTTTCTATGTTTTCTCTCACTCTCACTGATCGAAAAATGGATAGTTGCATTATTTGTCTCTAGTTAGTCGTTAATTAGTTGTTATAATTTCGAATTTGTCGTTCTATGTTTTCTATGTTTTTTTTTTTGAAAAGTGGTGAAAACTTTAAAAATTGTATATTTAGTGCTTAATAATTTGCCGTTAATTAGTCACATTGACATATAATACGTAAAAATAATAATATAAAAACATATCATACTTAATGTTTTATGACTTAATAATTTACCATTTGTAAGACCTTAATTTTTAGTCAATGCAACGTTCTCTATGTTTTTTTGGTTCCTTGCTAACTTGCTATCGAGTTTGCATAGTACCAGCTCAAAAAGGTGTAACAATTGCTTAAACCAAATGGTTTGTAGCTAAATAATTCATGGTTAATTAATCGTTGATAATATTTTACGATTAAGAATTTTTTGTTCTATGTTTTCTATGTTTTTTTTCAAAAAGTGGTTAAAACTTCTAAAACTTAACATTTTATTGCTTAGTTAATTGCCGTTAATTAGACATTAATTAATTGATTTTTGAGGTAGTGCTATGCAATCGATGTTAAGTTAGCAAGGAACTCAAAAAATTGTCAGAGGTTTATTAAAAACTAGCTTACCGAAAATTATTAACCCATTAACGACTTTGTACTAGCAGTTATCACCCTATTTTTTGGTGGTGCTTCGCTAACTCCAGTGGTTTCTTCTATTAGTTAAGTTTTGGATTGATATACAAACAATATAGCATTGCGAAAATAGAGTATGCTAAGAAATGGGATTAAGATATTCTGTCTATCTGCCTGAATCTCAACCTACAGCCTTAACTACCGAAGTTTTTTGGGTTAGAAGATCAAGTTCATGGGGTCCCATCGCCATCATGCATTTAAGTTTTGTATGTGTCTTGTAGAAATCAACTGAAGGGTCTAGAGGAAATACTCCCAATCCTTGAAGGTTCGCAAAGCCTGAGACAAGTCATAATTCCATCCTCTACGATCCCGAGCGCACTGCTTCCAGTCATCTCTGAATGAATTTGTACTTAAATTCGTAAAAACTCGTTGTTTTGGGAAGTACCTTAGCAAAAACACAAAAAAAGAATGTCTCCGCCTTCGTTTTCAAGTTTTTCTTCCGTCAGAAGAGATAATTCGAATTATGACTCAATGAAGTCAATAAGTACCACCAGTGTATTAAGCACTTATCACATTGGAAAATCTTCTGCATACACTCTTTGCGAAGGATATCTTTAGGCCCACCTTATCGAACAACAAAATCACTCAAACGCTGTACTGAAAATCTGCTTCTTAAAATATATGTATGTAAGCTTCCAAATTGTACTGAAACCCTTGATAAGCAACAAATTTGGGTACTTTAAGTTACAATGATAGCATATTGCCACTTCACCTTGATAATATAATTTCTATATATAAATTGGCAACATTGTATTGTTCGCATGTCTGTAACGACTTTTAGATAATATCTTATATTTTGATTACCAGATAAGTTGCGGCAGCACGTCCATAATAAAAAGGATTAATGGCCCAAACTTGGCAAAGATTTATCCAAAGATTGCCGCTGTTTCATATACCTATATACTTATGTACATTTATTTAATGTAAAGTGTATTATATGCGCATATACAGCCCGCCCGAGGGACATCTCTCATCAACAACAACCATCTGCAGCAGCATCAGTCAGCCAATAGTGCAGTGCAGCGTAAACTTGACCAGATTTGATGCCGTAAACAGCTCCTTGGAACTGATGCGCAAAGTATCAAAACCAACCTACCAATATACCCTTCAAAAGCCCCCTGGGGGTCAATCTAGAGATTCAGTCCTGTTCTCAATTTGCTACCAAATTACAGGTAAATGTGTCCGCGCAGTTGGTAATCGCATTCTAATTACGCTTTATGACTGTGATACGAATTAATCACACAAGGCCCGGCCAATTACTGTCTTTTTCATGCGCGGAATATGTTTTTAAGCATCAGTGTGGCAGCAGCGTAATTAAGTACGAGTGCGGTGTGATTTTTCACATCTCTACCAACGACGTGACTGTCTCCGGCTTCAATCACAGTTGTTGTTGAATGCATATGCAATAGAAGTCGGGCTGTCGGGGAGTGCCTAGAGGCATTATTCGCAGTCGCAATCGCAGCCGCAACAAAAAACAACCTCACACTTGCCTTGTTAAGGCAGGGACAGCACCAGCGAAATAAAGACGCTACACGCGTAATAAACAAGTTCATCATTGGGCGAGTGATACGTGCTTCTTGATGCTGACTGGCTTGCTTGTTGCGCATCATTGTTAAAAAGCCCGCAATCCGTTCCAAACAAGGTGCCGAAATTCTACACACGAAATTACGTTCGGCAATCAAAATTACGTATCATTAGGACTAAATCAGGAGCAGCAAGACTGTAATTTTCATCTTCCTAATTATACCTACATATGGTCCATCAAGCGAGCATAGCTCAAATTGCAGAACTACTATCCTATAAAAATTGGCTTCCAAGCTATACATACAATGAGTATAAGGGAATGTTAATAATAATATTGTAAAGAGAAAGCCTCTGATGATAAACACAGATCAAGAACTCGTTTTGTGGGCCTAAAACTTGCAATTCTCGGTTAATTGTCTTCAACTAAATTCTGCACGCTTGACCCACCCTCAATTTAAAAAGCTGCAAACACAGTTAAAAATTAAAAAAAAGGGACCATATTGTGTATATATATTACAAATTGATGACCTCCTTCAAGATGAAGGCAGGTGCATCTTGCCAATCGTAATCTCGACGTGAACTTAAGTGCGAAGAACATTAATTTCTTTCTTCTGTGGCTTGCGGACCCATACCGTTCCCAGGAATACCTTCACTCGTACTTAACGGACTTTATTTTATTTTTTTTTTTTGCCATTGGTCGCGTCCAATCATCCATGTTGCACGCGAAAGGGTCGGATAATTGCGCATGCGTTCCATTTATACAGACATACCTATGTACATGTGGGCAGATTGTTGGGTACCTTTTTCTGGCCAAAAAGGTGCTGATAGACAGTGTTGTTATAACAGATAATGTAAAACTAGGCTAATAAATTAAACGAAAATGTGCAGAATTGGATAAAACACAATTTTTGATACCACATTTTTGAACATTACTGATCCTTAGCCCTCCCTGCGATCAGCAGCAGTTGTTATAATTAGACTCGTTTTAACGATATCTTTAAAAGATTTCAAAATAAATTTTCCTTCTTAAGTTCAGCGTTGTCAGAATGTCAGAAAAGTCAAATTCCATTTTTATGGGGTTAATTAATGTTGGACGCACTAATTTTTCTTTTCAGGATTGTTGGAAACCATGGTTTAAGATTTGATCAAAAGGAAATTTAAGTTTAAAAAAGAATTCATCTTCTTTAAAAAATACCATTTTTTTTAAAAGGCTTTAATTTAAATTTTAAAAATTAATAACAACCCTGGTAACGTATCCAATTTAGCGGTGAAAACAACGCACGACAAAGAAGCTCCGCTGTAATCATTTATCGCATTTATTTTGAAGGTTAATCGCAAGCGACGTGGTGGCTTACGCGGTTTGTGCTCGCAGGCTGTAGAGCACCATTATATATCTTATAAGACTAACCTTCCTCCTTTAACCCCCTTGCTGCGCCAGGTGAGTATTTGTTCGATACAAAAATAAAATTAAAACCGGAATCCTACGAATGGAATTTCACTGCTCCTCTGCGCTGCCTGTGCACCAAACCATTATACGTGCATTGTCCTTTGACGAGCTAACGATGAGCCGCGTGCTTTATGCGAAAATTTATTGTCCCATATGTGCCGATGTGGAAGCCGCAACTGGTTTACCCCAAGTCTCTTATTGCAACTGAGTGATGAGCGAGAGTGCATTATATACCATCAGGCTCCAAGTAGGTGTATATCTTTGCAGAGTTGTTAAGATGAGTTTGAAGTGCATACATTATTGCGCTGGAGCACAAGCTCCATCGAAAGATCTTGATGTGAATTTAGTTCATAAAAAATATAAAAATAAAAAAAATAAAAAATATCCATTGAGCCATAAAAAACAACAACATAAAGTCAAATTGAATTCATGTGGAACATAAATTGTTCAGGGTGATCAGACATTCGGATGGACGCGACGCGACGTAACCATGAAAAGTAACGTTCACTATTTATTATTGAAAGCAAGTTCGAAATGAAATCAAGAAAGTATAAAGTAACACAATCTGGATGTTTTTTTTGTTTTTTTATTCGTGTGTACAAAATGTGGATCCAGAAGCAAAATGTAGATCTTATCACTTCATGCGATATGTCATCGACAATGAAAAAAACAGGGTTTTCTTGCAGGTGACACTTGCACCAAGCTGGATATCGTTTACATTCATTAAAACACATTTTTCATGGGTAATTAATTTTATTTAAAAAGAATGCGAAACAAAAGAGCTGATATGCAAACTCTTTTATTACTTATTTTGATCCATATAAATGTAGGGCGCTCAGAAAAATAATGGTCTGAATCAACCTTAAAATTAGTGAAAATAAATAGTTGAAATTGAAGGGAATTTCAAAAACAAATTTCCAAAATATAGATTTTTTTTCCCCTAAATTTTATTTTCTTCTTTTTTGTTGTTTGGCTGAGTAATTCAACTAAAGAGATCAAAATACCCAAATTAATCAAATAAGGACTAATTAGATTACTATCACTTTCCAAATCATCAATAATCCAGTTCCATGAACTTAGAATAAATCTTTGAATAATAATTGTTCTAGACTGGTTTAAAAAATACAATTTTTTCCTTTTTTGTTCTCCAAAATTAAATAACCAGTCAGTGTCTCAGTTAATATTTTAAGAGACAAAAATGTTTGGGAAGCCCAGTTTCAAATAAAAGTAAAAACCATGCACCCATTAATAAATCTTGACTTTATGCAAATAAAAAATAATTGTTTGGTATTTAGGTACTATTTACATTTTAACTGGATTTTTGAGAATTTGGTTTAAGTTTCTACTAAGAGAAACGTGAAATTTCTTTTGGGAAATTTTACAACGTAGAAATTGAATTAAGTAATGTGTGAAGAAATTTTTGTAAGGGATTGGGGGAAACTTCAACCAAAATTGATGTGTTTATTATTTTTAGAAACTGATTTTCCATATTTACAAATTTAATATTTATATTTTTTTTTTGTCTGCAACATAAACAGTTTAAACATAAACTCACTCACTGGAGCACTATAATTGGTTTGCTTCAACGGTCATTTTGAAAAATGGTGTTTTACCCAATAAACATATCAAGAATGGCACATCGTATAAAAAAGTTAGTGGGATTTTGAAAAAAAAAACGGATCATAAACCCCGCTTGAGAACTCAGATAGCTACGCAAGAAATTATAAAAAAGGCAAGCCAGGAAATTTGTGAACATTGGCATCTGCCTAGCGAGTGGCGACTGAGTATGCCCTTAGTGGACCTACGGATTTCTGTGAGTGGTACAGACGACCCAAAAACCGAGTTAAAATTTTTTGAACCCATGAAGCTTGCCACTCAAGTACTGTTACTTCATTGACAAAATTACAATTACATATTTGTATTTGTTTTGATGTTGATTTAAAGCTCTGGTAATAAACAAGGTGGATTACTGTTTGCAGATCTCCAATGCCAATTTATTATATTGCAATTGTTGATAAGGCCAAGGAAAGTATGAATAAGACCTCGAAAAAACAGTTCACTTTTGATGCAATGGTTAAGACTCGCTCGATTCTTGGGCTTGCATACATGTAATGAGTTTGTTCTAAACTATATCCGAAAGAAATATTTAAAAAATAAAAACATCAATGATATTGATTTTACTCAACGATTTTCAACTCATTTATTTTTTGACCAGTTAAAACATTTCTGCTGTTTTCATAAGAAGAATGTTGGCCATCTTCAAAAATATTAATTTTGTCCACACTTGAAAACCATTAAGATTTTGGAGAAGCTAATCTTAAATTTACACATATTTTTGAATTTTTTTAATACGTCTGTGAAGTTAGCATTGCAATTGTTAGCTGGACCATGACAGGAATTTGCTGGTTTTTAATCATTTCTATTCTGGATTTTGCAGTGCTAACTTCAATGTGAAGTAAGCATGTAAGACTTTTTCTCAGTAACGGAGCCAGCTACAAATTTGTAGTAAGACTCCGAATTTGGAGTTGTATACTTCCTCTAGTAATGCTCCAAATTTGCAGTTTCTTATGCACCAAATCGACAACATAATCGAAAGATTAATTTTGCATTGTTAACTTCACTGTGAATTCAACATGGCAGTTCTTTTCCCAACAATGGAGCTAGCTGTTAGCTACAAATTTGCAGAAAGGTCCCAAATTTTTAGTTTTTATGCTCTTCAAGAAAAATTCAATTCAGATCTTGAGGTACAAATTTGACAAAAAATTAAAAATTCATATAACTTTCACAGTGAAGTTAAAAGTGCAAAATAAATGTTTAGATTTTTTTTTTTGTCAAATTTGGAATTCATAATTTCAACTAATTTTTTTCTGAAAGTGCAAAAAATTGCATATTTAGAGCTTACTGCAAATTCCAGATAACTCAATTTCTGCCACAGGGGCTGCAATGCTAGCTTTTCAGTGAAGTAAGGAGTAGTATGAATTTTTTTGTATGTAAGTAGTAAGGTTAAAGTTTGGGGTGATTCAAATTTGAAACCTCATTACTAGGGCTAGGATTTCCATGCAAATGCATGTTTTTTCTTACAACATTTAGAAGCCTTAGACCAAACTATCCTTACGAATTATAAAATTTTCTTTAAAATGGCATTCAATCGTAAGTGAAAATTTTCATATTTTGTATGCATATTTTTCAATAAACTGTTGAATCGAAATTTGTGAGGAAAGACCTGGATCGAGGAGTTGGTTTAATAGATAATGCATTATACGCACCAAACCTAATCTAACTCAACCCTATTGGTGCAGTTATTTAAAACAAAAAATATTAACACTGTTTTTGAAAAAAACGAAGGCTGTACAGTGAAAAGAAGCGCAAATAATGCTTTAAGCCTGAGAAACAATAACGAAAGCTATTTGATTAGATGAAATTTGTTTATTAGAAATTTATTGAAAAACTCTCACTTAACGATAGTTGACGTAGAACGTTCTTTTTCTTTTTATAAACGTTTTAAAAGGTCAAGTAGGCAAAGCTTTGTTATTGAAAACTTTGAACAAAGTTTCCTTATATGAAAGTAAAAAGTGTAAGTTACATTTTTTTCATTTTTGAGAGATATATTGTTAATGTTTCTAATACAAATATGAATTGTTTGTTTTTTATGTAACTTTCATGGTTTTCTTTATTTTGGTTAATTTTGTATTAATAAAAACAGACAAAAAATCATTTTTTTTAATTGTTTTTTTTTTTTTTTTGTTAAAATTATAGTTTTAAGTGCATATATTCTCCATTTTTTACTGCGTAATTTCTATTTTTAAGGACATATTTTAACCGCATATTTCCAATTTGTAAGGGCATGAGAATTCTAGCCCTCTTCATTAAAGATGTATAGCTAGTCCGGTTGCTGGAAAAAAGGGCATGTCATGCTTGATTCACAGTGAAGTTAGCACTGAGTTATACCCACTTTTGCAATAAAAAAAATACGTAGCGATATTCTTCAAATTTTGGAGTTGTTTGTTTTGGCAATTCCTTAGAAAAAAATGTAGTCCCTCGTGGCATAATGGTTAGTGCGTTGGACTGCCATTATGAAGTTCTTGGTTCGATTCCCAGCCGCTGCCACTTAAGAACAGAACTGTTTTTTCCGGGGTACTGCCTCTTGCGAGGAACTGACAAATCCTCCAAGAATATACTTGTCATGAATAAGTGCTTCTCATCTAGCCGTTCGGGACTCGGCAAAAAATTGTAGGTCCCCTCCATTCCTGCCAACAACACGCACACAGGAATGATTGAGAGTTATAAGTCACTAGGCCCTGGTTCTCCACGAGCTGTTTCGCCACCAATTTTTTTTTTTGTATGTAGAATTTATTTTTTAGAGGGAAAATTGAAATTTTGTTAGCTCCAAAAATAACGGTACTTGCCATGCAACCGTTAAGATGAAAAACTTACCAAAAATTGTTACTAACGCGTACCTGCCATAGAACGGTTTTTTGATTTTCAATTTTCTCATTAACATATTAAAATAAAAAAATTTGCACAAACGCTTTTTTAAATGTTAATAATATGGCATATCAAAATTTTGGAAAAAAAATAAATTCGGGATTTTAAACATTTTTTATTGAAAATTCTATATTTCAAAAATGGATTGATGAATTATTTTGAAATTTCAGTTTTAAATGTATATTTATATACACTCAAAATAAGCATACCACACATTTTTTTGAAAAATATTACAAAAATTTTATATATAAAAAATTTATTTTTAAGAAAACCGCTCCAACGATTCAAATTTTGTTTGTATATAAACAAATGGCATACTCGTTTTTGAGCTCTAAACGATTCAACCAGTGCCTTACAAAATTAAAATAACGATTATCCTATAATTACTTGCTTAGTTTAAAAGTTCTTAAGTTCCAAGCAACTTGAACATTAGAGCAAGTATGAGCAATTCAGTCATGCATATCATATATTGATCAGTATCTACTTTTAACGTTTCGTGATTCAATAAAAAAAAAGCTAATTGTGGAAGCCTTGAATTTTTGTCTAGCACTACAGCTCATAAAATTTAAGTAACATCGCTTTAATGGGAGAAACAAATTTCTAACTACCTCAAATTTGAATCCATCCAGATGAAAAGTATCTCTTTGTAAAAAATATGATTTTTAAAAACATCAGATTAGAAAAATGTAAATCAATTTTTGATGAAAAATGTGAAAGATGTGAACAATTTTCAGATATTATTCTCCAAAACCTATACATACCTCTTAATACCATATTTCTTCTAATTTCAAAATTCAGCTTTTCAAAATTTGGGGTTTTCACGGAAATACAAATTTTCAAAATTCTGATTTTTCAGTTATTTCTATTGAAATTCAGCTTTTTTAAAATTCCGCTTTTTTGAAATTATAATTTATGAACAGTAAAATCCCGCATTTTCCGATTTTTCTCAAATAACTCAAATAAAAAGAAAAAAACAGAAAATAAATTTTTCATCCCGGTTAGCAAATAATATATTTCGTATTTCATTATTTCAAGTGATACCTCGTGGCATGATGGTTAGTGCGTAGGACTGTCATGCGGAAGGTGTGGGTTCGATTCCCAGCCGTGCGACCTAAAAACAGAAATGTTTTATTCGAGGTACTGCCTTTTGCGAGGAACTGACAAATCCTCCAAGAGTATACTTGTCATGAAAAAGAACTTCTCACTTAGCCGTTCGGACTCGGCAAAAAACTGTAGGATGTAGGTCCCCTCCATTTCCTACCAACAACACGCACGCAGGAATAGTTGAGAGTTGTAAGTCACTAGGCCCTGGTTCTCCACGAGCTGTTGCGCGTGCGCCACCTAATTTATTTATTTATTTTATTTCAAGTGATTGAAAAGGGAAAACAAAAAGCATCCGCTATTTCACATCTTTCAAACCTATTGTCAGAATTATGGAAACTAAATAAAATTTTGAAAAGCAGAAAAAACTTAAAAATAAAATTAATATGTATGTTTGCCGCCAGTGGAACTTAATTCCAAATTCCAAAATAATTTGGGTAAATTTTTGTTGGTATGATCAAAGACCAACCCCGAAGTGTGAAGCTGTATATGCCTCTTTCGGGGGGGAGGGCTTCAGTTTCTACATTCCCTCTGCATCCATCACTGGCATTTGTTACAGGATTTTGTTTACCTATTCTGGAGTCTATCTTTACCAGTTGCTTAGCACTGGTCCAAATTCAGCTACTATCTACTGCTCAACGGTGGGATGACATAACGTCCGCGGCCATAATGTCCATGGACCTTAAGTCCGTACAAACGGACAAAAGGTCCATGGACATTATGTCTTCTCCATAAAGTCCATGGACTTTATATCTTTCTAAAAAGAAAAAAAAATTACACAAAACTCCTCGGACTTTATGTCCATGAACTTAATGACTGCTTCTTACAGACATAATGTCCATGGACATTATATCTGTTTCAACAAGACATTATGTCCATGGACGATATGAACATTGTGTGCAGACAAAATGTCCATGGACATTATGTCTTATTTTGCTAATTAAATCCTAAATGGACATTATGTCCGTTAAAACAGACATAATGTCCACCAGTTTAAAGTCTATGTGTGCTCAAATATAAGAAAACTGTTATCCTTTTTTTATCAAAATTCATTTAAGTTTCTTTTAATTCATCATAAATACGTATCTTACAAAAGGAAAAGCAAAAATTTAAAGAAAAACTTTGGTGGAGTTTGTTTGCGGATGAAGATGTTTTAAAAACTTTTGGGACCTCAAAATATGCAAGTGGGGAAAAGTTTTATGCGGGAGCAATAATTGAAAAAAAGTTTTCATATACAGTATTCGTTTCACCCACCATATCAAAACTCATAACGACTTCTCCTCAAATGTCAGAAAGGAACTATGTGCTCGATGGTACCTTCTCCGTTGTGCCTGCTTGTGGATATAAGCAGCTTTTGATTATATACATCCAATATAAAGATCATGTAAGTATCTTATTATAAAAGTTCAGTTTCATAGCTGCATTTGTTACTCGGGATTTGAAGTAGATATATAGAAATAAAGTATAAATTTGATAGACAATTTAGTGATGCGTGATAGCCGCGGGGGGGGGGGGCGCGGCGGCGGCGGCCGGTGCGGTGGCGAGCATGACAGCGAACGCGGCGCGGCGCGGTGGAGTTTGGCGCAGCGCGGCGGCCTCGCGACGCGGCGCGACTTACATGATCTTTATATTGGATGTATATAATCAAAAGCTGCTTATATCCACAAGCAGGCACAACGGAGAAGGTACCATCGAGCACATAGTTCCTTTCTGACATTTGAGGAGAAGTCGTTATGAGTTTTGATATGGTGGGTGAAACGAATACTGTATATGAAAACTTTTTTTCAATTATTGCTCCCGCATAAAACTTTTCCCCACTTGCATATTTTGAGGTCCCAAAAGTTTTTAAAACATCTTCATCCGCAAACATTTTTTGAATTTGTATTGGAGATGAAGGGTTCTTTGGAATTATGGCCTGATTTAATTTTTCAGGTCATGCTGCGAAGATAAGCCACATATCATACATTTGACATTAAGTCAGTTTAAAAAAAAAATTACCGGATATAATGTCCATTTGAAGATACTCACTTTTGAGCTTATGGACATTATGTCAGTTTGAAAAAACCTAACGGACATAAAGTCCATTCTTTGCTGTTTGGACAATATGTCTCTTTGTTTTTTCAAAAACAGACATAATGTCCATCTGGACCTTATGTCTGTTTCAAATGGACTATAAGTCTATTTTAAACGGAAATATTGTCCAAATGGACATAATGTCATTTTTAAAAAGAAAATATGTCCAAATGAACATTATGTCTTTTTTGGACGGACATATTGTCCAAGTGGACGGTATGTCTTCTTCAAACGGACATAAAGTCTATCTGCACTTTAATCCGGTCATAATGTCCATGGACCTAATGACCGTTTGATATTGGACATTATTTTTTGACATAATGTCCATGGACTTTATGTCCGTTTGTACGGACTTAAGGTCCATGGACATTATGGCCGCGGACGTTATATCATCCCACCCTGCTCAACATGCTTACTGCAAAGGGAAGTCGGTGGAAACTGCTTTACATACTCCAGTACGATCCATAGAATATTCCTTTCATTATAAAGGGTACACCATGGTTGCTTTCTTAGATATCGAAGGCGCTTTTAACTATGTCGACACATCTGCAATTGCATCTGCACTGACATCCCTGAAGGTAGATGGTTCGCTTGGTGAATTGATTAACCAAATGCTGACTAGCAGGGTCATCAACTCAAAACTGGGCGGCTTTTCTGCTAGAATGTCTGTCAGTAGAGGTACGCCACAAGGCGGGGTCCTATCTCCTCTTCTCTGGAACTTGGTGGTAAATGAACTGCTAACATGCCTGGAAGCGGAGGGCTACTGAGTGATTGCCTATGCGGACGATGTTGCAATTTCCGTATCAGGAAAGCATCCTAATACCTTAAAAGAACTTTTACAAATTGCTTTGAATAGGCTAACCAATTGGGCCGACCGGTGTGGTCTCGGTGTCAACCCTCATAAAATAGAACTTGTTCTATTCTCCAGGAAATATAAAATCCCTCATGTAGATCCTCCTTCTATCAAAGGTATTCCATTAACTTTAACTGATCAAGCAAAATATTTGGGTCTTATTTTAAATAAAAAATTAAGTTGGAAACCTAATATACAAGAAAGAGTTAAAAAGGCCACAGTGGCACCCTTCTCATGCAAAAAAAGCCGTTGGGAATAAATGGGGCCTTCAACCTCGTATTACTCATTGGCTATATACCTCGGTGATTAGACTGATCCTCACTTGTGGTGTTGCAGTATGGTGGACTGCGGTAAACTGCGACAAACTTAGCAAAATACAACAATCAGCTTGTTTATGTATAAGTGGTGCGCTTCGTACGACACCCTCTGCCACTCTAGACGTTATACTATATCTGACGCCCCTCGATATTTTTAGCAAACAGGGGACTGCAAATACGGCCATACGCCTACAAGCTTCCTCACAATGGACCAACAATAGTATTGGCCATTCCACCATTATAAATTCATTCAGATCACTACCTAGTCACATTGACTACACCATCCCAAAACCACAATTCGGTTCAAACTTTCAAGTCACCATTCTTTCTAGAACCCTCTGGGAGGATATGGCATTCTTGGATGATGAATCGGTCCATATCTACACAGACGGATCGAAAACTGATGAGGGGGTGGGTGTGTACTCAGAAAGACTTCCTAATCATTGTAGCGTGTTCCAGGCGGAACTTATGGCGATTAAAGAAGCCTTATCTTGGCTGAAAGAAAACGTGATATAAACTACAGATATCCGCATCTTCTCGGATAGTCAAGCTGCTATCAAATCCCTGGAATCGGTCTCGACTTAAACTCTATAGCAGCCCTTAATTGCCGTTCATCTCTGCTGGAGATGGCGCAGCAGTTTAACATTCACCTGTGTTGGGTGCCGGGGCATAGGGACATCCCAGGTAATTGTAAGGCTGATGAACTTGCTAAAAGTGGAACAACTCTACCTCTTCTACCTACCAAGGCAGATATAGGTATACCCATCGCTACTCGTAAACTTTTGCTGAGGCAAGATGCATAAGAGAGAACAAACCTTAGGTGGAACGATATCACCACTTGTTTGGCAACAAAACAAATCTGGCCAGTAAGTAATGGATTTAAAGCGATCTAAGTGTTTGATAGATTGCACATTAGCTCCATGATTGGTGTTATAACCGGACACTGTCTTATAGGAAAGCACGCAACGCGTCTTGGCGTGTTCTCTAATGATTTTTGCAGAAGCTGTTTGGATGAGGAAGAGATAGAATCAATCACTCACCTCCTATGAACGTGTCCTGCTCTATCTCATAGACGAAAACTTCACCTTGTTGATTTTTACTTCAATGATCCTAGTGAGCTATCAGACTTAGACATAGGCATTCTTTTACGCTTCATAAGAAGCTCCAATTGGTTCACCGAGTGGGGAAAAGGGTTTCCTAGATTCATGTGGTGTCACAATGATCCAACTCATGGTCTAAGTGTGTCAGCCTTCACGACTGGCAGCCACTTCAACCTAACCTAACCTACAGAAAGATTTCCTACCAGAAATTTTTATTTTATTTTCTTTGAGTACTACGATACAAGATCATCGTTTTTTTTTATTTTCTCGAAAACTTTAATGACATTTTTATTGAGTCTCAAGTGAATCGGTGAAAGTTGCTTTTGCTTACTTGACACTCACTATGTCCATTGCCTAGCTTTAAAAACTTTGTACATATAATTTTTTATAAATTGCGTTCCAGGTTCTAGCCAAAAACTTCTCATAACAAATATTTATATTTATGTATATATATTTTCTTATGTGTATATTTTTTTTAATAATTTTATCGATTAAGTTATTAATTTTGAAATCTAAGGTTCTTTTATAGTTTAAAATATAAAGGTACATTTTAAAATTCAGAAAGTATAATAATTTTCATTATATTCACACTTTCATTTCATTTCACACTTTTTTTTAACATTATCATTTGATTTATTGATTGACTATCATACATCTTCGAAGTCTTATCAATTTTTGACTTTAAACCAAGTGAGTAAATTTCATCCGATCCAGTCGTGTATTAGGCCTGAAACGTACCACTTGATGACAGCAATGTTATTAAACTAAAAATTCTAAGAACACTCCCTTCCTTCTATTGCTGAAAATCCCTAAAAATATTCATATAATCACATTTCCAAGGCCCAAGGTTACAGAACTGATCTACTTTTAAACAAACATACAACCCTTTTTGCTTTAGTTTTTATATAAAATTCCATGAATTCTCTACTTTTTTTTTTGTTCTTCTTCAAAGAGTTAAAACAATGACTCCTTAAACAAAATATAAGAAAGAATGAAAAAAAACTCATAAAACACAAAAATATAAAAAAATAGAATGCATAAACAAATATCCTTTTGTAAAAATTGCTCTACTTTTTTCGAAAGAATGTTTTTCTTTCATTTGAAGGTACAATCGCGTCTGTCAACGTCGTCGTCGTCATAAAAACATTTATCATTTTATTACTACGCGAGCAAGTAACAGTGATATTATGAACTCGTTAACCCTTTTAATGAAATGTCACCATTCAGAGAAAGTGACACACCGAAACTCAAGAAAACCAAAGACGTTATATTTGGACACGGTGTGCTGCATTTCATATAATTTAAAAGAAGAACAAAAGGGTTAAAAGTGAAGCCGATATTAGAGGTTTGAGAGGACAAATATTGGTCGCAAGGATTTCAAGGAATATGAAGTATTTTTCACACTTCAATAAATTTATTTAAATTTCACTTTCTAACCCTTTTTTTCGTTTTCAGTAATCGGGAGTGAAAATTAACATAAAAAGTTACAAATACTTTCGCCATCCATATAGGTATTGAGACAGAAATGTAGTACCTACACACTCTGCTTACAATTAGAATGTGTCCTTGAGTCCTTTTGAATGTGTCCATAGAGAAAGTGTTGTTGTCTCTGGAATTTATATAGAACCTACTCTCCTTAATAACTTTATTGCTTGTTTTCTCTAATTATGGTTAAACTCATTGGCTCTGCGCAGCAACATCAACTTCGGACGAGAGGATAACAAAAACACAAAGTAATCCTTTGACCCAAGCGGATGATTCTTTTTTCCAGTTAAATCTAAATCAAAAAGGATTACACGGTCCATTTTGCAGGTATATCTGTAACAATCCACACCAACACGCCATTTTCACTTAATCCTTTTCAAGGATAGATATTTCGATATGTTTACATTTGTTTTGCTTCGAGGCGTGGTGTTTATCGTTAAAATCAAAATATTGGCAATCCCATTCGAAATATCGAACGCACATCTTTTATTTTATATTTTTTTTTTTGGCAATAAAGGATATTTGCATTGGTACCTTGAAATAATCCTCAACAAAAGAGTATGGTATTAGCAGTCTTTGACTAAGGACTTTATGACACCATCTTGCAGTCAGTTGAACAAAAATTCCACGGAAATCTATCGATTATACCGAAGGATGCAACTAAAACATTACACTGCAAGGTTATGCCATGAAAGGAGGTAATAATGAATGTGTTTTTTCTTCGTCGCTTCGTCGGTCGTTTTTTTAAAAGATTGTATTTTTTGCAAAAAAAAATATTTAACTCTGGTTTTATGGTTATTTTTTATTTCAATGACCCCTTATCCTTGTGAATCCTTTTCTTATATGAAGACGATTGTTTGGCACTTAGGTCGGTAGTTGTTGTTTAGCGTCCTTAGTTGTTTATGAGTCGTTTTTTTTTAAGAATGGCAAAAAATTATGTTGTGGTAGCATTTTAGGGTTTTATGTTTCCCTTTTTTTGTGTGTTGTTAAGCCATCGTTAGAGTCTTTTGTGTTGGGTAATAAGTCAGTGGTTATATAAGTTCAGCAAATAATGATTTCTGGTTTATTGCCTTTGGAGTTCTTAGTAGTTGGATAAGCCTTTCGTTTAACTCTTTATGATTGGCAAATTTTTGAACAGTTTTTGTTTTATGAATTTCCATTGAAAATGGAAAGGAATTTTTAGTTTAAGGGTTATTTTTTAAATTGCTTAAAAGCAGTGTCGTCAAGGATATTCGAAGACTTTCCATTTCTTCTCCTTATTTTCAAGGATAACAAAATTCTGAATGTCCATATTTCTTTTTCCATTCAACAACAAGAAAACCACACATCAATAGACCAAAAAATGACCCAATTATCGTCTGAATGTGCCCTAAAAATTAAACCACCAACCTCTGGTCGTTAAAAACTGACAACCGAAAAAAAGAAACAAACAAAAAACAAACAGAAAAAACAAATATTTGCATGGGATCTGTTCATAGTTTAGTTCAATTATTGTCCATGTCCAGCTTGTAAAAAATAATTAGGCCAAAAAATGAGAGCACTAAATATGGACAGAAAATAGAATTTTTTTTCGAGGGCAGGCAGCTTAGGACTTAAGCATGACTTCTGAGAAGGCAAAAATCATACTGTTTTTAGCGTGACGTGATTTTTTGGGAAAAATCTGTTTTTGTTAATTTTTTGTTTTGTTTTTATTTGCCTGGACTGATGGTCTGCAATAAAATATCCAATTTCGATCATAAAACGATTCTTACGTAAGGTTCATATATAGTTTACCTTGAAACTATTTTCGCAAAAATGAGAACAATAAGGTCGTCGGAGGACAGACAGAGGAATTATGATTTTTTTTCTTTTTGGGCACTTATCTAGGTTGGCCACATAGTTTCAAATTGTAAATTGTCGTTCTAGATTATACTTACGCAATAATCACGTTTCCCTTGAATTTTCATAAAACAAAAAATTTGTCATATCTTCTTTTTGCTAGAAGAAAGAATGAACAAGAATATTCCAATAACGCTCTGGTAATATTTTAAATGGATATATGTGGATTTGCTAGGACACTTTGTTGTCAAATATTGTGTTACAATATTTTTCTGTATGCATTTTAAAAAGTGTGCCTTCTTTTATGTTTATACAATAAATCTAGGAGAAGTAGACCTTTTTTTGAATTCGCCGTAAAAATCCGTAAAACTGGTCTCAGACTGTACAAGGACTCATGTTGCATTCTCGTTTGCAGGCCTTGTGATTTTTTTTGTGAAATGACATCCTTTCGATTTAACACTTCGAGTGAGAAAATTGGTGTGTTCCTCAGTGGTCCAAATAGCACATCTATATACTTAAAATTTTGCATACATTTTTTTTGTTGGTTGGAGCTAAATTGGATCTTTTTTAAAAGTATAATTATGTCGAAATGAAAGAGGAGCAAAAACAGAATTTTATACCTCTTTAAAGTTGAAAGGTAATTATTACTCTATATACTGAACGATCTGTTTGCCACTTAATATACGAACTATAAACGAGTTAATGAGAATTTCGTTAACTTGTTTTTAATTTGCCACCTTTGGTTTTTTTTATCGTTTACATGGATATCATCGCACTTATTAGAGATGAGTATATCATTAATTTTCACTTCTCAATAAAGAAGATCAAGGGAAGGCAATGCTTTTAATACCCATGTAGATAACTATGTATCGTCTGCAAGCTTTGATGCATTTTCACAAGTTTTTTGCTAAACCATGTTCATAAGATGAAAAAATGTGTACTCTGACATAAAAATGTAAATCATTTTCAGTGGAATGAATTTGTTACGGTCAGTTTCTTCAGAGAGTTGTTATCTCTCATTTCTTCATTATAAAGGGTATTTTTTTTAGACGTGTGGCTTTCAATCTGGCAATACTTTTTCGGAGTTAGTCTTTCTGACAGCTGTCACTTGATTTATGCTAAGTTCGGTTAGCCATTTAATAATGAATAGACTGAACAACGTTTGCAAATCGTGCAAATCTATTGCCAAAATAATGGATCGGTTCGCGCTGCGATGAAAAATTATGAAAAATGAAGCCGGCCATAATGTTACAGTCAAACGGGAACGGTATAGAGCCATTATAAATGACTTTTTTGAATCTGAATTGGAGGATGTCGAGGTAGACGACCTTTGGTTGGAATAGAATAGACGGTGCTATATGCCATACAACCAACGAAACAATCAACAACGCGTTATTGCTGACAAACAGTCCCAATTGCTTTAAAAAGTGGTTAAAAATTGGGCCTCTATCATTCATTAAATCATTTTTAAAACATAATGGCAAAACCTTATCTTTATAATAAAGCAAAATTCTTGGACATAACATTAAATTATATGCGTTTTATTTATTCTGAAAACCACATGTCTAAAAAAACTTTACATATTTATAGAATTTAGGAATACAGAATTATGGAAAAGTGGAATAAAGGAATACCGAGTTATGTTAATACAAAATTTTTGATCCATATACACAATTTTGGTCATACAGAATTTTTCAATACAGTATAAAGGCCCGTTCCCCATCGATTTTTTTTTTTCGTGTAAAAAGTAACTCTTGGAGAAACCATTAAGGGTGGAGCCAGACTTTTACCCAGGGGGGTACTCTCATCAAAATTCATTGTATTGCACTCAAAAATTAATTTTCTTATTGCAAATATATGTTTAGGAACCGTAATTTGTGGTCTTAAGACCTTAGCCCTTGTGTATCATCTGAAAAAACCAGGAGCTCTACAAAATACCGCAAACCAAAATCTTGAATAATGAAGTCTCACCTAATAATCCCAAAATTAAAAATCGCATTTTTAACAATTTTGCATTTAAATTTCGCAACAAAAAATCTCGGAAATAAACCAAAACCTCTCAAATTAAAATCTATCATATCAAAATCGCGCATTCTAGTGACATTCACTCCGAGTTTCGAACTCAAAAATATATATGAAGCTCGAAGACGAATCTCCCAAATTAAGAACCTGACGCAAGATTCTCATATGCAAAATTTTGACATTTACTCTGAGTTTCGAACTGAAAAATAAATATGAAACTCGAAGACGAATCTCCCAAATTAAGAATCTCACTCAAACTTTAATTTTGAAAGGAGATGACGCACTTTTGGGCCAAGAGTGTGCATGAATAAGAGTGGTATCAAAAAAAAGGTGAGTGCTAGTACATTAAAACTGTGAAGTTTTAGGAAATCGTATGTGGGGGTTTTGAGTTATGTCCATATTTCGAAGGCATCTCCTGCTTGATTTTTGTCCGTTTATAAGCAAATAAAGTCATATATCATAGGAAGTGTAAGACAAACCCCTATCTATTTGGTATCAAATGAAAGGTCAGTTTTATATCTTTCAAATAATGTAAAAATCATGATTCAAGAACCTTTAGTTTTTGAAATAATCAAATAAACGTGAAACTGAGTAATTTTTTTAGAAATCAGTTATATCTGAAAAATCTACAGTGGCTATGTACCTTTTTTTAACAGTTATGTAAAAGAACACATTTTAGTCTTTATTTTAATATGTAATAATCTTCGATTCAGTCAATAATAAGCAAGAAAACCACCTTCCGAAGCCTTGCTTGGGAAAATCAAATAGAATGTACACAATATGGGGTTTCATACAAGAGTTCCTGTTAACATATTTATTTATTTTTTAAACTTGGACAAAATGATGTGTTTCTTACAACAAAACTTTTTTTTCAAGTCATCAAGAAATAAGTTACTACGTACAGTGGCCCTTAGTGAAAAGGACCCATCCTTAACAAAATTCTTTTTCTTTGAAGAACTGCAGAAAATCGAGTAAAATAAAAAAGGAGAAATTGACTTTCAATAGAGTATTATATTTTTGTTTTAAAAACTTCAAAATCTGAAATAAAATAGAAAAAACAAACGAATAAGGGAAAATATCAAAGTAAAATGATTATTTCATCTCACAGCAAAACCATTTAATCTCACAGACCCAGACATTTTAGTTGTAAAAAGGTTAATAAACTTTTCTTAAAATCTTGTAATTTTTAGGGATTGGGGTGCATGCTCAGCATCTTGGGTTATCACCTTACATTTTATTGAAGGAACTGTAGGCGGATATCAATATTTGGATATTTTAAACATCAATTTTAAAAATAGTGCCGAAATTGAAACACTTTTGTATTTTGTATCAAGACAGTGATCCGAAGCACTCAACTGAAATATTTTGGAAAAACTTGGAAATTGAAATTCAGAAACATGAGATTTTTAACGAAAGTGACTTGAAAAACTTATTGAATCAGTCCCAAATCGCCCTAAATCAGTTATAAGATAAAAAGAACTCCCTAAAAATTACAAGATTTTAAGAAAAGTTTATTAACCTTTTTACAACTAAAATGTCTGGGTCTGTGAGGGATTTGTCTTACACTTCTTATGAAATATGACTTTATTTGCTTATAAACGGACAAAAATCAAGCAAGCCTTTGAAATATGGACAATAACTCAAAATCCCCACATACGATTTCCCTAAAACTTCACAGTGTGAATGTGCTAACACTCACCTTTCTTTTGATACCACTCTTATTCATGCACGCTCTTGGCCCAGGCCCCATACAATTTTGCCACATCTCCTTTAGATTAAAATGTGTATTTCCTGCAATTAAGTTTTGCGTTATCTTAATCTGTGAGATATAAGTTTGCGAGATTTTAATTTCCAAGATTTCTTACCCAACTAGATAGGCCACTAGATCAGATCGTGATAAATGGTCAACTAGTTTCAGTAATCGGTTAGTGAGGTTTATGTTTTAATGAATTTAAAGAAGTTTTTTTTTACAAGGCCACTCAAGGTCATTGAAAAAAAGTTCGTACCTCATTTGAGGTAGTGAGAGCCATGATGGCCTAAAAAATTGAGTCTGTATTTAGTAAACAATATTCCAGCATTTAGATTTTTTGAATTGACCATGCCATAGTTATAGTACTTTCTGCACTAAGAGGCCAACCACAAAACAATTAAATGCTTCAGTGAAAGTGTGGCCTATCTGGTCAGCTATAACAGTATTTTGAAAAATCATTAATACGAAATCAAAAACCATTTAATTTGTGATCATATTCAAAAAAAAAAAAAAACTATGTTTCTTTATTTTTAAACGAAAAGTATTTGAATTTTTTTAAAACTACAATTGTTTGAAAATAATCTGTTTCTTATTTTTGCTCTACTGAAAATAATGAAAAATGGAGTTAGGCCACTATGGCACTCACAGCCTCATTCATATTATCTTAAAAACCAAGAACAAATGAAAGGTCAGCTTTTTCAATAATTGGTCAAACATAGACTTTTAAAATACATTTTCAAATCTTTTTTTTTAATACTATAGTGGTGTAGCTACCATCCGAAAGGCCATTGAATTATTTTCATGAGGTTATACTGTGACAGACTTCTTATGACCATTTAGTGGCCTTTGAAATGGTTCAAATATGGGGTGCTAAGATGTCAGAGCCCCTGGCCTCTTAGGTGTATGAAATTGACATTTTAAGCTTATGTCAATATGTCGATTTAATTTTTGGTTATAAATTAAAAGTAGTTTGTTAAAGAGGCAATTTTTACTTGTGATATAGTTTGTATATGGCAAGTTTCGAATTCGTGCAAAAAAAGTGTGTGGCACAACTGTATCTGTCTGTCTATTTGTATCTTGATGTTCACCCTGAACCAATAATGCGATCTTCTTCAGATTTTGAAATTGAGGTGATTCCCTAGAGAGAAAATTGATTTTTTTTTTCGCTCAAAAAATAATGGTAGTTACTTGCCGTACAACTGTTAAAGAGAAGCCTATTTATCTCAAAAACGACTCCAACGATCTTGATATAAAAAATCAAAGTATTATTGTAGATATGGTGCATATGTATGGTGGTAAAAACAAAATTTACCAAAAACTGTTATTAACGATACCTGCTATATAACATGGCTCTCGCCTTACAAAAAATATATAGCACATATTTTTTTATTTTGTCTAAGTAAATTTCTTTTAGAAAATCCACACCCCCCCCCCCCCACCCTCGTAAAACAACGTCTAGCTACTACCAGCTCGACTCTGTACCTCGACTTACAGCCCAAGCCACCAAAGCGATTATCCTCAAACTTTGAACTTTAAGTTTTTTGTCGATTTCTTATAACGGGAACTTCAAATAATTTGTTTGCTCCAAATATAACGGTACTTTGCATACAACTGTTAAGGAAAACTTTATTTATCTCAAAAACAGCTTATTGATTTTGATAAAAAAAAAGTCACTGCATTACTGAAGGCATGTCGTACTTTATGGTAAACAAATTTTTTTACCAAAGCTTCTATCAACGTTCCCTTCCATCAGAGCTATAAAAATTTCTATGCATAGAAATGCATTAAAAAAAATTTTATGTAAACTCGAAAATATTCTGCCCTTAAATAAAAATGTTAATGCAAACTCGAAAGCTGTTTGCATTGAATGCATTAAGAAAAAATGTTAATGCAAAACTTGTTGCATAAAAAAAAATAGTGCGAGGCAAAAATTTTCTGCATTTAATCAAAAAATTTCAATGCAATATAAAAATTTTCTGCATTAACAAAAATATCAATGCAAAATCGAAAATTTGATGCTTTAAAAAAAGACTTTAATTTAATAATTTTCTGCATTAAAAAAAATTTGATAAAAAAAATTTCTTGCATTAAGAACATGTAAATATAATTGGAAAGTTTCTTGCATTTAAATACGAATGCAGTAAAAATACAAATTCAATATACAATGCTCCTATCAATTTTTAGTCAAATACCGAACACCAAATGTACAAATCTTTCTTAAAAAAAAATGAAGGTACTTTTTCCTATTGCTTGTTTGTTTTTTTTAGTAGTTTTTTTATTTTTAATAATTAATGCAAACAGAAATGCACCAAAAATGCATTTTTACATCTCTGCCTGCCATACATCCTTTTTTATTTCGATTTTCTCAAAACGACTTGACTGATTTGAATCAAATTTCTAATACAAAATCTCCTTTTGAATGTTTATAATATTTCGTACCAAAATTAAAAAGAAATACTTTTTTTTTAAATACAAGTTTTTTTTTTTGAAAATTCAATATTTCAAGAATGAGTTGAAGAATTTTTTGAAACTACGTTCTTAAATGTATATTAATATCTACTTTAAATTGGCATTTCAATTTTCTTTTTTTTAGTTACATAATTTTCAATGTTTAAAATTATTTTTTTAAGAAAACCGCCTTATTTTAAAAATACTACTATGTATTTGGTTTATAATTTATTATAAGTAATGTTAAATGTCGAATTTTGGTGAGAGTTAAAGACCGCGCAGTAGTGTTGTGTTTTAAAGACAAACAATAACAAATTGTTTTTTTTCACGTTTTGTGTTGTGTACATACAATAGGTAAGTATGTTCATTTACTTTGAATTTCAGAAATTTCTGGGCATTTCTTTGAAAGTTCATATAAAAAAACTTATTGATAGAAGATTTTGGACTAAATTTCACAGAAATTCAAAGAAAAGGATTAAACCTAAATCAAACAACATCACTTTTGCTTGTAATTGTTTTTTGCGTGTGAAGATTTTTGAAGAGCAAGGCTGGGACTTAATTCAATTTTATTTTTGAACTAAGTTGGATCAACGTTTGGGCTCAAATTCTAAAAAGTTATGGAAGTTAGTTGAAATGAATTAAGCAAATATTGCTTTTTTGCCTCCTGATTTCATGGTTTGGATTATCATAAACGCAGTTTCTTATGCCTACCTAAAATCATCAAAACACAACCTAAGAATTCCAATTAATAGAAACTGAAAGAATTCCAACTTATGATGTGATTGTAGGTACTTTCACTCATTCGTCTTTTTCATGACAGCCCAGCGAGTTATCTCATTAGACTGTTTTAAGGTTAACTCAATCAAGACTCCACTAATGATTATAATGATGATGACGATGCACATCACATAGTCATATCCTATATAGACTATTCCCTCTGGTTATAATTCTGATGTGTTCCTTAAATGATTTAGCCTTGGTTTATAAATCGAAATACTTACTACTTTACTCATACGGAGGTATGTCCATTTAGAGAATCGTGACCAGTGTATTCGGAGCTTGGATGCACACAATATACCTATTTCGCTAATCGAATTTGCCATATAGCAGCAGTTCACGCTGTCTTCACATTTCAGAGAACGATACGAAACGATGCTACGTGACAGATGAAGGTACTTATGTGTATATACCTCCTAACCCTGATAAAAATTGGTCCTGATAATCTGGGATTAACCAATCATTCCATTCCATATTACCTTTATATACGCAATTCTTCCATTCAAACTGTCGCGTCGCACGGATTAAACCAAAAACAGAAGATACAACAAAAAACTTCAAGAATTGCTGCATAAATTATCCACACCGACCGTCTTGACTCAGTAGCCAGATAGGAAGGCTTGTAGATTGTATAAAAATATGTATGTGTGACTGTGTACTAAGAAAAGCGTATCTTTTTGCCCGCTGGCACGCTTATTTTGACTCGGATCGATGTCAGTCGTGAGATGGCCCGATCATCGTCACTTTGGATTAAAGCAACGTTTTTTTTTTCTTTTCTGTCGTTTTGTTTCCTTTTAATTTCTCACAGACATTCAGACAACCAGACGAGAGGATACCAACTCGTCGTACGTATATGCAGTGCTCTTTTTGGTGGGTCACGATTATTGTACAACGGACTTGTTGGTGTAAGATAACACCACACGATTAAGCCCTCTCTAGACTGGTCATCCTATTCCCATTTTAAGCTTGTGTCCAGAGAGTGGATACCAAGTCGCGGTTGGCATTTGGAGTGAGGGCTAATGGCGTGTTTCGTGTTATATGTCTGTCAATACTGGTGGAATGGAAGTTCTTCGTGATGTCGTCTGGTCGAAAACGAAACTACAAAACAGGAAATCATGAGTTAAATCAACACACGACTTTTCCTTGAAGAAATTTTTCAATTCCCAAGTAGGAATGTATGTGTTTTCTCAGTTGGTTTGTTTTGGACATTACTGACCAATGACCATATTGTTGATAAAAGTTTTAATATTTCTTTTTCTTTTTTAGCCGAGAATTTGTTGTGTTAAGTAAATAATGTTAAGGTAAATAATACTGAAAATCTTCATTGAAAAATATTTTACGTTAGAGTTGAGATCACTTGATCTTTTAATGGAGGTTCAATAAGGGCTTAGGGCTGGTGTTGAGCTGTTTTTCAATTAACTAATGGTCTAAGAGCCCACAGCAGATTTTGAGTGTGAGTGATAGCAAAAAAAGAAGTATAGGCGTCGAAAGCTTCATTAAAGGTTATTCCAAAAATGAAGGTCTTGCAGTCCACAATCGGGGCTTTTGTGAGAAATAGTGCATCAAAAAAATTATGAATGCAACTTCGAGGATAATCGTGTTAGCCCTCCCTAGATAAGCTCCGCGGATCCCATATCATGGAATCTGAGATCATCTGGAAACGTATTAGAAAAGCTGAGAGTGCTATGGTCAATGAAGCAATTAAACTGATAAGAGGCCTCGGACGACTGCAGATATTTAAATAGAAAAGAGAAACGGACATAGACGGGAACCCGCAAAGCAAAATTCTTTTTTAAAAATCTGATTAAATGAACGGTTGAGAAAGTTGATTCCAAAGATCCTCCCAGCTCAAGGAGATTGAAATGTTTCGTAATCTAATCAAAGCCCGGAAGATTAAAAAAAACCCAGCAACTGGCTGCTGGCCTTAAATCCGAAGCGCACTCTTCGAAACCGCAAAGGTAACCTAGTCACCAAAGCACAAGAAATAGTAGATGTATATGCAAACAGCATTTTCAGCAGCTGCTGAGCGAAAAATAGGACGAGAAGTGAACCCAACTTCAATCAATGAAAACCCAGTACCACCACCACCCAGTAAAGAAGAAGAAGACTTAGCTATTAAGAAGCTCAAAATCAACAAGGCTGATGGATCTAATGGTTTGCCAGTTGAGTTCTTCATAAACGGAGGGGATTTGTTAAAAGGGTTCATGCATCAACTCGTCAACCAAATTTGGGTGGAAGGAAGCATACCCGAATACTGGTCTAGCAGCTCCATATGTTCCATCTACAAAAAGGTGATTCTTTGTCCAGCAAAAACTACTTAGGTAATCCCAGATAAGCATCATCCAACGTACTGTATGAGCGTCTTAAGCCGTTCTGTAACACTATAATCGGCAAGTACCCAAAGGGTTTCCTTCCAGGCAGGTCGACCATAGACCAAATATTCACTCCCAAGTAAATCCGGGAAAAGACCAATGAATTTAAGGTTGAGACTCACCATCTATTCATCGACTTTAAGGCCGCATATGATAGCATTCAACGTCAGGAGCTCTATGTGGCGATGGTTGAAGTTGGGACTCCGGGAAAACTGATCAAGTTGTTACGCGTGACATTGGAAAATACGCGCTTAAATGTGCAACAGGAAAAAGCTATTCCGAACTATTCCTAATAGGCAATGAGATGAGCTATTATGTGATTTATGCAGGGCAGGTGTTAACACTGAAGGCACTATTTTCAACAGATCTGCCCAACTTCTAGCGTATGGGCTGCTCCAGGCCGAACTTATTGGCCTTCAAGTATACGAGGACAAGACCAAATTAATACTTTCAACACGTCGTCGACTACATTGGCTCGGCCACATCGAGCTAATGTACAATAATGCTCTCGCCAAGAGAGTCTTGAACTTTAGCCCCATGGCTCGAAAGAACGAAGAAGACCAAGTCTCCGGTCTAAAAACCAAGCTATCTCAGATGCCAGAAAGCTTGGTCTAGATAACTGGATGCAGCGTGCTTGGGATTGCAGGAGATGGAAGGCTGCCATGTCTCAGGCTGCGACCTTTCATAGATGGGGAGCCGCACAAGTAAGTAGAAGTAGAGATATTCCAAACATGCACAAGATTTTAGCAAAGAAGAAGTGAGGGGAGCCCTCCTCTGCCTCTTCATCATGACATCCTCTACATAAGTCCGATGAGCTGATGCGCATTCTGCTCATGTGGGTTCCCATTGAGTGGTGGGTCGTAAGCATGCCAACCATGAGAGATTATTGAGGCCTGCTTAACTTGTGTAAGCATTCAGTTTTTTTTTTCTTTGAAATATTTGGCCATAGATTCCATGAAACCCGAGAAGTGTGCATGGATGCCCATTTGACATTTGCAGCTTCTAAGAAGCTCTGGTGTATTCTACTTTTTTTTTGCTCCAGTGGCATGAGCACAGAGGCTTCGATTTGGCTTGGATCAAGAGATGACCCGCTTTTGGCCAGTTCATCCGCCATTTCGTTCCCGTGAATATCCTTATGTCCTGGGAACTATCTTAGGGTAACTGTGTTCGTTGCATTGAGTACTCTTAGCTCATTCCGGCAACGATCGACCAGTTTGGACTTTATGGTGATTGAGGAAATGGAAAGTGGAAAGAGCATCTGCACATCTCACTTATTTAGAACTAAAACGCTCTATCTTATTTCCCTTTGTGAACCACCCAGCCAAGCCAGAGTCAGGGAGCAGTCATCAGAGGGTACCTACTTTTTCCATGAACTCGTTCAAGTCTCAATTTTTCCACTAAGAAACATCTTCAAACTCATTTAGAATTAAGGATGCTTTAAGATAGCAGCCCATGTCTAGTTTAAGACTTCAAAACCCGCAAGATATAACCTTTTCCATCAGTTCTTCTCCAACTGACCCCTGTCTAAGTGTAAGAAACTTCATCGATTGTTAACAAATTGCGTAAAAATTGAACTATATTCATTTTGATACTGAGCCTACAAAATTCCTGGGATTATATTGGAATCTAGACCGTGATAACTGGTGCATATAATAATCTTTCCATCACCAAGCACACAATCTTGTCGCTGCAAGCAAGAACCTTCGACCCAATGGAATTGCTCTCACCTTCATCTATTGTCCTTTGCAGCCTGTAACTATCGACCGATTTCTCTCATGTCTATTCTGGAAAAGGGCATGAAAAGGCAAAAGAAAAAAGCTTAAGAAAATTCGGCAAAAACTAAGTCTTCTTTAGTGACAGCTTTTCAAAAAATATGGTTTCCTGCAGAAGCTTTAAGTCTCATTTTTTAGCAGTTACTTACTTACTTCACTTTAGATGGCGCTTACAGTCCAGGGTGGAGTACGGCCTCAACCAACAAGCCTCTGCAGCCAGCTCGGTCCCTAGCTAGCTGCCTCCAGTTGCGCACTCCAAGTTGGTTGATGTCGTTCTCCACTTGTGTGTGCTACCTAAAGTGGGGGCTTTACTACTCAAATGCCTTCTTAGCCCGAAGAAAACAGCGGTTGGCAAGAGTAATTCTTCGTTTGATTTCTGCAATGATGTCATTTTGCGATGTAATAATGGAGCCCAGGTAGACAAAGTCCTTGACAACTTCGAAGTTGTACCTATCCACCGTAACGTTTCGCTCGGGTCGACGATGTTGAGATTCCTTTTTTCGATGATAGCATATACTTCATCTTGTCCTCATTTTTTAGCAGCTGAATGTTAAAGTACGCGTTTCCAGTGTATTATTCCAAGTTTCTTGTCAAACATTCTTACACTCAGTTTACTTCTTCAACAACTCCATCTGACGGAATAAAATGGTAACAATTTTTTTTTCGATTTTTCTGTGTCGCTGAAAATATAGAAAATCATAGAATACAAATCAGAAAATTGTTTCCCCTTCTTCGATATCAGTTTACCTTCTCGGAATTAGTCTTCCGTTTCTTTTTTTTTTTGCAATTCACTATACGTTGAAGAGTTGCAAACATTAACCCAATCCTGAACTTCTATATACAAATACATGCAGCCTTTCTCCTATTTATTTTGAAAGGAAAACCAAGTGTCTTGCATTTAGGTACAAACATACAAATATCTGTTGCTAAATGTTATTCATGCGTCAATCATAAAACAATAAAAACATCAACTCTCTACAAATACAGCACACGTTTACCATAACCATAACCCATCTTCTTTCCTTTACCTGATTTCACCTTGACGCGAATCATATCCTCACATTCTGTGCATACCTCTTTCATCACTTCAAAAACTCTTTCTTTGTAACTCTCATAGCCAAAGGAAGGGATGGATAGAGGTATATATCTGAAGCCTGTAATATAACCAAGCTGTGTATTAACCCTTAATAAAACCATAAAATCCTTCAATTTTAACTCCCTAAAGCAAGACTTGTCAAAGGATACGAATCTATTCATTGAATTCAGGATGGTTTTAGAATTGCTAGAAATGTTGCCTCGTTTCACTCATTAAGGCATTTGGTTTGCAAAATTGTGCATAGTTTATCATTTTATGACAATTTTTGGCAAAATAAGGATTTCTGTCGTCTTTCTGTTAATTAACAACCATTCGAAGTGAAGGTATTGTTCTGTCAAGGATATTGCGTTTACCCGTTAGAATTGAACGGTAAATATCATTGTTCTGTGATGTTGTTTCCTGTGAAAAAAGGCTAATAGTTCGATCGTTTTTTACGTAACTTTTTTATAACCATTTTTTGTCAAAATTTGCAACAAAAAAAAACAGAATCCTTGCAAAATTGCGTAAAAAATAATTCGTTTTTTATTAGCAGTTCGCCGAAGAAAATGTTTGCCTTCTAAGAAATAGGATGCACAGAAAAAAACGGTGGAAAATTTTGTCTTTATACCTCAAAATCTGTTTCTCCATGATTTTGGTCTTCAAAGTATACGACAGTGATTTACCGAAGGAGTTATCCATGAATATTTGTCATACGAGTCAGGAGTCGTCTTCATTGAAGAAAGGGTTTACCTGATATGGTGTTTGTGCGAGCGTGGAAGGGTTCTTCTCTCGGTTTCTATTCATTATTTTTATGGCAAGGGTTATAACACCATCAATGCCGCGATTGTATCTCTATAAGAGATGTACCTGTACAAGAAAAGGATAATGTTTCTTTTAATCCTTTTATGACAAACAAACATATACACAAGTGAAGTAAAATAGAGAAGATGATTTTCCCATTTTTATGGGTGTGTGGTTTAAGCCCTTTGATGCGCATGATCATCCAACTAATAAAATGAAAAATACTTTTGTTCTATAGATTTTGAGGTGAGGAAAAGGATTAAATCCTTTAGGATATCTTTTGGGTATTGTTGTTATATGAAAATAGGGTTATGGACAAATGACCAACATACTTTTATATTTCTGACCAGACAGAAGCATATCTAACGTGATTAGCAGTTTTGCTAATTTTTCGAAAAATAATAACAATCCTTTCGCTTTTGGATTCCTGTTATCGATGCAGGAGAAGGCACCTTGTGTGACCTGGTGCTCGTGTATAGATTTTAAAGTATGTATTTGGAAGAGCTTAAGGAAAATATTTGCAAACACTAATCTTTGTTGAAATTATAGGCTTAGGACTTTTTGGTTTATTGTTGACTTTCTTTCTAGAATCGTAGAGGTCAATTTATATTGTTATTTCAGTTTGAACAAAAGTTCCCAGAATTGCAACAGAGAGTCAATTCAAGAAACTTTCGGCTGAAATTCATTTAAATTCTAGCAAAACCAAATTCATAGATTAATTTAAATTTCCTCTAATGCTAGAAAAAACACTTAAGCATACCAAATTAAAAGTGTTATTTTTACCTTCAAAATCTAAATGTCTCATCTCCGCGCATCTATCTATTTATTTTGAGAAATGTTGGAATTTAAAAAAAAATAAAATAATAAAGTGTTCGAAATAAGCGCGCCGCTGCCCAACCAAGTTGTCTACCAGCCTGAGTAAATAATAATTTTCAAATAAATAATTTTGTCGATCTTTTTCTCGACCAAATATATATTTTTTTAGTAAGCTGTCATTTGATTTTTGACATATGGGAAATTTAATTTATTTATATAAATATATATGTATAATGTACTGATACTGTGCATAGAAGTAGCATTGTTAATCTTTTCCGTCGCGAATAGTTTTTGAAACATTCAATTTCGTTGACACCAAAAATCGTATCTGAAATGTTTTAATTTCTTACTTGCGATAGTTATTATGTTTTAATATAAGGTTTTTTATAGCAAGTTATGCAGTTGTGCATTCGATAGGAAAATTGAACTCGAGATTTTGATCAAACTTTACATTACAAGTAGCAAGAAAGAGCCCACAAAGATGGCCCACAAAGACAGGCAGCAATTTTCTTTTAACATTTTTTGGAAAATATCCTAACACATTTATTAATTTTTTAGGTCTTAAAATCACGGTATTTGCTAAACAATTTTTCTAGTTTCTTTTTACAAAATTAGTTCATAAATTTGTATTTCTAAAGTTTTAAGGGTAGTTTACCCCTCGGTATTAAACAGTTTTTTGAAAACATTTCAACCAGTTTAATCTATTTTAAATGCAAACACAATTGTGGGGTTTACAACGTGGTTTACTTTAGAAACGACTTGATCGTTTTGACTTGCGGTAATGGCAAGTTATGCATTCCTAAAAAAAGATTGAACTCGAGGTTTCATCAGACTTGTTAGAATCGAAAATAAATTTGGAAACGATTTTTCAGAAAATGGTTATTAATGGTAGGTACCAAAGGACCATTTTCTGTTTTCGGTTTGCTTGAAAACGGTGTGATTCATTTAAATCACTTTTTAAATAAAAAAGCTCCCGAAAAATTCTAAAGTACTGTGTACCTTTCAAAATAAAATATTTTTTTCAACATAGCTTTTTATGGCCTTTAGTCCTATAAATTGGCGTTTCGTCCGGCACACTCATCACTTGGACTTAATGCTAAGTCTTTGTCATACGCAATTTGTATCAAGTTCAGTTTAAACTTACATGGATTTTTTGACAAAAAACCACTGTAAACTATATCAAGATATAGATATAACAAGATTAGAGTTCCTTATCATTAAGCTTGAAGTTTTTTTGCCTGGGCCAGGCATAATTTCTATAAGAAGGTTTTCTTACTCAAATTCTTTGTTCTACTGAAATAAATTAGCCAAGTAGAAGACTTAGCATTGAATTGGACTTGTTGCATTACTGATTCAAAATTGCTTTTTATGGCATTTAGTCCTACAATTTGGTGTTTGGAAACTTAATACAAATTGCGTATGACAAAAAATGGCGTCCAATCAATAGTTCAGTCAGGAAATCGAAATCCCTGCACTTTTTGTGGGTGGGGGACCTTCTTTTTGTATGTGATCATTTATTTTTGACATTCTTATGATGTAATTTAGCTTGGGAGTTATTGTTAAAAATCAGTTGCTTGGACGCCATTTTAAATAATGGTGCCCTATCTGTGGGAAATGGTAAATTAAAAAAAGAAACTTGTCGGAAAAGTTCCACGATCAAAAAAACGATTTATATTTTTTTTATCAATGTGAGGGACTTCTACTTTTTTTGTAGTTTTTAATATTCAGCATGTCAAAAATAAATAACAAATACATACATATAAGAGTAAGGTACCCTCTACAAAAAGTTTTGGTTTTTTGACTGGACTACAGATTGGGTGCCATTTTTCAAATTTTATTAGTATTTCTCACTCTATCTGTTGGTTGCTATGCCTAATGCTGATGTGTGTTCTTTCTTTCTGAGCCCGTACATGTATTCTAATTACTATGATTGATATTTTTGTTCGTAAAAGCTGACTTTATTAAGTCTACAAACATATCTGATTGCATAAGGGGACTTATTTAGCATGCTTATTCCGGGCCTCTAACAAGCTTATTCTGCCACTGAGTGCTGCGAATATGGCTGCTCTACGTGTAGCTTAATTTAAAGTCAAAAGTCTATTCTCTAATTAATTTTTTAAATAAAATTTGGTTTTGTAAATAACTTTTTAAAATAATACTAGCATGTACAGGGGCAATATTTGCTGCATCACAATAGTTTTATAAAATGGAGTCTACATAAGTTCTACGCTTGGATTCTACTTTTAAGTATTAATCTTAACTTCATTAATATAATAAGTTTATATTTTGATCTTTTTAAAATTTATAATTTATCCATAAAACAGTTTGCCGTTCAAATTTGTTCACAATGGAATTTTGTCGACATTTATCTTCAAATGCAAAATGTAATATCACCTAAGCGCTCAACAATATTAAGTTTTTTTCATATAAACTATTTGATCGGGGATTGGTGTTAAAATTAAGACTCTCAACTGATGCAGCTTATGACGTTAAATTTAATTCCTCCGATCATTAAAGAAAATCTTTTTTTTTTTGCAAAAAGTGTTCCAAAAATGTAATAGGATTACAAAAGTGGATTTTAGGTCATAATTTTGCTTAGATATGAGTTCAACTACTGTGATGTTTCGGGAGTATTTACACTTTTTTTAAGAATTGTTTGTAACAAAAAATTTATAGTACTTACCTAATATTTTGTACCAAAATCTTAAAACACAATATTTTTGAATTTATTATAAAATATTTTTTTTTTTAAATCGATATTCCAAAAACGAAATATGTACTCGTAGATTTTTTAATTTTATTTTTTAACTAAACCTTAATAAATACCTACCTAAAATTGGCACACCAAAATTTGTTCTTTGAAAATAAATCTTTTAGAAATTTCGTAAGCATTTTATTTTCATAATAATAATATAGAATTATTAAACTATATTTTTACTTGCTTTTTACTTATAGGTACTATAAGGCAAGTTTTGGATTCGTGCAAAAAAAAAATTTTGAGATAACAATCAAACATGATATAACGATGATAGAGAACACCAAAAAAGTGGGTGGCACAATTCTGTCTGTCTGTCTGTCTGTTCGTCTACAGCCTAAACGGCTCGATCGATTTTCTTCAAACTTGGTACTTAGTGGTTTTTGGTGATTCTGCCGACACGTTTTTTTCATTTTATTTTTTAGAACCAAAAATAACGGTACCTGCCATACCATAATCGTATTTTTCTCAAAAACGGCTCGACAACTTTTCTTAAACTAAATTCAATAAATTTATTTTAGTAAAGGCTTTCTTTGGGTGGAAAACCATTTTTCAAAAATGGTTATTAATGGTACCTCCCAAGGAACCATTTTTTTAATTTTTGATTTGCTTCAAAATGGTATGACCGATTTCAATTAATTTTTTATACAGAAGCTTCCAAGAAATGTTAATAGTTTTGTCTACCAATACTTTTGAAAAAATATTTTTTGGATTTTTAAAAAATATTTCAAATTTTTTTTTTGGAAAATCAAATATTTCGAAAACGGCATCATCGATTTTTTTGAAACTCGATATTTAAGATTTTTTTAGTACTTTCTAAAATATTTTTAGAAAAAATTTTACATTTATGAAAAAATAACGGTACCTTCCATACAAAAGTGAAAAAACCGCAAAGGAAAATATTTTTTTGCTTGAAAATGACTCCTACGATTTTGATTAAACTTTTTCATATACTAAAATTAGTACGATCTACCATCAAAAATTATAAAATTTCACAAATAGCAACTATTAGCAGTACCTGTCATAGAATGTTTTTTTTTATTTTGAGTTTTCTCGTTATCAGCGTAACGGATTTAAATTAATTTTTTTATATACAAATTTCAGAAAAGATTTAATAATATTGCATATCAAAATTTTCAAAAAAAAAGTTTTTGGATTTTTAAAAAAAGTTTCAATTTTTTTTTTTGAAAATTCGATATCTCAAAAACGGGTTGACTATTTTTTTTCAAATTTTGTTTTTATATACACATAAATATATAATTTAAATCTGCATACCAAAATTTGTTCTTAAAAATGTTTTAAGAATTTTATATATAAAAAATTAATTTGAAAAAAAAACCGCTCCAACGATTTTAAATTTTTTTTCCCATACAATCATATTCCATCATGAATTAAGATGGCATACTTTTTTTTCACCTCAAACTGTCAAAAGAGTTGTTTTAACTAATTTAAATGTCGTATTTCATGCTTCTCTACATTTTTCTCTCATAATTTCCATGTTTGTATATACAATTTTCTTAAACTCGCAGTGTCTTGAACATAAGAGCAAGTACGTGCGACCCAGTCGTGCATTTTATTTGTATACATTTTAAAGACGTTATAAATAAAGGGCTGAATTTGCATTACTTATTCATTTCTCTTATAACCAGATGAATAGACTGCCATCTTATTCTCATTTAACTTAAAATTTGAAAGAATTTTTGTATTTTTCTCTTTACGGTGCATTTTTTTGTTTTCCTGATGCCAAAATCCACTTAATTTCGGTTGGTCAGGGTTAGTTGACTAAATTTCTTTGACGTTAAGTTAAGTACCTAACTAATAATTTTTAGTTTATCCCACAAAAAGAATCGCGTCAAGTAACCTAGGAAAACCAAAGAAAAAACCCAATAAGAGGCACTGCAGAGCTAGCACATTATTGTAATATGTGAAAGAAAATAAATAAAATATTGCATGTTTCATTTTAAAAGTGAAATTATCAATAATTTTTTTTTATCCCCGCTTATTTCGCAGCTCGAACAACTAAGCAGAATAGGTCTCCAAAAGTCACTTTTTGTTATCAGAAGCTCATAACCCTATTTTCAATAATTAATTGTTTCACAGTGAGAACCGGTGATTATAAACCCTTATCAGAACTCTTAGCACGTTTTCGTGTTATTTAATTATTCAATAGTAAATACAATTTAAGTTTTTAGGCAGTTTATCCATAAAGTGGTTACGCCCATAACAAACAAAAAATATGTTTCATTACTAGAAGAAAAAATTTGTATCAATGTGATAATTTGGGGAAAAAAGGAGAATACTATGATCTACTGTCAGACAAAATTTCAAGAATTTGAAATTAATACTGACCCCGGTATTTCAAATTTTAAGTCTATGTCACACCCGTAACAGGTTGGCATTTAAAATCATATTCTTTCTGTTTTTCAACTCAATTTTAGTTTTGTTGCTTTTAGATATGAAATTCATGACGTAGGGCTATAATTCTAAGAAATCTACTTTAAATATAAATTTAATTGGCTTTAAGTGAAAGTTTTCTCTTTTTTAAAAGAAAATGGAAAAAATCTCATTGAAGTGAGAAATCTATTCACTTTTCAGTGAGAAAAACTTCATTTTTCTAGAGAAAGTGTTTCTGACATCATGTGAGAAATGTTTATACATCGATGACAACAAAAACTGAAGATCAACTATCCGAGTAAATATTTCCAAAGAATGATACATACTTTTCATGCAATAATTTACACCACATGGAAATTAGATATCTTAATCGCAAATCACCAGTTTTCTAAGGTCACACCCGTAAGGCAACTAAATTGCATCGTATAACATGAACCACTAATTTTTCGTACTTTAATATACTAATTTTTTAAAAGGGCTTCAGGTGTCCTATAGAATAGTAAAGTTTTTATTTATAAACTCGGAATAGTATGTGAATAATTAATAAAATATGGAGTCTCACTGTCACAGCCGTAACGATGGAAACACCTATATACAGTCCAACTGTAAAAACTTATAAATACCTCAACATATATAACTATTGTAACCAATAACTTAGACTGTGGAATTGATTGTCTTAACTTTGATTAATGTGATATTTTACTTAATGAGCTGTCACGCCACCATATTGTTTTAATTACTTTAATTAGTTAAAGAAAGCATGAGAATTACTATCACACTGTCTAACTAGTTGATCGTCTAAGAAAATCTAATAAATACGGCTGGTATTGAATAGAAGAATGATGTAAAAAAAGATATACTTTGTTTCCAATCTTCTCCATAAAAACCGTAAAGCAAAATTTCATATTAGTTGTATTTTTTTAGATTTCCACCCGCAAAAATTGACATTTCACTATTTGCTTATTTTGAGTTTCACTCGAAAATGTTAAATTTTCGAAAAGCTGATTATATTTTGCATAAGTATTTCAGTGAAAGTACCAAACTAATATATAATGTGTTGATTTCTCATTGTCTTTATGATCAAATCTGAATATTTCACCAAAATCGATTAAGCGTATAGTGTTCTTATGATGAATTTTCCTGCTCTCCCATCCAAAGTACACCATTGTGCGTCCTACCGTTTAGGTTTCATCATCAAGTCCTGTAACCCCGGTTGGGGCATAGGGCGCCAACAAATCGTTTCCATCCTTCTCGGTCTGCAGATAGATATTTTAACTGTGGCCACGTCTTTCTCTGGGAGTCTGCTTCTGCTAGAACTGTTGATTTCCATGTTGTTCTTGGTCTTCCAACCCGCCGTGCACCCTGAGGATTCCATTCAAATGACTGCTTTGCAATTTCATCGTTTGGTTTCCTCAGTGTGTGACCAATCCATTGCCATTTACGCTTTCTTATGTCAACGTCCAGCCGCTCCTGGCTTGTCCTGCGCCACAATTCCTCGTTTGATATAATTTGTGGCCAGCGAATTTTTAGAATATGGCGTAGACAACGGTTCACAAAAGCCTGCAATTTCTTTGAGATGGTAGTCGTGACTTTCCAGGTTTCGCAAGCATATAACAGCACGGATTTGACATTGGATTCGAAGAATCTCAACTTTGTGCGCAAGGAGATTTGACATGAGTTCCAAATTTGGGAGAGAGAACCGAAGGCTGCGCGAGCTTTATTTATTCTACTTTGAACGTCCAGATCAGTACCACCATTTGCTGAAACAATACTTCCAAGGTAGTTAAATTGTTCAACCTCTTCAACTGGCGTCTCCTGTATTAAAATACGCTGATGTGTGGAGCGGCCTGTGAGCATTATTTTTGTCTTTTTGCTATTTATTTTAAGACCACTCGCCTCTCCTTTTAACTTCAGAGCTTGACACATCCCGTTCAGCCCGCTGATGTTATTTGCCAAGAGACATATATCATCGGCATAGTCTAAGTGGCTAAGCCTTTCAAACGGTCTCCATTGAATGCCCTGCCTCTCTGATGTTCCAACGCTGGCCGTCAAGACATCGTCAATCGCCAGTAGAAAGAGAATTGGCGATAGAACATCTCCCTGTCTCACACCCTGCCGCACTTCGAAAGAGTCGGATAGCTGCCCATTGTGTAAAACAAAGCATCTTGCGTTGTTATAGGACTCTCTTATAATGGCAACAATTTTTGGGGGAATTCCTCTACCAAGAAGTGATCTCCATATACATTCACGGTTGACTCGGTCAAAGGCCTTCTCAAAATCCACGAACATGAGGTAAAGCGGTGATTGAAACTCCGCAGACTGCTCAAGAACGATACGCAGAGTGTTGATATGGTCGACACAAGACCGCCCACTGCGGAAACCAGCTTGATGCCTCTTGAGTGTAGACTCGATTCTAACCTTTATCCGCTCCAGAATGATGGTTGCCATTAATTTTGGAAAAACGGACAAAACTGTAATACCTCGCCAATTGTTGCAATTCTTAAGATCACCTTTCTTTGGCAACTTAACAATTACACCATCCTTCCAGTCGCTGGGATAGATTTCATTTTCCCACACAGCTTGTATCAACGGGTGTAGAATACTAGCCGTTCTGACAGGGTCAGCTTTCAGGAACTCGGCTGGTATACCATCAAGTCCAGCTGCTTTGTTGTTTTTGAGAAGATTTATCGAAGATTGAATTTCCAGTACTGTAGGGGGCTCGATGTCAATACCCCTATATGATCTACGCATCTCGTTAAGCTGGGGCACTTCAGCACTCTGCTCGACAGAAACCTCATCAAGCAAGGCACAAAAGTGCTCCTTCCACCTGCGCAGCTGATCCTCGATTGATACCAAAAGTGTACCATCCACATCCATTACAGGATGATTGGTGTTGGTTTTCTTCCCGACAACTTCCTTGGATATTTGGTACAATTCCCTCATGTCTCCTCTTCTTGCAGCGTTTTCCGCATTTTCTGCGAGACCGTCTAACCTCACCCTCTTGTCACGTCTCACACAGCGATAGACCATCTTATGTGCTAAGCGATACTCTCTTCGCAATTCAGCCTTTCGTTGAGCATCTGCTTCGGCATTTATTTGCATCTTCAACGATTTGCGAAGCTCGATTTTATCCCAGGTGTCTTGGGATATCCAAGAGTCTCTAACTCTCGACTGCTTGGGTACAGTTTCGGATCCAGCATCCATAAAAACACTTTTTATATCACCCCACATCTCATCAATTGTTGAATGTTGTATTCCGTTTAATGACGAAGCTCTGTCGTTAAGGTTGGTGACATAGTTACGACATATGTTGGGATCACTTAAAGCATTTGTATTGAACTTCGAATTCCTTGCTGCACCCTGTGATTGACGTTGTACAGCTGCCGTTCGTAGCTTGAGACTCATGAGAACCAAATGATGGTCGCTTCCAATGTCGGCATTTCTTATGCTCCGAACATCGCACATTGACTTCCTCCATCGCTGCTGAATCATGATGTGGTCAATTTGGTTTTCAGTTTGACCATCCGGATGTACCCAGGTGATTTTGTTGCAAGTCTTATGTTTAAACACAGTTCCACCCAGTACAAGACGATTAGCGTTACAAAAATCGACCAGCAAATCGCCATTTTCATTTCGTGACCCCAAGCCATTTTTCCCCATGACGCGTTCCAGACCGTAGTTGTCTGATCCGACTTGGGCATTGAGATCTCCCATGACAATTATGATGTCGGCTCTTGGAACACCACTGTAAACTGAGTTAAGATGAGTGTAGAAAGCGGTTTTGTCTTCCTCGGTCGCTTCATTTGTGGGGGCGTAGCACTGAATTATTGTGACGTTGCGAATTTTTGAACGGAACCTTGCTGTCATTATTCTTGCAGAAATGGGCGCCCAGGATATAAGACTACGCCTTGCTTCTTCGTTCAACATAATTCCGACACCATGCAGCCTTTGGCCACCCTCTCTTTCATCCTCCCCGGAATACAGCATTCTCGTTTGCCCAGAGTCAGCTCTGTATTCGGCTCTTCCTCTCCACCTAGTTTCACTGATGCCCAGGATACTGATCTTAAGGTGAAGCATTTCACGCTCAACCTGCTCGTATCTACCTTCGCCGTACAAGGATCGAACGTTCCATGCTCCGATTTTCGTACGTATGCGGTAGCCAAAAGTATCATTTGCTCTTCTTAAAAGACTTCTTCTATTTGTTAACGATTCATTTATTGTTATGGCGTCTTGATTGACGCTGGTACAGGAAAGATGCCGCACTCCCAAATCCGATGTGCGGTTTACAGCAGCCGAAGCTGCAGAAGGATTCTCCATAAAATGGTTACCTCTTGGGGACTCATTTCCAATTGTTGTCATATTTCATGTAATAGCATATATCCTTCCACCATGGTGTTTTCCGAGATACGATTAATAACATACATAAGCTCAGATTTGACAGGCACACCCGCCTTTTGTATGGTCAAACACATAACTGCTCGAGGCCGCCCACTATGGGAAAACAGACGTCTTTTGTAGCCGCCCAATATGGGTTACAGACGCTACCTGCTGCTGCCGTTGGCCTTTTAACAAAAACGCTCCTCCGCCACCAGACTATCATGCCGTTGACCGCCACCTGCAGTTCATCCGTCTTAAGGGGGCTTTTAACCATCCCAAGGACAAGTTTGTGCCCTGACCAGCAAAGCTGGGTTGTCTGCTTATCCCGGCATCCATTCGGTCCCCCTGCACGTTAGCGTTACCCACCCTCCACCACGCGGAGGTGTGCATAGGGATTTTCCTATCATTGAGCCTAGGGCCATATGGCGTCCTAGCACTCTCAAGTACTTTTGGAGGTTTAGGTTTACCTGCATCGAATTGCCCGCGTTCATTGACAGAAATCTAAAAATTCAGTACTGAAACGTAACGTTGAACGCACAAAAAATCTGAAATTTCAGCCAAATGTCATATTTTTTTTCTGTCAAAATATTGTGTTTACTTTCGGATTTTACTGGAAGCGAATATAAAAAGTACTTTTTTTTGTCGGAAATCAAAAATTGACATTAAGTTTAAACCAAAAATTAGTGACTCTGGAATGAAGTTATATATAAGTTGACTGGAAAACGCTTGTTCTTTGTTTTTATTTGGATCAATATTTTTGAAAATAGTTGAAGCCAACCAACAAATCTTAGCACGTATTACTCCCAAATGAAAGTCTTCTTCGGGCTCTTCCACCGATCCCAATTAATTATTAATAAAAGCGATGAAAACTATCATTTTTTGTTATTTTGTTAAATAAAAACTAAAGCCAAAACGATGTGTAAAAAAAAAAGGATTCATAACAATAAATTTATTTTATTTACTTAAAAAAAAAAAACAAAAAGCCGGCATGCCGTACCAAGCCGACAACAGACCACAAAAATAGCTGCAATGACTATAAAGTTCAATTTCTATGTGCAGATCTTTTTTTTGTCTGGTTTTTTAGCTGTCATTTGAATTTTCAGATCAAAATTTTTATCTGAAAAACGTAAGCAAACCTAACTAAGTCATCTGAATTTTCAGAATTTTTATTACAGCTGACCAATCACAAGCCTCAAAAATTCAGATATCGGAATCCTTGAACGCACGGATTTAGAACAAAGTTTTTGTTTAAGCTCATTTAAACTGCCCATAGAAAGATTTTGGAGTTTCAAGCTTTCTCGAAAACGGCTCAAACTATTTTTTTTATGCCAACAAAATTCGCAAAAAGCATACTGTTTTCATGCGAAAAAAAATCAAAATTTTCGAAACAATCTTCCACCTACTCTATGCACCATATCGTATAATATTCAAAACAAAAAATGTTTGCCTTGGCCTAAGCCACCCATTGAGTCATAAATTCACTCTTAATTAATGACTATAGGTATAAAAATGTAAAGCAATTATTTTTGGATGCAAAAACCATTTGCTTGCAAATAATGCCTTGAGGTGAATATGGAATTTTGAAGTGTATACCAAGCATTAAAAAAAATATATTTTATTCACCATACTATTTTCGCATGCAAAACAATGGTTAGTCAGTTGTTTTGCATGCCATTCCATGATTGTAAACCAATCATGTAATCAAAATAATTTTGTATTTCACCTCAATAATTTTTGGCATGCGAAAATATTTTCATATATTTTTTTTTTTCGCATGGAAACTGTAAATTAGGCTTAAAGGAAAGATCATTTTATGTGTTTTGAGAAAGTTACCTTAAAAAAAAATCTTAACGATTGTAATGTAGCTTTTCTGCTACCCCGGTATCGGTTCTGTATATTTGTATTTTGAGAAAGTTACCTTATTTTTAGGTTATTTCCGTTAATGTTGTAAATACAGTATACAGAGCTCTGTCAATTTTATTACAATTTTTTCGAAAAGATATTTCTTACAAGTTCTAAAATAGTCCAAAACATTAATCCAAATAATATGAATTTTTGTATCTATGACACACACCTCTGGTTGGATAACACTTTATCATTTTGATATACTCATATGAGTACACCTGCGACTTTTTTAAGTTTTTGAGTTATGATCATTGACCAATGTTAGTACATATTATCATTCTCATTACTAAGAGGTATTTAAAGAATACTCATTTTGTGATTGCTTCTTTTAAGGACTTATAAGAAGTACCAAAATTAGCTTTTATTTTAAAATAAAAAAGAAAAACTGAAGGTCAAACGTGGCAGCAGCAGAGGCAGTAACAGCATACAAATTTGAATTTCCGAAAAACAAAAAACAAATTCCTTTCAGAACTGAGTATAGAAAACACCTACACACGACAGTACCGTAAATAAACCTATCGTTGGCTTCCGCCTCCGATTATTATTGTTGTTTTAGCATTTTTGTCTTTCAACCAAAAAAAAAAGAAAATCAAACAGAAACAACAACAATAATAATAATATTAAAAACCTACCTCCGATTCGAATGTCTTGAAATTTGTATTTTTCATTTTCAAACAAAAACATTCCACGAGCAAAAAATCGAGAAAATTTTCAAATTGCTTTATGTTATCCACTTTCGAGTCGCGTGTGGAACGATTTAGTCAAATTTAGATTGCCCCTTCTCCTTTGTCCTTTCATCGATCGCCTTAGCCAGAAGCATGAATCATCTCACCTTGTTTTCGTGAGAAAAAAATATTTCTTTCAATATAAAATTTTCGACGACCAACGGTGCGGCACGGTGGCGCGGCGCGGCGCATTGTAGCGACCAACGAGTCGTGGCGAGGAAGCGAAGACGACGGCGAATTGAAGGTAGATAGAGATGGTGGAATGGGGTATATTTTTAGGTTATTGTGGTGGCGGCAGCAGCTATGGCGTCGAATGTGAGAAATTGAGGCAACAATTCAAGGTATAATAACAATAAAAATATTTCTCACGTGGGCATCATCATCAGCAGAAGCGGCAGCATTTTGGACAGCCGCCAAACGAATCACACTTAAACACACTATCAGCGTGAGTCTGAGCAGAGTGAGCAGTTAGCTCTCTTTGGTACCTACACTTGGTGCTCTGCTGCTGCTCGGTATGTAAAGATTTACCTTTTGCAAAGCTGTGCGGCTGAGTCTATAAATAACACAGAGCGGCAACGTTCTATTCGTTTTGGCACCGGCTATACAACACTTGTTTTCCATTTACACCTTCGCCATCGGGCCATCTGCCCGTTTATCCGTTTATTGTGGCCAATTCATTGCCATCGCTACGATAGAGTTACCTGGATGCTGCCATCACAAGTTTGGCGATCGACGATCATCATCCGCGGCGGCGGCAATGGCGATGGCGATTAAAATCACCCAACTTACCATCCGCGGAGCGTTTTACTCACCGTCGATATAATTATATTTGAAATCTTATTTTTAGCGCCCGTCCGTCCACCGTTTAAGATTTTGGCTCAAGTTGTGGCCAAAATAGTGTATATGCGCGCAATTTGACTGCTTGCTCGTTTCACCAAAGAGCACCTTATGGCGTGGATTGATCTAAGAGCGCAGCGTGTGCGAAGGAAAGGGTAGGCGGTAGGCGGTCGGGTCGCGGTAGGCGGTGGTGTGAGCCCACTTCAATGAGATATTTTTATAATCGCATCACATTCGCGGTCGTTGTTTATCACAAACAACGATGCGATTCTCGTGATTATAGTTTGTTGTTTGTTTGTTTTTGTGTGGCTTTGGCTATTGGCTAAGGAATGCGGTGGCGATGGCGATGGCGGTGAACTAAAATAGAGTCAGACGCAAGTGGAGTCCTTTCGTGGTGTTTCTTTAAATAGACATTACACGATATTAGGTATATGTTTTGCCAAAAATATAAAACGCTATTCTCAGAAGCTAGATCACAAGGTACGAGTTCGACGGTGAATGGATAGTCGTACTTCTCTTTATCATATCGTATGTCGTCGCATCTATTATGGCACAGATTTCAAAGAACCACAATTTCCTCATTTATATGAGTCACACGCGAGTTTAGCCTCTTTGTGATTTTGATAACTTAAAAAATATTGTATGTCCAAGATCCGGACTCCAGGGAAAATAATATTGAAAGAGAGATCACCATTCTAAAAAATTCAGATGCCTAGTAGCCTCTACCTAGTACAAGATTAGTCACTGTGAATCATATTGTTGATGTGCGCTGTGTGCTCGTTTGTTGTGAGCGTTGACATTTCCCCTTACAGTGTGAATCACATTAGTCACTTCATTTGCTGTCGGTGGCGGTGTATGTCGGCTTCAACTATTGCTGCTTAGTTAGTCGTATAGTTGGTGGTGTTTTTCTGGAGTGACGACGACGAATGACGCCGATCAAACAAAATAGATAATTTTTCTCTTGGCCTATCATGGCAGTTTTTCCAGTTGTTGTGCAATATTTTGCAGCTACAACGCACGCTACAGAATATTCGAGTCAAACCTTTGTTCGACTTTATCTTTTGTGACGGAGTAATGATAAGTAAGTGATTATAGGGTTTATATATGGGTCCAAAGTGTCATTAAGCCCTGAATGAGTGGGGTCTTATGCACTGAATCAATCTTTTTTTTTGTGACGATATTGAAAGTGCACAGTTAAGTTAATTACGTTTGTTGGAAGATAACAATACAACTGAAGGCTGTTGTGATGGAACTTTTGATTAAAATAAAAAAAAAAAAAGAATTTTACTTTAATTTGAAAATTAATTTTATGACTTAATTTATTTCCGGCTATAAGCTAATATTATGAAATAAAACCTATTAGTACCTATTTATTCCCGCAGATTTTATAATTTATGTAGGTATAAGCACCTTGCTGGTCATGCAGCTGTAGGTTCATCAACTTCTCCCTACAAGCAAGCCTGGTGATGATCATGCTCAATATATCTGCTGCTGTACGTTTGCATTTAAAATGGGACCTATGACCAAATTTCAAAGCTAATTATAGTCGCTTCTAATTGTTTTAAATTTGCACACATCATCATTGATTAAAGTTGACATAATGTTACGAAATTCATTATTTTTTTTTTTTTTTTGTTTAAATGAAATGACTTAACCTGATAATGCACGTTCTTAGACCAAAACCCATTATCAACATAGATGATTCATTTCATTTATTAATAAATAAAGACTAAATTGAATTGTAAGTATCTATGTATTTCTCATATACATATGTACCTCTCATATACACATAAATTGCGGACTAAACTTGTTTAATTCAACGGTGTTTAAATATGTAAATTTAACCGAATGAATGTAACCGAGTAAAGTTCCCTTCCCAAGCTCACTCGAACAAACATGTATAAATAGCAAACCAGCTCTGTTGAAAATAACAATCTACTTGGTTGAATTTGACAACAATTTAACTCGGTTATAAATAATTAAACAACTTGGTTAATTATGTTACTTGGTCAAATTTCAAATATACTGGGGTTGAATTTAGACAGTCTTTTTGATTGAATCATCGTTGAACAATTGACCAAAAGCCGTTGTACAAAGCCGTTGTTGTGAGTTTTTTTTTACATGTAAATAAGGATTCAATATCCATTTTGATAAGTTCATGCTTTAAATGTTCTGGAGTATCATTCCTTGAAATCCCGTGGAAGTTATTCAAGTGTTGACAGGTAACAAGCAAAGTCATCACGTCTGTGAAGTTAGCAGGGCAACTTTCACCCACGCAAATGGGACCTTGACAGGAATTTGCAGTTTTTTTGCATTTTTTTTGCATTTGTATTCCCGATTTTGCAGTTCGCCAAATAGCGGTGTAATTTAGTGACCTGCTAACTTCACAGTGAAGTTAGCAGGTCACATTGTGTATCTCAGGAACCAAGCGTGCTAGAAACTTGTAGTAAGGCTCCAAATTTGCAGTTTTTTTGCATTTCAACGATAGGCTATGTTCAAAATTTGAAGTCCTCTATTTAAAAATTTCCCAAGTTTGACTTGAATATGAAGCAAGTAGGTCACTTCGTGTATCTCACGAACCAAGCATGCTAGGAACTTGCAGTAAGGCTCCAAAGTTGCAGTTTTTTTTGCATTTCAAGAATAGGCTAGGTCAGAATTTTGAAGTCCTTTTTTTAAAAAAAATTTCATACTGACCTACTAACTTCACAGTGAAGTCCTTTTTTTGAAAAAGATTTCATACTGACCTGCTAACTTCACTGTGAAGTTAGCAGGTCAGTATGAAATGTTTTTTTAAAGAAGGACTTCAACATTCTGACCTAGCCTATTCTTGAAAAGCAAAAAAACTGCAAATTTGGAGCCTTACTACAAGTTCCTAGCACGCTTGGTTCCTGAGATACACCATGTGACCTGCTAACTTCACTGTGAAGTTAGCAGGTCACTAAATTACACCGCTATTTGGCGAACTGCAAAATCGGAAATAGAAATGCAAAAAAAATGCAAAAAAACTGCAAATTCCTGTCAAGGTCCCATTTGCGTGAGTGTAAATTGCCCTGCTAACTTCACAGACGTAAAGTCATCGCTGCTGATAGTTTAAAGGGTGTAATTTAATTTAATTTGGCCTACATTTTTCTCTCGAATAATAGCAGTTTGGCAACAAAAGTAGTAAAGACATTTTGGCTAGAGATTCATATCAACAGATAAATTAATATAAGTCTTAAGTGATATCTTTATCGCAGCAAGTATGTATCTTTGTTTTTGAGAAACTTTGACTAAAAAAAAGGATATAGAATTGAGACAGGAAAGTACATTTTGATAGCCAGCATACTTCTGTATGAAGCAGTTTAGTCGGTTAAAATATTCATTATTGACAAAGCCCAAGCTGCTTTTTAATATTTATTAACTGTCCTGATAAAAGTTTTCTGTGATGTATGAAGGCGTTCACTCATATCGTATATATATATACGAAACTTGAGTGTTTATGCTCTTCAAACTGGCTGAACAGAATAGAGTGCTGTAACTGGAGCTGCAGCTGCAACTGGAATAGCAGTCAAAAAGTGTCGTACGTAAATAAAATTAGATATAATGATGAAAAAGAAGCTGAAATAACTTAACGTATTTATCAGAGTTTGAAAAGAGTTTGAAACTCACTTCAACCCCCTTGTTAATACTCGGTTATGCTGGGAACTTTGAAACGTTGAAAAAGCTGCAAGCAAAAGTTAAAAGTTGATCAAATTGTACAGCTACGTATCTGAGCTGCGTCATGTCATATTCGTATCACTGAATTTGTGTGTATTCAACATTTTGACAGCTATTCCAGTTGCAGCTCCGTCTCGATTCTGTTCAGCCAGTAAAAAGGTTATGTTTTAATTTTTCCTCTGCGTAAACTGTCACATAAACGCTTATGTTCTACTTAGCTTCTAATGACCGGCAGTAGGGCAACAGAAGTGGCAACAGATCACTGGTGATTAGATGGCCTTTCTCACAAAAAGTGGAGTGGAATCAATCATTACATCGTTTTGGAGAAAGCAAAATTGTTGCCCTTGATACTTTTAAAGAATTTTATAGAGTTTGGCATCAAGCTCTTTTACAGAAAATACATGCTTTTAAGTATCAACGAATCACTTCTTCGCTGTATAAGTAATTACCTTTTCGACCGTTCAATCCAAATTATTTTGGACGGTTTCAAATTTGAAGTTAACAAAAATATCTAAATGCTTGTGTGCCCCAAGGCTCTTTATTGTCTCCGATACTTTTTCTTATTTTCATAAATGATCTTTTGTCTGAAACAACTAATCCACTTAACTGTTTCGCTGATGACAGCATCCTTAGTTCTTTCATATTCCTTTCCAGATTCACATCCCTGTTCTTCAAACGTGGAGCTGCCAGCAGTAGAATATGTTGAGCTCATTCAATTCAGATTTAAACAGCATTTTCAAATGGGGTAAATAGTGCATCCAAAAACTTACAGGTGTTTTCAGTCGTAAAAGCAGATCAACTCTTGTGGAACAACGACCACATTCAAGATATGTATTGCTAAATATGCTGCAAAATGCCTAAGTTTTCTCAGACTATATATAACAACTTTTTCCCCCATCTTATCTGGTTACTTATACATATAAAGCATACATACGCCCAAAGCTAGATTATAACTCTCATTATGTAGTCTGGTACATCCTAAACATCACTTTTGGATAGAATCAACAAATAGTGATTTAAAACTTATGGTAAGTGACAGATCAATGTTTCTTGCAATTTTTGCAGAAGCTGTATGGCGGGGAGGAGGAAGAAACGATTATTCACCTTCTCTGTACAAGCCCTGCTCTTTCCCACAGATGACACGGCTCCACTTCTAAAACGATCTTAATGACCTGACAAGCTTACTTAGGTACTTACTTAAGGTGGCGCTACAGTCTGGGGTGGACCAGGAATCTATGCAAACGGGACCAAAATTCACCCGGAGAATTTTCCTCTCAAGAAGAGTAATTCTTCGTTTGATCTCAGTACTGGTATCGTTTGATGAGTTGAGAGCGGAACCTAGATAGACAACGTATCTGACCACCTCAAAATTATAGCTGTCTATAATGACGTTCTGTCCAAGGCATCGTCGATGTTGGGTGTCCTTTCTTGTTGACAGCATTATACTTGGTATTGCCTTTACCACCGTTAAACCCAACTTCTTGGCTTTCTGCTGAATACTCATGAAATCACCACTGACATCACACTTTTTTCATCCGATTATGTCAATATCGTCAACGTAAGCGAGTATTTGGACGGACTTTTGAAAGATTGTGTCTCTAGTGTTGACTTGATAGTTTTGCACTATTCTGTCAAAATCTGGCAAACACAGACACTTATTGTCTCGTACGCTTCCTCAGGAGCTCTAAGTCGTTTAACGAGTAAGGAAGGAATTTTCAAGATTCATATGTGGTATCACAACAGACCAACTTTGGTCTAAGTGTGCCAGTATTATTTACTGACAGCCACTTCTACCTAACCTAACCGTGCCACATGAATCTGGAATTCCTTACCCTAACCTGTTTATCCTTCCCATTTCAATATCCAGACATTTAAAACAAATGTACATCGTTATCATCTACTGAACTCAGAAAATTATTTAAAAAGATAAAGATATCAGCACTCCAGCAGTGAGGCCACACTCTTTTAACCTCTTCATTACTGCATGGGATTGGTGACACAAAAGTTTGGAAAAATGTATTCTCTACGGTTAGATTCTCAACTAGTTTCAAAGAGACATAGCTTTTGGAAACCTCAGCCATCATACGACCGGAAAAACTCATCTTCCTACAAAATAACAATAAACCACATACGAGTACTACTAAATATTTCTGAGTTCCATCAAATTGATTAATTTTCAAGTTACATTTTTGAAAGCACTCTATCTACATGGATGGTTCTGAAGTACGGTGATTTAATCGAAAACTACTCCTTCAGGTGAGGCGGTTAAAATCACCTAAATCTGAGATAGGTTGGAAATTTTTGTGCATCATTAGGAATTTTTAAATTTTTGACAATGTTGATTTTGGTTCTCAAGATCAAAAAGGGAACAGGAGGTCAAAATTTCGGTTTCAAAATTCTGCTATTAAAAATCTGTTTTCTTCAAAAAAATTCTGATTACTGAACCTAATGACAAAAATGCTTGGGTACTCATTTGTTTTGTTTTTGGTACTAACTGCGTGTTCTGAGCACTCTGAATATTTTTGAAATACACTTGAATACCAGTGCTTATGTTCAGCATTTAACTCTGTCTGTTCAGTTATTTTATTCTGAGCCCTCATAGAAATGCAGAATGAAAAAAGAAACAAAAATTTTTCGCTCTGAGCTCTCAGACCTAAAATAGAAACACAATTTTGTTTGACAGCTCATACTCTGCTCTGGACTAAAAAAGAAAAATGCCTAATTTCTTTAATTTATCAAATGTTATTTCATTATCTTAAATTTGAATAGATTATGTTGGTATTTGCTTAAAAAAAATGCAAAGTCTTAAGGAATGCCCAGTTAGTCAAACATTTTCTTTGTATTCCAACTCCAATAAACCACATGATGGTTGGGTTGGTAAACCCACCAAAATATATTCACTTCTATATAACAAAAAAGCCATATCAAAGTAGGTTTCTAAAAAACCAAAATCTGCATATCACTTCCTTTTCTACATTCTAATTTTACGCACAACAGCAAGACGTGGCGCGGCGCTTTATCAAACCTAATTGCTATGCAAGTTAAAATGCCACACTCCATCGTTTGTACTCTGTCGCATGCGAAACGAGCCTCACTCAAAGTCGCGTCAAACGTTTTATTTTTTTTTTTAAATAGACGAGTCTAATAATTCTCATTAGCATTGCAAACAACCAACTCTGGCAAAAAATTATAAAGCACAAACAAAAAATAGAAAAACACCGACAGTCGACACCATTAGTTTTGTCTTTTGTATTAGTTAAAGTCTGATATCAATATACTGAGCTAAAGGCATAGCTACCTACCTATGATGATTTCGATTGATTTATTTATTAACTGTTGAACTAAATTATTTCCCACATATGGATCAATCTTGATTTCATTCATAGAAATATTTATAGCAAACAACAACAGGAAAAAAATCACACCTATAATAGGTATACAAAAATCTCAAACTCAAACGACCTTCATCTAGATCTAAGAAAATTATGTGGATCATCAAAACGGCATCGGTACACAAAGGCTATTAAAAAAAATAGACCATACGAAGAGTCAAAACAAAACCACAAACATTATTAACCCAGGAATGGGGCAAGCAAAAAACTACGACGACGTCAACGGGACGGGGATTTTTATTTCGCCGCACTCTCGCTCACTCTCTCCCTGTGTTCATGAGATCATGACGAAATTATATACCTACCTGTTAAAAAAGTAGATATTTTGTTCCATCTCCATAGCTATGCAGACACTAATTTCCCCTATCTACCTGAGAACTTATAATGATCATTAGCTCATCCCCACTCCAAGTTATTTTAGAAGAAAAATCAAAATTACCGCCGCACACGACACGATCACTATGCGAAACGATCTTCGGCAAACCGAACCTATGGTGATGCTGTGTGTGTTTGGACAGTGAATTCTTCTTCCCCTGCTCGTTCCCGTCGCATGCCTACCATCAGCGTTGATCGCCGATCAACCAACAGTAAAAAAAAAGAACAACCACCCTTACCTTACACACACAGTCCAACCGATCATTCTCATAGATACACGATCGATGAACAACCTTGCCCTGTGTACTTCCACTTGCCGTTTTGCCTTGCCTTGCTATTACGATCCAACCGTCTCCCCACCCTACCCTATACAATCACGTAGTATTCCATGAATCACGCTCCACCGGACGACGATCCGATCGACGATGACCGTCTTGACCGTCGCGTCGGAGTCGTCCGACAGAAAACGGAATGCCACCGTTCGGGTAAAGTGTTTATCAACAATAGCCGTCATCTATGTAAGTATTGGAACAAGAGAGCGAGAGAGAGAGAAAGAATGAAAAAAATCACCGTCTACCTGTCTGTGTGTGTGCGTGTGTTTGCAACAACACAGCTGATTACATACGAATTCGCCGAAACTCGATTAAGGTTCAGTGCTGAGGCTGAGTGCTGATTGCTAGTCGTGTGGCTTGACGAATGTGAATGTACATCTCGACTCGTCGATCGACAACATTCAGTCGTATTCTGAACTTCAAACGGTAAAGAGCTCTAATCTAAGAGCACTAAATTTATACGAAATCTACACAAAAATCCGTACGTACTTATCGCGTAGGTGAAGATACTTTCGCCGGCTAAAAATAAAATCGAATACTTACTTTTAACATTGAGTTTATTCTGAAGAGCTCTCATTCGCTTATCGGACGCCGAGTGATACACACGTCCTACCGGAATTAAATCATACAAAAAATATAAGAAGAATTAATTTTGATTGGTGTTGACAACAGTTATAATTTCTCCAATTCAAAACAAGTGGAACTAGAAATAAAAGAATAATAAGTGAATTCTTAAGTGAATAAAATAATTATAAAAAAAGTTTTGTGAACAAACAAGTTAATACAAAAGAAAAACTAAATATTCCTAATGGTTACTGGAGTTACTGCACCAACTGCAACAATGACCGCCAACATAATCGGATCTCAACCAACTATCAAGGATGCTCCAGTCAAAAGTGATCGTCGGGTATGTATTTTAGACAAGAACCACCTACCCTTGCCCACAATATCCGTTCTCGTCGCCTCGCCGCGCTTTTTTCGATTTGGAGTTTATTCCTATATTAGTTTTGCAAATGCGCGTCGGTGGATCATGTGCAGCCAAATATGAATTGGGGCCCACATTGATGAGTTTGATTGTTCACTCTATCAACCTACAATTTTTTTTACAAATACAGTCGGGCGCCCCTAAAATGGCAAAATAGCGTAGAATCAGACAGACAACGTTGGTCGTCGCAAATCGCCCGACCAAATGTGATCGACGCGCGTGGATATTTTACATTGTCTAATTAAACCAATTTGGCACGATCAGTTTTTTTTTTTTTTTCGTATTCAAGTTGAATTCAATTTTATGCGGATACCCCGCATTGCCGCATTAGATTTATGTATGCAAGACGCGGAGGTGAGGCAAAATTGTGTGTCTCTAAATAGCCGCCTCGCTGCTGGTCGCCGACAACGACAGCAACAACAACGACGACGTCTATGTCACCATTTAAGCTAAATTGCGCTTTTACCTGACGCGATCGCGATCACCGCGCACTACCGCACGGCGCAATGGCAATGATGTGGGTAATATTTTGGCGACGGCAATAGTGAGGGCGTTTTTTACGTAGGTTATCCACCGTACTGTATTTGGGATTGCAACTTTCCGGTGCGTGAATGTGGGTTTTATACTCTGTTGAATTAAACTCTCTTTATTGATCACAGTTCAGGTCAGTGGCTTTTCAGTTAATTTGCAATAATTTGGTTTCGCGGTCATTAATTGGACTTATCGCCGTGTGACCTTGTCTCGAATATACACACACTCACACTTATAAGTGCTACGAAATTCTTTTAATTATCTAAATATACACTACACAAGCGTGTGATCTATTTTAAGATAAAATTCAATTTGAAAAGTTTACTATGCGAAATATTTTTAGAATCTTATCGGTTTTAGCAAAAAAAAAAAAAGAAATTTCCTCGCTATTTTCTATTTTCGTTCAAATGAAATAGATTTTTCGTGAATTTAGCGTGTGGGTTGTAATGTTTAACATTTTCGAGAGTCGAATCTTTATGGCGGTGATCTTTTTTATGTCTTTTTAAATGCTATTTGCAGTATTTATCACAGAGATGTTCCAATCTAATTAAGATTTTTTTTTTATTTTATTTACAGTCTAATAAACCGATAATGGAAAAAAGACGACGTGCAAGGATTAATAATTGCTTAAATGAGTTAAAAACTCTCATCCTCGACGCCACCAAAAAAGACGTAAGTATTTTCAAAAACTACTACAAATACAAAAATATCTCATTTCATGCAACTTGACCTCCCTTTTTATCATACGATCACTTTTGATCCACAAAAATTTATTTTTGAAAAAAAAAAAAGTCGTGAATCAAAATGTAAATTTCCCAACACCAAATTCCAATCCTTCCATTTTTTTTTTCTTTGCCAATCATTCTGATTGCAGAAATCATCAATCATTGATCATTATTCACAGTCTTTTCTCACGAAAAAAAAATATACTCACCATTTTCGTTTTTTTTTTTTCTATCTATTTACAGCCAGCGCGTCATTCCAAATTGGAAAAAGCTGACATCTTAGAAAAGACAGTCAAACACCTACAAGAACTCCAACGTCAACAGGCCGCTCTAGCTCAGGCAGCCGATCCCAAAGTGATAAACAAATTCAAAGCCGGCTTCACTGATTGCGCAAACGAAGTGAGTCGTTTCCCTGGCCTCGATCCTGTTGTCAAACGTCGCCTGCTGCAGCATCTAAGCAATTGCATCAATGGCGTTAAATCAGAATTACATCATCATCATCGGCAGCAACATCAACAGCAACAACAACAATCATCTGTGGTGGTGCAACAACCTCCATCCCACATGCTGCCATCACCACCCAGCTCACCAGAACAACAAGATCAGCCAATGCACTCACCAAATCCACCACAAATCATTCACTCCATCAATGGTGGATATTTCCTACCCAATGGCCTCCAAGTTATTCCAACAAAACTTCCCAACGGCAGCATTGCCCTAGTCCTCCCGCAAACGTTGCCGCACAACAATCAGCCCCCAATGCTAGTGCCCATTCCATCGCGCACAGCATCAACTGGATCGGCTTCATCGCATACGTCATCCAGCTATGAGCGCACTCTCTCGCCACCCACTAACATTCACTATGCGCCACCAAGTCCGGCGAATTCATACGAAGCAATGGACTGTAAGCCATCTGTCATTCATCATGGTGGTGTTGCGGCTGCTGCACACGCTCACCACCATCAACAACAACAACAACAACACCATCATCAACAGCAACAGCAACAACTGTATCAACAACAAGCCGCCCAACATTACAATCCCGAAGTGGCTCCCCTATCGTTGGTTGTGAAAAAAATCAAAGAAGAAGAACAACCATGGAGACCATGGTGAATAATGCAATCGTCACAGAGGTCAGGCATTCAGCAGAGAACAAAATGCACAAACCAAATAAGGTGGATACAAAAAAAATGCACAAACAAATAACATACAAAAAAAAACATACATACACAACACTAATACACACACTTATAAGACTGAAACCGAAGAGTCACGCAACTCATTTGAATACCAAATTGAGTTGGTGGCGTATCAAATAAGGAGCTTGATTGGCGTTCGTTTAGTGTTTGAAAAAAGCAAAGACAAGAGTAAAAGAAGAATCAGAGGAGCCGGATGCTGACACCTATACGAGTATACATACATATATGTAAAATGAGTCGAGAGCTATTTGATTCGGAGCGGAGTATTGAAACTCCTTTTTAATTCAATTTAATGTGAAAAACCGCAGTACCTCTCTGTGCTTAATTAGACTTAATGAATTAGAATTTAATTATTTTTTTTTTCTGACGTTTTCTTCGATCAAAATGTTTTTCATGAAAAGTTCATTATTACTCACTCATCTCATCTTCCTTATATTTTCACTCAAAAAATCGTAAATCATTTAGAAAATATAAACGAAGTAATCATTAATTCAATATTTCATTGAAAATAATTAAAAACAAATAAAAATATTTAACTCAGTTAATAACTCAATTCAAATTGAGTTTATTTCTTTGGAATTGTTGAAAAGTTGAAATTTTTGAACAAAAATTATGTATTTTAAAAATTTATTACGAATAATTTTGATCTTGACTTGAAATTTTTTTGTTAACTTAAAACTCAAACTGAGTTAAACTCATTTTTATCTCTCTTATTAAAGAGCTCAAACGAAAATCACTCATTTTTTAAACTATTTTCAAATTCACTCATTACTCATCAAAACAAATCTCAAAGAAACTAGAGTCTCTCTTTCAGCACTTAAAAAAAATCACTCAAAATTCATTAGTCATTTCACTAAATTGTTAAATTAAAAAAAAAAACACTCAAAGAACTCTTCAGAAAAGCAAAAATCACTCTACCTCAGACATAAAATTTAAAAAATATAAAATTAAGCTCTGTGAAATATGTAGGTACAAATTGCTGTGAATGTATTATGCAATTTAAAATTGAATTTAATGCACAAGTCATGTAAATAAATTTAAAAACTAAAAAACAAAACATCTTAAAAAAATCCCTTAAATTTAAGTTTAAAAAAAACATAATAATAAAAATAATTATGAGAAATATTGACAATGAAATCCCTCAAGTCTTCCACTAGCACTAAAAAAAAAAAAAATATTTAATATATATTGACATACTTCATATTGATGGTCTCAATAATCAATATTTATTCATAAACAATAATTGTACATAAATTAATAAGAACTTTAATTTTTAATAATTATGTTAATAACTTTAATTTAATTTTTTTTTAATGAATGTATGTATGAAATTAACTTTAAGTTATTTAATTAAAAAGAAAAAAACTACAAAAAATCTAAAAATAATAAAAACAAAAAATTAATTTCCAAATATTTAAATTTTGTCTTTGTTTTTTTGTTTCTCTTCCATCTTGGTTCTCTTCCATGGGGTTCTATTTTTTTTATTTTTTGTTTGATCTGATAAGTTTGGTAGAGCGATAAGGTGACAAACTGATAGGTGGTATATTTGAAAACAACAGCAGCGCCACACTAAAAATACTCGTTTGTATTTGTACGTGACATGCTCACCTTATTTTGGGGACACGTGATTCATTTTCGTTTCGAATTATATTGTTGAAGGTTGGTGGTGGTTTGTGTTGTTTTTTAAGTTCAGAGAGTTCATTTTGATGGTCGATGTGGTGTTTAGAATATTTTTTTTGTTTTTTTTTCTGCGATCTGGATTTCCACGTAAAACCGCTGACCTTCAGACGAATTTTGTCAATGTCTTTCTACTCACCAGATGATGGGTATATCTAAAATGAGTTGTCAAAAAAGTATGTATTTGAAATTCTTTTCTAGACAAGGTCGTTATATAATAAATTCATAAACAAGAAGAGAAAAAAAATTGGAGAATCCAAACACGTACAATGTATGTTCTATTATTGCACACGGTTATTTGTTTGTTCTAAAAATGGTTCAACTCATAAAAAAAAACAAAACAAAAAAAAAACAAAGTATAAAAATATGGCAAAAAATGATGTGTGTGATAAGATAATAGAGCGGGGTGACCCAATAAATACCTACTCAACCTGGTGTTACTAGCCGCGGCTGTCATCAACGTCAGAGTAGAAAAGTTCTTTGTTGTTTTTCAACAAATAATGTTCAGGGTCCAAAATTAAGTAGGTATATGCAAACATCACCTACACACATACAAATGTTGAGCGCGGAAAGTTTTTTGACAAAACTATTTTTAGATAATTTTTGTCTTTATCGGAATTTTATTGATTTTTCAAAAACAATTCCAGTGTACTTTATGTATGTTACGATTATCACACTTGTTTTTATTTGCATTCTATCTTTGATTACGCACGCCCCTGGAGTATATATTTATATAGGGTGTAGTTTAGTGATAAGAATGGCGCACGTGAGGAGTGAAACGTTTTACAAATATTGTCAATCTGTGGAGAATGACCAGTACTGTAAATTGAAGAGGGTGGTAAAGGTCGATTGTCGGATTTCAATGAGTATGAAATGCTGTTTATTTGCAACTTGAATTTTCATGCATCCACTTCAGTCATTATAGCTTAGTGGTGTGTATTGTTTTTTTCTGAATTTCAAAATATGATTATCAATATGAGTCACGAATGTACAGAACTTCAAGGAAATTTCATAATCACTAGAACTAAAAAACAAACCGAACCGGGGTTGTCTGATATCTGTTCGAAGTTAATTGCATTAGGATGTTGTTTTTTTTTTTATTGAATCCCATATACACATTTGACGTCATTTTGTATGTTCTAAGAATTGTCTGAAAAATATAAAATATTTTAGAGCATAGAAAAGTTTTCAATAGAATACAAAATAGATTAAAACAAACTCACTTTTAGGGTAGAACTTAAAGATAGTCCAAAAGTCACTTAAGCTTATGTCAAAAACAAAAAGAAAGTGGATTTCCAAATTATTGTCAAAAAGAGAAAACAGTACCCGAATCTATCTTTTCTTTGTGTTGTCTATTTCTAACAGGTGATTCACTTAGAGATCACGTGAAGCTGTTGTCATGCTGTCATGGTTATATTAAGTTTTGTTTGACAAAGCATCATGGAAAGACTCACACCGCTCAACAATGCTTCGAAATTATTCAGCTGTATTGCGAAAATCTGTGAAAATGTTTAAAGAACACTGTTTTCGAAAAAAAAATATTAAATAATGAAACACATTTCTGACTCAATGGGTATTTTGTAAATAAACAAAACTGCCACATTTGGGCTGATTAACGACCCCTGAAAAGAGTAAATATAATGTTTGGTGTGGTTTATTAGCTGGGCCCTGTTACGTAGTAAAGCTAATATTATTAGTTGAAAATACAATAAGTTAAAAAAACTACAAGGTAAAACCACTTATAGTTCCTTTTTCATAATGAGGTTAACCTTTCCAATTCTATTAGTGATATTTACCAACTAACAAAAGTCCTTTTCTGTTGCTTGATGGTGAGACACAATTTTACCAAAGACTAAAAGTATTTGTTTGTACTTTATTATGAAACAAGGCCCTGGCGGAATCATCAGACTACATTCTTTAAAAATAACGCCACACAAAACATAACAGTCAATTACGATTGGAAAACACTACAGCAACATGATAATGGGCTTTCTGCTGCTTGAAACTGATGTTCGAAATGTTGGCGGCATTTGGTTTCAGCAAGGTGGGACTATGGTAAACACTGTGCTAGAAACTGGTATGGTATGTTTCGCCAAAACTTTTTGGCAAATTGACGTATTGCGGGCGTTCTTTATAGCGATTTTTGATGCACAATTTTTTTATTTAGCGATTTATTATTTCGCATTCTATGTTTGTCGAACTACGTTTTATATTTTAAATAATTTGAAAAACTATCATATCGCATTTTTCATTTCGCCATTCGTAATTATAGTTTTGGAGATTTTCTTCACACTTTTTGGACATCGATGGGATAGTGTGGAAAGGTTATTATCAACTCGACACACTAACTTCAGTGTTTCAAAAAAAGGGTAAATCTTAAATCAAGCTGATAATAATGATCAAAACAAGAAGTGAAACGGTCTTTTAATAAGACGGCTTACTGATATTTTGCGAAATAATAAAACGACGAAAAGTTATTTCGCAAAAAAAAATACTTGTCCAAATAAAAACAATTTTACAAAAAAAACTAAACAACAAATTATTGCTGAAGGAATTTTGCGAAATGATTGAAAATAAAATTTCAAACAAATGCATAAGATAAAAACGCCAAATGTAAATTGGGAAATGATAGAAAGCATACTGAATAGAAAACAAGACGAAAATTGCGACGAAATGACAAATAAATTTTGCAAAACAATGGCTTATTGGGAAATTATTTTAGTGAGCAGGTAATTTTCCATTTAGGATCAGCATTGTCAATGTAGCAAGATTGTGTTTTTTGACACGACAATTTTTTTGTGGTGATACGAAAAAATTCAATATGGCACGCTTTTTATTTAATCCAGTCAATTTGTGCTCAAAAGGGCTCTTTGCGAGAAAATTGTGGGGTAGTTTTGATTTGTTCCTTCCTTTATGCTTTCGGAGGTGCTGAATCCGAATCTGTTAAAAAATCTGATAGATAATGATAATAAAATTTCAAAAACGAATTTATATTTAGATTCAAATATCTCAAAAACGTGACGTGCTAGAACAATTTCAAGGCAAAATTCGAACTCAACGCATCAAATACCACCAGAAAAGTATATCTTGGTTCATGTTAAAGACGAAAATTCAAATTTTGTCATGTAAAGTAGTAAATTAGTATTTTCTAGTGAATTTTCGGAAACAATAAAAATATTCAACTAGCGCTTGAGTCCAAATGGGTTGTTGTAGAAAAAACCTAAGACAGAGATTTGTTGGAAATTGTTTAAACTTTCAATTGTTCCCTGATGTAATTCACGAATAAGTGATAGTTTTTGAGCCATAAGTAATAAACTCCCGAAATACATTTTTACATCAGTTTTTTTGCATTTATTTCCATGTTGCGTCACGAAATTTTGTTCGCAAACGTCATATTCGGATTCAGCATACCACCGAAAACATAAAGGAGGGAACAAATCAAAACTACCCCACAATTCGCATGTGAAAACTGCACTATTTCTTATTTGCATGTTGAAATTTAATAAAGATTGCTTTATACTTAAATTTGCAAAAAATTCTAGTTTCTGAACAATGCACGAAAAGAGCAAAAGAGGATTTTTTATATTTTCTTGTATTTATTTAACAAAACGTGGAAGAACTTGAAAATGTGGCACGGTTAATTGTTTTCGGGTGACAACGCTGTTTCGGACCTTTCAACTGGCCACCTAGATAGTGTAATATCACACCTCTGTTTTTTTTTTTACTTGCGATATAAAAGTGCTATATGGATTTTGATCACAATTCTTATTACAATGAAGGGGAATACAAAAATAGTATATCTCACAATTCTATCGTTTTGTTTGTCTGTCCGTTGAGCCATACAGCTTTAACGAATGAATCAATTTTATTCAAACTTCATACAGAACAATTTTTTAGTCATTCCTCCCCACAGGTTTTACCATTTCTTAGAACTAAAAATTTACGTACCTGCCACTCAATTATTTTTTACAATTTTACATAATCATATTTAAAAAAAAAACAGCTGCAGAACTATTCTTTAAAACAAGTTCAATAGTTGATTTTTATAAAGGCTTCCTTTGGGTGAAAAACTTTTTGGAAAAAAACTGTTATTAGTGGTAAACTACCCCTCAAAGAACCACTTTGATGATTTTCTATCTTCTTGAAAACGGTACCTATGATCACTGATTTTAATATTTTTATTAATACCAAAATTTTCAAATAAATAAATTATTTATTTTTTTAAAATGGTAAAATGTTTAGTTTTTAAAAACTTTATACCTAAGTATTTTGAAAACAACATGGTCGATTTTTTTGGAATTTGAAACCTTTGGGATTTCTAACACTTTTAAGAATGTTTTAAGAAAATACTTTACTGCTATGAAAAATAATGGTACCGACCATAAAAATGTTAAAAAAAACCGTTGAAAAACCTTTTTTTCGAAAACAGCTCCTACAATTTTGATATTTTCATCAGTATGCTGAAATTAGTGCGATCTACTGAAATATATTTAATACTAAAATATTATTATAATTTACACTTATTAACTATAAATAGTACCTCCCATAGTTAGTTTTTTTTCAAATTAATCAAATCATAATTTTCAAAAAAAAATTCTTTGAATTTTTAAAACAATTTAATTTTTTTTAATTTTGTACCTTAAAAACGGTTCAGTATTTTTTTTTTTTAATTTTATTACTATGCTCGAATGCACATTAATAAATACTTGAGATTTGCATATCAAAACGTTTCCTTAAATATGTCTTTTATGCCAAAAAATAGTTTAAAAAAGCAGTGAATTCTGAATTTTCTTTTCTACATTCAAATCTGATCAAAAATTCATATGCACTTTTCAAACTATTAAAGTAGTTGTTTAATATCGAATATCATACTTTTAAACATTTTTCTCTCATAATTTCCATGTCTTCATGTCAATTTTTAAGATCCTGGCGTAAGCCTCTTGAATAAAGAGCGAGTACGTGTGACTCAGTGGGGCACTTTATTTCTTTTAGATTACAGGAAGTCAAAATGTTTCACTGAAAAAAGACATGATTTAAGGCAACATTATTCAAGTAATTCGACGGATACTGGTCGGAATGCTCCAAAAAGTGATCCAAAATTAGACCTTCTGAATAGACCTTATAAATATGGTGTAGTGGCGACCAACAATTGAATTAAATTATCTTCAAAAAATAAATATTAAAGATTGTTCTTTTAGAATTAAGATCATAGTTAAGCTCCAAATCCGTTTTAGGCATTCTTAGTTAAAATACAAAAATATTTACTATGGCACAGGATATTAAATTCACAGGACATATTCAGATGCATGTTTGTGCACGTATACCAACAATACAAAAATGTAAACATACCTAGTATAAAATAAAATTTGATGGTATACACATTACAAAAAAAACAAAATATTTCCATAGCCCACAAAAAAGGTTCCACATACGCCACCGTACACCACATTCAATATCGTATGGAAATCTATAAAATTTGAACCAGTCAACTGATTTTGATGAAATTTTCAGAAAAGATAGAAAATAGGATGAGGAACCATCTCAGTAGATTTCTACCCACTGACACGCCCACTTTTTAAATAAGATAACCTATAACCATCGTATTTAATAAAAGTGTGGGTTGAGTTCATCAGAAAAGTTATAGATAATGAGTTTTCATACAATGGTTTTTTTCACACCCATTTTCCAGTGCGTGTTGACTTAAATTTTATTTGTTAAGTTGATTTCTAAAAAAGAATTTTCATAACAACGTGTGAAGAGCAAAAACTAACGCAAAATGTCTAACAAGTTCTTTTTGGGGGCAAAAGATCACTTAATGCGACTATTTTCCATGAAAATGAAAAGAAATATGAGAAATGTAGAAAATGCCCTTTTAAAAATCTGTTCATATATTTTTTGCCACGCACCATCTTTATGTGGTCTAAAAGTCTGGCTTTTCATAGTGGATTTTAATTGTATTGAACAAAGTTAATCGTAAACACTTCACGACTTTTTCATTTGTCAGGATTTTCAAGACAAATTATTT